>JARHVA010000038.1:5752500-6017500 GCA_037957365.1 Torreya grandis | reverse complement strand
GTAATTGTAGGCACAATCTATTTTGTATGCCAATATGGCCCACATTATATGTCTATCCAACACATTTTATATATGTATATTATTGTCTAGATTGTAACACGATATGTCATATTTTTGATGTCATTATGACTTAATCTGGATGCACATGTACATACTATTTGTATGTCTATATGTGAATCATACATCATTATAATTTGTGTATACATATTTAATTCTTATATGTCATTATTATTTGTTGAACATGTTGTTGTTACATACATGCTATCCTTCTCAAAATTATTCATAAATGAATAATTTTTCAAGCATGGCTGTGTGAATGTTCATGGATAGTTCAAATGTTTAACTTTCATGAAATTGATATATTGATGTTTTAATGAGTATAATGTAGATATTTTGTCGTGCACATCTATGTTATGATTGTTGATCTATGTGATGGTTTCTTAGCATTACCATATATTTCATTAAAGAAAGAAAGAAAGAACCAAATTATATTATTGTCCACGAATGATCAAAACTAAGTTAATGGGGCTGAAGGAAACAACCATTAGTAATAAAAAGTTATAGGAAGAGAGAACCAAAGAATTAAGGTAGAAAGACATTTTAATTTTTTTTATTTTTGAAATAACTTATGCAATTTATTATTCATACAATCAATTTATTATAAGAAAGATAAATACAAATGATTCTTAAGTATTAACTCTACAAACAAACCGTGGCATTCAACAAGATTCAAACAATGACACACTTAATTAATAATAAGACATATTAACTCACACCATAAGCTTAGATTCATCAAAATTATAGAGATGTCATGTATTCATAACATGTACATATAAATATTACACTTTGCATTATAAAAACATTCATGAATAAACAATAACCATCATATTCCTTTCTTGAGAGATCTATCTTAGAAATATTAACTAACGACATATATAACCGTCTATCTCTAACTCTTAACAACATATATAATAAGGTGGAGGCAAAGATGGAGGTTGTGTGTGTGTGTGTGTCAACTTCTCTTGCCTTATACCATGTTTGTGGTTGGATAACTTCTAAAAGAATCTATAAGATTTATTTACTATTTTAGTGACTTGTGCATGAGTCAAAATGAGTGACCTTGTCATGAGCACAAACTTATTTAGTGTAGATACATTCAAACATGATTATACTATATACATCCTCAATTATTTTCCCTTCATGTGTAGTCAAAATTTATATGACATTATTGAAGCTCTTTCTTCATTCTTTTTGACTATGTATTTCATGTGTTTCTCATGTTTGTTAGTGTATTAGCTAGTTATTTCATCATTTTATGAGTTTATCCTATATGAGGATTTATCCTATAGTGGTTAGTTAGGCTAGTTCTATATTTTGCTTTGCCTACTTATACAAGGGATTTATTTTTTACTAACATATATTATTTATAAATAACACTTGACTTGCATTATTTTGCAATCATTAGTTTTTAGCTTCATTATGTGACATTTTTAGTGTTATCACTTTTGAATCTTGGGTGGAATGCTTGTTCTCCTTACAAATGTGTCTTCGGTGTCACATCTGGAAAATTGTTAGGATTCTTAGTTTTTATTCATGACATCTATGTTGACCCTGCCAAGATCAATGTTATCATCAACATGCCCATCCCTCAATCCATTCTGGACATTCATACTTATCTTGGTAAACTTGGGGCAATTAGATCATTTGTCTCTAAAATGGTCTACCATATCCACTCTGTCAATTCTCTTCTTAAGAAAAGTAACTCTCTAGAATGGACAGATCCCTATCAAAAAGTATTTAATAATATTAAATAATCATTGCTTCACCCACTTACTCTTCATCCTCCTTCAAAATATCAACCTTTATTCCTATATACTTCTTTCACACCCATATCAGTTGGGGCAATGCTTTCCCAACAAGATGATACTGGAAGAGAATATGCCATATACTAGATTAGCCGAGGCATCATTGATTATGAAAAATGTTACACAAAATTAGAATATGATTTCCTCATCATCTATTTTTTAGTTGAATTTTGAGGTGTGTTCCTGTTATTGTGTTGAGGCATTAATGTTGTCATTGATGTCAAAGGTAATTGAGTGTCATTAATGTCCCAAAAGTGATCTTGTGAAGATACATGGTAAGTATAAGAGAGTTTTGATTGTGTTAAAGTAATTATTTTAATAATAATAAAATACATGGTAAGTATCATTTATTGACCAAGTTCATAAGAAGAAAATCTTTGTAGGCAAGGTGTTTTGTGAAACCTAGTCTTGTCCTGGTAAAGGCATGAATAGTGAAGCTTGGTGGAGTAAGTGAGATGAGGCTTGTGAGAAGATGTTTTGAAGTATTTGATAATGGGATGAGGTTTTTAGGCATGATAACATGTTTCTAGAGTGCATCTACAGTGGTAGGAAGGTCCCAAAGTGGTATAATGCCAAGTAGGTTTGTTTGTTATACTAGTTCTTAAGCATGGACATAGCTTGTAAAGGCATGATGGTGGTGATATGGATGTGTATAAGCTTGAAATTATTTAATTAAGTGTTAGATCATGTGATAAAGGTGGTGAGTCAATCAGATGACTCTCAGAGTGAGCCAAAGAGGTATGCTCTTTTTTAGTGGTCTTTTCATGGAGCTAGTCTTAAAACCCTAGATGGCAAAATGAGGTGTCATGATCAGGTTTGGAGGATTGTGAGATCATGTGAGCATGGATTAAGGTTTTAAATGATGTTTCAAGTATCATAGTGAATTTTTAGGTCTTAAGTTGAATAAGATATCGTGGAAAATGGATCTTTAGGTCTCTCATGTGCCAGAATGAAGATTTGTAGACCCGAGAAGGAAATTTTGATGCTTGTTGGCACGTGTGACTATTCAATGGGAATATAATATATTAGGTAGAGATGGAAAAGGGTCCTAAAAATGTTTTTAAAGCACTAGGAGTTTGTTTTAGGGTTATATTTTTATGAACAAATGTTAAGAATGGAAACTAGTCTTAAACCATTCTAAAACCCTTATCGTGACCCAATGGTAAAGATTTTATTTTTGAGTGCCTATAATGGATTAGAAAGGATATTTTTATGATTGGATCATGTATATGAATCTACAAATTACCCTCAGGTAGAATTGAGTGTTTAGGAGAGTGAGTGGAAGCTATAAGAAATCCCTTATTTATTAGAAATTTGATATAACATGTAGGGTTGACTCAGTCAAAGTTATACAATGAATAGATGTTGAATATTGTGAATTATAATTTGTGACCATTTAGGTTAATTATTTTTTATAGTGATTCAAGTATTTAAATTTGATGTTGCAATATGTCCAGTCATTAGCAGGCCTAGTGAAACAATTTAGTGCAAATCTAGGAAGATGAGTTGAAGGTTACTGTCAGATTATCATGAAGGATTAATGATTATAAGTGCATGGAGGAGTGTTTTGGTAATTTTTTGAAATTTCCATATGTTTTATATAGCTTTTTTTTCAATATTTATGGATAAATTTCTTAAGCCAAAATGACCTGTCTGAGTGAGTTAAGACTATGTGTAGTAAGGTTTTGTAATGGGTTTGCAATTTGAATTATTACAGTAAGACCATTATGTTTATAAATATTATAGTGATATATAGGTCTCATATGATCACACACATATATCAAGAGTTCATAAATTTGTCTACCCAGATATTGAAATGTAATATCATCATGACTAGTTCACAAGGCAGAATGATAGTTTTAAGTAAGTGAGAGTGATGAGTTGGAGAATCTCTGTAGTTAGATGATGCATATAATGAATATGATATTTTTTTTAGGATATAAAATACCTATACATCCCTAATATAATTTCTATATTCACCTTAAATTTTTGAAATATGGAAACCAAAATAGCTTATCAGTTGTGTAAGGACTGTGAGAGAGAAGGTCAACAAATTAATCTGCAAGATCTATAGTTGACACTAGATATTAATATATATATATATATATATATATATATATATATATATATATATATATATATATATATATATATATTGGATGATGTTATATAGATCACATAGGAACTATTTTTGTGCATATTTATTATTTGAATTGTCCTTACAATATTTAAAATTAACATTCATCATGACTGTGTTGACAAGCTTGTTGGCAGTTATGTGGTCATCTAGCAAAGATAAATTTGATGTGATTTGCCTAGATTTGAATAATATATTAAATATGAAGATGTTATATAGGTCTCAAAGGTTAATTTTAATTTAATTTTATTCATTATAATTCCATATGCAAGTTTAGAGAGTCAAATGATCATGACTGGGTTTTGGAGCATTTAGACAGTTCTGAGTGGTCATGTTGGACATATAAGCTAGAGGATTTAAACCCCATGTTACAGTATATAAAGTTCATGATGATGATAATAAATTAATTGAGGTTATATCAATGTGATTTAATGATAATTTTTTTTAGTAAATTGGTTATGTGCTTCAGTTTTGGTTGACAAACTTTATGGCAGTGATAAGGCCTAATTGTGAATAGGCCTAATGGTGTGGTCTAAGTAGTGAATTAGAATAAAAGGTAACGTGGAAATATATGGATGTTATTATGGGTCCATTTCAGGTGTGTTTTAAGTGTTTAATTCGTGTGTGGAGGCTCAATAAGTTTTAAGAGGGCTAAGTGTATTGTGTTGCTTGAGATAGACCTAATGCATTAGGTCTCTAAGTAGGCTTAAGAAGAGAAGGTGGTCTAAGTGAGTTTGGAAAACCTAATGGTGATCCTATTATTGTGTGTAATGTGTTATAATACATGTTTTGGGTCTGATTCTTATCATTTAATTCCTTGGCCAACCAAGAGTATGAGTGATCTAGTGATTGGTATAAGTACAAGGCATAATATACCTATTTATGTAAGTAAGAGGAATGAGAGTACAAGAAAATAAAAGAGCACCTAGAAGATAATAAGATGGTAATGTATACATTTAGAGGGGATTAAAATATTAGTCATGATCATCCATCAAAAATTTTGAGTATGATGAGCAAGGTCATATTACCTAATCAATCCATATGAGGGTTGTTTGAGCGAAGTAGAAGAAGGGTAGATTTGATTGTTTAAAGAGGTAGTTTGAGAATGTTTAAGGATTGATATTGTGTTGATTTATAGACCATCAAATTTGCATCAAATATGTGTTCCTAATATATGACAGTGGATAAATTAGATAGATATTTGAATAAGAGAACATCGTATGTTGATTGAGCAACAAGGTGTTATGAAGGTGATCAAGGTTGTCTTGGATGAGGTGGTGCTTAGTCAAGAGGGAGTGGGAGATACCTTGTAGGTTGATTATTGTATAAGTGTCTTTAAATTGGTTATTGGTGCTGATTCATTTTGGGGGTGGATGACTCCATACAAGTTGGAGCTTTTTAAAGGCCTAGTTGAGTTGGAGCTTGACTAGTGAGGGGTTAGTGCTCCTTGTGGGGTTAGTGCCTCACTAAATATTTGTTCATGGTTTTATATGAATATAGCCCAAAGTTGTGTTTCGGTGGGTTTTATCCCCTAGAGGGTTTCCCACATGTCTCTTATGTTCATGTGTTGATATCTTACTTCATGTTTATGTGATTGGTTCTCTATGCATTACTTGATCGCTATATTGGTTTGAAATGTTAATAATGTTAAGTGGAAATAAATGATTGTTTTAGGAAATTGATTCACCCCCGCCCAGTGGTTGTGATTCCAACACTGAAAAGCTTCAACATTATATGCTTTATTAGACCACTTATGTCATCATCCATTCTGATCCTCTTCATCACTTTTTCTTCAAAGCCTTTCTACTTGGTTTTAGAATTGGCAAGTGGATGGTTCTTCTCAAGGAATTTTATCTCCACATTATTACTCAAAAATATATCAAAAGACAAATCATCACTGATCAACTTGCTACAGCTCCTATACATGCTACCAACCGCCTTTAAGATAATCTTCCTGATGATAATGTTCTCTATATTGAAGGTCTCAACCAAGCCATATCCCTTAAAAATTACTTCCAAAATTTCACTAATGATCTTGAAGAAAGTAATATTGATGAATCTATCCTCCCCAATCCTACTAAACCAAAAATAGTTATCGAAGAACTTCCTGACATTAATGTTGATTTACATAAGGATAGTTGGACCCTTCATTTTAATGGCACCAAATGCCTTCAAGGATATGGGGCATGTTGTATTCTTACAATCCCTCTTATAAAAATTATACCTTTAGATTTTTTCCTAACATTCGATGCTACTAAAAACATGGCAGAGTATGAAGCTTTAATCTTAGGCATGAGAACTGCCCTTGATTTATATATCCAATATCTACATGCTCTAGGATATTCCTAGCTCATTTGTTGCCAAGACAATGGTGATTACCAATGAAAAAGTGAAAATAAAATTTATTATCATCAAATTGCAACTAATCTCACCAAATATTTCATTTCCTTAACCATCAAACCTATTCCTTGAGATCAAAATTCTATTACTAATTCCCTTGCTTCTTCAACTTCTCTTTTTCATCCACACCAAGTTCTTACAAATCCTACTTTTCTTATCAAAATAAGAATATATCTATCTTATATTCCATAAAAATATTCACTTATCTACCACATTGAGGCTATCACCATTCAATAAATCCCATGGTACAAAGACATCGTTCAATCTCTAGAACACCAAACTTATCCTCCCAACCTAGATTCTCACAAAAAGACCCGCATTCACAAACAAGCTTATAAGTATGTATTTTGATATAAAATCCTATATTATCACAATGTTAAAGGTACCATATTTCACTATGTAATTCAAGATGAGGTTCCTCCTCTACTTGAATAAGCACATGGAGGCATTTGTGGTGGCCACACTAACAGACATGCTACAACCCTCAAATGCCTACGTATGGGATACTTTTGGCCCACTCTTGAAAAAGATGCCATTGAATTTGATAAAAAATGTACTTTGTGATAGCTTTATGATGATTTAATTCATTCACCTTGGGTCAAGCTTCAAACTATAGAATCTCCCTTACCATTCTCTATATGGGGATTAGATCTCATAGGCAAACTACCTTGATCTCATGACAAACATGTCTTTATAATCACTACCATAGAATATTTTACCAAATGGGTCAAGGCTATGGCCCTTGTTAATGTCACTAGTACCACCATATACAAATTCATCCTTAATAAAATCATTTTCTAATTTGGTGTCCCTCATACTATCATTTTAGATAATGGTTGTAATTTCAAAAATGAATATGTCAAATAACTCTGTGTAAACTTAAAATCAATCAAAAAATTTCTAGACCCTATCATCTAAAATGTAATGGATAAGATGAGGCCACCAAAAAAATCCTTAAATAAAATTCTCTAAAAGATAATTCATGAACCCTACATGGATTGGCTCCTTCACCTCTATCATGTAATTTGGGGCTATCACACTAGCATATGCACTGCCACTGGGACAACACCACCCTCTTTACTATATAGTTCTGAATCAGTCATTCCATTATAAGTTGAGTTTCACTCTCTACGTATACCTCTTCATGGTATCATACCTAATGAAGAATTACATGTAAATCATCTTCATGCTATCAATATCTTTCATAAACACCATCTTTCTGCTTTACAACACAATCACTAATACAAGGCCCATATTGCCAAACAACATAACAAACATGTCACAATTTGCACATTTAATGTTGGTGATCTTATCCTTAAATTAGATTAAACTCATGACAAATAAGGTAAATACACCCAAAAATGGTGTGGCCCTTATTTAGTCAAATATATTCTTTGTCCCGGGACCTATCACCTTCAAACCAATGAAGGTCATACTTTTAAGGAACCCACCAATGCACAATTCCTCAAAAATTATTTTTCTTAAATACTTCCCTTATTTTCTTTACTTCCTTGATACTATCTATCTAACACTTTTTGCAGGATACTTACATAGATCTCACCTTCTGCACCAATTCTCTTTTTTTTTTGCAAACCTTAGTCCTTCCTTTTGAGTCCTTTGGTTTCCTCTTTTTATCATGATTTGTATTGTAAGATCATGGATAGGATCTGATATTCCTCATGATTTCCATTTTTATTATCATTATTTTTTTGCTTTCCAACCACTTTTTAGCACCCCCTTGGGTTTATCTTTTGTGAGTTGTAGTGTAAAACCATGGATAAAACCTGGCCTTCCTCACAAATACCATCTTTATCACCATTTAATTTTCACATGCTTTGTGCACCCTCGTGGGTTTATCTTTTATGAGGTGCATTGTAGAAGCATGGATAGGACCTAGTTTTCCTCATTAAATCACCATCTTTTCAATATTCTTTGTCTAGAATTTATGTTATAATAGTTATGAGTTTGTGATCCTTTGTTCTCAATTTTGGCTTTTGTTTCTTTTATAGATAAAATTTGCACAAAAACCAATGTAATCATTTTTGTCTATATTTCCCTCATTATTATGATAAAAAAATCACACTTTACTGTCATTATATCCCTTTTTCACATTTTTTTTTAATTTGAAGCAATTCAAATTGTTTCATGTTTCATTCCTCTTGATTTCTTGTCCTTTCACTCCACATTAGATAAAACAAGGTCAAAGTCAAGATAGCACTTTTATTTCACCTAAATTTACAAGACTCTTAGACACCATGATCTTTTATTTATCTCTCTTAGTAACCAAGTCCCAAGTATGCAAAATAAAGTGATTTTTAACATCCATGTTTGGTCTTCTGAGTCCATATGGAGGAGGAATAGAAAAGCCATCAAGAAAGTTAAAAGCCAAATCATTTGAAATAAAAGGCAATGATATATAAAAGGAAACATAAAAATTTCAAAATTCAAAATCACATCGAAAGACATGATTACAAGCACATATCCTATCTTCAATCAAAGCTCAAACTCCATAGTTGGATTCACACTAAAGCCAAGGTCCATTGGGGTGTGGCAGGCTAGTAGATTGGAATAGGAGAATTCAACAAACTCTATGGTGCTACCTACTTTCTCACTTAAGTACCCAATCTTCATAGTAAACCGATGACTCTGTAAGGGGTCTTGAGGAATGGGGAACATGTTATGGGAAGGTAGGTCCATTTTACTTTTCATGCATATAGCCTTCATGGGATGATCTACATACTTCATTTGTTGACCTAAGACTTGTGTGGCTAGGATAAGTTATTCAAACTCATTAAGTTTGAAAGTCTTCTTGTTTTGACAAACCTCATTTGAGTGTTTTGAATTTGATAAAGAGTTTCTATACCTTGGTTTTTTCTTCATTACCCCCTCCACCCATTTCATTTCCCCCCTTGATAGGAAAAATGTGATTCTAAATTTAT
Source organism: Torreya grandis (assembly GCA_037957365.1). NCBI lineage: Eukaryota > Viridiplantae > Streptophyta > Pinopsida > Cupressales > Taxaceae > Torreya > Torreya grandis. The sequence goes on along the minus strand of JARHVA010000038.1, from coordinate 6,008,159 downwards.
TTTTCCTTCTTCTATACTTCCTTATTCTTCACATCTTAAAAACATGCTAGCACTACTTTGTTTCAGTTTTATCTACCCTTAGAACAAAGCAACATGTTTGAATTACCATGTATCACTTTATTTATACTATGGTTTTACATTTCTAGACTTGATTTGATCGCTTTTTACCATTTATCATTTTTGTACTACCCTTTTTGTAGACACCTGAGTTCGTTTCTACTTTCATGTACTTTTTCCATTGTTGAGTGAGGTTGAATTATTACTTCTCACTCACCAATGTTGTTTTACTTTTTATACACCTTTTTCCATTGATGATTGAGTAAGGATTGTTACTGCCTATTCATCAATGTTGTTACCAAATGGTTTACCACTAAAGAAAGATATTCAACATCATATTGATTTGATTCTAGGATCAACTCTACCCAATCAAGCAGCTTATAGGTTGAGTCCAACAAACAATGCATAATTGAATAAGTATTTTAGTGAATTGGTGAGAAAAGGTGTAGTAAGGGAGAGCATGAGTCCATACACAACACCATCATTTATAACTCCAAATAAATATGGAGGGTGGAGGATGTGTGTGGATAGTAGAGTAATTAATAAAATTACAATCAAGTACAAGTTTCCTATACCTCATTTAAATGATATGATGGATGTTATTGAAGGAGAAAAATATTTTACCAAGATTGATCTAAGGAGTGATTACTCTCAGATTCTAATTTGTGAAGGAGATGAGTGGAAAACAACATTCAAGACTAGAGATGGATTATATGAATGGATGGTGATGTCATTCAGATTATCTAATACACCCAACACATTTATGAGGGTGATGAACATAGTGCTATGAGAATAATGTGGTAAGTTTATGGTGGTTTATTTTGACGATATTTTAATATTCAATAAGACTAAATAAAATCACTTACAACATTTAAGAATGGTATTAGAATTGTTAAGAAAAGAGAATATATATGCAAATTTGAAGAAGTTATGCATAACAATTTGGTATTTTTGGTATATGTAGTTGCAACAGATGGTGTAAGAATGAATGAAAAAAAATGTAAAGGTAGTTATTGAGTGGCCTATCATAAAGAGCATCATAGAGGTAAGAAGTTTCCTTGGTTTATCAAAATTTTATAGAAAGTTTATTAAGAATGTTAGTAATCTTATTGCACCAATAACAAATTGTATGAGAGAAAAATAGTTTGCACGGACAAGGGCAACAAAAAAAAACTTTGAGTTGTTAAAGAATAAAATTATATAAAATCTTATTTTAACATCCCCATATTTTAGAAAAGTGTTTGAGGTTGATTTTGATGCTTAGTTTGTGGTAATTGGTGCTTGTTGAGTCAATAAGGGAAGCCAATAACATATTTTAGTGAGAAATGAATGAGGTAAGAACAAATTATTCTATATATGATGTTGAATTTTATATCATTGTACAAGAATTAAGACATTAGAGGCATTACTTAGTGCCTAAGGATTTTATCCTATTTACTAATTATGAGGCTTCAAACTAGTGAACACTCAAAAGAAGTTAAATAGTAGCCATGAAAAGTGGGTGTCTTTCTTGAAAGGTTATACTTTCATGTTGAATCACAAATTAGGAAAATAAAATCAAGTCCTTGATGCTTTGAGTAGACAAGTGGGGTTGCTAATTCTTATGGTGAGTGATGTAGTTGGATTTGAGATTTTTGAAGAAGTATATGATATTGATCCAGATTTTGGCAAGATTGTTGAGCAATGTAGGAGTACATTGATAGGTGATACAAGTAATGTGTATGAATATTATATTATGTAGGATGGTTTTTTATTCAAAGGGAAATAATTATGTATTCCAATTGGGTTTCAAAGAGAAAATATTATAAGAGAATTTCATAATGGTGGATTGGCTGGACACTTTGGTAAGTCAAAGACAATATATTTTGTGGAGGAGAAGTATTTTTAGACAAACATTAAGATATATGTGACAACATATGCTTCAAGGTACATGGTATGTCAGGTGACTAAAAGACATGCACAAAATACATGGTCATACATGCCATTACCGATTCTAAGAGGACCATGGATAGATTTGAGTATGGATTTTGTGTTGGGATTACCAAAAACACAGAGAGGTAGTGATTCAATTTTTGTTATTGTAGATAGGTTTTATGATATTGTTCAATTTATTAAATGAAATAAACCAATGATGCCACTAGAGTTACAGAACTATTTTTTAAGGATATTGTGAGATTGCATGGTGTTTTAAAAACCATTACATCAGATAGGGACATGAAATTTCTAAGTCAGTTTTGGAGGACTTTGTGGAGGAATATGGGGACTAATATATAGTTTAGTAGTGCATGCCATCCCCAAATATATGGATAGATAAAAGTTGTAAACATGAGCTCGAAAACTTTATTGAGATGCATAGTTGGAAAGAAGCCTAATCAATGGGACTTGGTTTTATCACAAGTTGAGTTTGCATATAATAATTAAGTGAATAGATCAATAATTAAATAAACATTTCAAATTTTTTATAGAATAAATCCTATGAATGTTTTATATTTGGTACAATTACTAATTTTAAAATGAGTTAGTGAGATGTAGAAGCATTTGCAGAATATATACAATAATTACAAGAAGTAAGGAGAAAGTTACAAAAAAGTAATGCAAAGTATAAAGTAGCATCAGATGTTAGAATAAGGTCAAAAATATTTGAATAATGATATTTATTGATGGTTTACTTGAGGAAAGATACATTTCCAAAAGGCACACATAGTAATTTGAAGTACAAGAAAATTGGACTATTCCGAATTTTGAAGGAAATCAATGACAATGCTTATGACGTGAGTTTACCATAGAATTTTGATATCTCTATAATATTTAATATTTAAAATTTATATGATTTTTATGGAAAATATGGTGAAGGTGAATAAGATGAAGAAGTATATTGGAAGCAATAGGTGCCAAAGAAGAAAGAAGAAAAGAGTTTATAGGTTCTAGATAAGAAGATAGTAAACACAAGACAATGAAGTTATGACAAGTGTTTAGTATAGTGGGAAGGGTTAAAATTGGAAAAAACACTTGGATTATATAATGGGAGATTAATAATATTGATAATAACAAATAGAATCAATACAATCAGATCAACTCGTAGGAGCTGAGTTATTTTCAACCAGAGGAGAATGATGCAGAAAAAGAGACCGAACTTTTGGAGGCCATAACTTTGTATCCATACCTCTATTTGAGCCCATATTTTCACCAAAATTATTGACTTGAAAATCATAAAAAAAAAAACCACCTATTCATAGGGGAACCAAAGAAAGAGTGACTCACTTGTGGCTACTTTGTTAAATCTGGGTTTAATGAATCTAAATACATGAAGAAGTGATTAACCAACTGGCAAACATTATCAAGAAGCACAACATCAATGCCCATGAGTCTTCCAATCAGAATTCATCATTACATGAGTATTTTAAGGCCAAAGATAGTAATAAGGTAAAATATAATGATAAATCACTTGTTGTAGTTGGCATCCTAGTGTTCCACATGGGTTATTGATTCTAATGCATTACACCACATGTCTTCATCACAAGACATGTTGTCATCCTTGGAGCCTTATTTTATGCCTTCCATATTGATGAGTGATGATACTTTTGATAAAGCTAGTGGGATTGGATATGTTAAAGTGAATGATGGGGCATTTCATGATTTTTTATGTGTTCCCTTTTTAGCTACCAATCTCCTATCTACTTATCAGATCAGTCACATCATTTTAGGTAATAAAGTTGATTCCATACCCAATTTTGTGGATATTATAGAAGTAAATAAGGATTTCATTGTTGTATTTAGGAAAGAAGATCACCAATCATGATTGTATACTTTCTCACATTTTTACGCTGATCAACCCTTTACTACACTGCTCACTCATTTAGATTGGGTGAGTAAATTATGGCTTGATTAATTCAACCATCTCAACTATCACTTTCTAGAGTACCTCAGTCATCAAGTTGGTTTCAAGGTTTCCATGAGTCAAGTTTTTTTATGGAGTTTTCTAGGATTGCATACTTGGTAAGCATCCTAAGAAAAAGTATGAAAAGTGTAAATCACAGAGAGTTGAACAGAGATTAGAGATTGTCCATAGTGACATTGTTAGTCCATTTCTAAAACCTTCATTAAAAAAGACTGAATAATGCTTAATCTCATCGATGACATTTCAATTCATACCTGGGTTTAATTTATTAAGTAGGAATCAGAGGTGTTTGATCATTTTGAGGACTTCAAGGCATACTTGTACACAAATAATTATGTCAATCCATCAAGATTTTGAGCACCAATAATGGTGGTGTGTATGTTAATAACCAATAAATTTTTTACATCATAGGGGATTGAAATACAGCATATAATTTTATATAGTCCTCCAAATAATCATGTTTTAGAGCATTATAATAGGTCATTGAAGGAAATGTCCAATTGTATGCTACACTACAAGTCTCTTGCACCTCAGTATTAGGCCTAGGTCTTCAGTTATGTTTATTATATCCAAAACTAAGTTCCTCATAAAGCATTAAATTGAGTCACTCCTTTTGAATATTGGAGAGGTTAGAAACTCATAATGAATCATTTTTTAGTGTTTGGATCTCCAATTATGGATCATGTTCTGAACAAGAAACACAATAGAATAGAACCTCATAGTCATCATTACATCTTTATTGGATAAACTAAGGGTGTTAAGGGATACATGCTTTTCCATCCAACCACTCATGAATTTTTCATTGAGAAGAGTGTTTGCTTTCATGAGTGTCCAAAATTCTCTTCACATGACACTCCTCCATCTTCCTTGGATGCACTAGGATTCAATGATAGTTTTAATGATTTAGATCCACCTGTGCATCTTCATAATGATCCAAATTTTTCTTCTAGTTCTGATGATGAGAGTAGTTATCAGGATTCATCTCCTCCTTATCCTATAATATATTTAGAAGATGAGGAATCTCCTATTAACTCTCTGAGAATTAGTCTTATTTAGGCTAGATAGACATTATAAAGTGTTGTCCAATGGGTTAGTGATCCATAAGACATTATGCAAACCTATTCACAATTACAAGACACCCCACATGCTTTCATTGCATATGCTTCCGATCTATAATTATTTCATGAGGTATCAATCACTCCTGAATGGGATGTTGTTATGGAAGAAGAATATGGTTCCTTGTTGAGGATCAACACTTGGGATTTAGTCCCTCTTCCTAAGGGAATAAAACTTGTTTGATATAGGTGGTTCTACTAAATAAAATTTACAATATATGGGTTTGTAGACAATTTCAAATCATGTTTCATAGTAAAGGGTTTTTGTTAAGTACCTAGCATTGACTATACCAAGATGTTCATCCTAGTTTATAGAATGAATTCAATGCAACTCACTCTCACCATTTCCACAACACATCGCTAGGATGTTGATCAAATGGATGTGAAGAATGCCTTTCGTCATGGTCACCTCAAAGAGGAAATATACAAGGAGAAATCACAAGGATTTATGAATATTCCTCCTTAGTTTTCAAACTTTGTAAATCTATCTATGGACTCAAACAAGATCTTTGATCTTTGTATCCTAGAATGGAATCCTTTCTTCTTTTGGTTGGGTTCACCAGATACGATTTTAATTTGAATGCCTACATTTTATGGAAGAATGATTCACTATTGATTCTAATTATCTGTGTATGAGCTATTGATCACAAGCATTTATTCATCCACCATCACAGTAGTGAAAATTGATTTATCTCATAGATTCTTAATGATTAACTCTGGATTATTACATTGTTTCTTTGATATTGAAATTTATCGGTCTGACTCTAGGATTACTCTTACACAATCCAAGTATGCTCTTGATTTTCTTGCATGTTTTAATATGGATGACCATAATACAACTATGACTCCTTTTTTATATAGTGCAAATCATGATTCTAATTGCCCATCTACTTTGGTTAATGCTATCTCATATAGACAACTTGTTGACCTAGTCTCATCTACTTTACACACACTAGGCATGATATTTCATATGTAGTGGGCATGGTACCTAGATTTATGCAAGAACCACATGAGCTACACTATAAAGTAGATAAGTATATTCTCCAATATATTTATGGTACTCATAGTTTCAAGATTCACTATGGAACAAGCATTGACATCAACATGATTGGTTATATATATTTAAATTGGGCTTGTAATATTTATAATTGTAAGTCTAATTTAGGATATAATTTTTCCCTAGGTTTTGGTCTAATTAATTGGTCAAATAAGAAAAAAAATACTATTTATTTATCTTCTACTGAGGTAGAATGCAGAGGAGTTGTTAATGATTCCATTGAGGCCATTTGACTTCAAAGGATTCTCACTAAGTTTAACATCTAATTTCAATGACTAATAGTCATCTTCTATAACAACCAAAGCACAGTATAGATTTGCATGAATCTAATCCTCCATGAAAAGACCAAGCATATTTAGATTCACATCCATTTCATTTTGGACTTCATCCATGAGTAGTTCACTGATCTCTATTACGTCTAGATAATAGATCAAATTTATGATATATTAACTAAACCCTTCACTAAAAGTAAGTATATTCATTTCTAAGTTATTAATTGGGTTTGGGTAGCTCCATCTTCTTCCTCTTATGGGGCATCATCTTTATGTACTTGTGTACCTCATCATGGTTTTGTGGTGGGACCCAATATTTCTACGCTTAAGAGGGTGTTATTATAGGATTTTTTCCACTGTGTTTTTACCTACATAGGCTAACTAGATTTCTTCGGTTAATAAAAGGTCATTAGGTGAAATGTAATTTTATCCATTTTATAATTGTGAGTTAATTTATTTTTTGGGTGACCTAATTCCCCACTATATGATGTACCTTCCTATGTAATTTTTGGCTAATGCTCCTTAATGTAACTTTTTGGTGTGAAGACAAGCTTTTTCTTCTTATGATTATTTCTTCATATTTCACTACTCCATAAAGATTTAACCTTGTGCATTTGACCTTATCTAGTTTATCCTCGATTATGGCCCACTTTGACAGTTCATAGTGCTAATTTGGTCCTTGAATGTTTCACAAACCTAAACCCTAGGTGATTTGGATTGAATATGCATACACAAATCAATTAAAGGAACTTTAGGAGGTGGAGGGGTTTGAGGAAGGTAATATTTATTACTTTTATTTGAAACCATAAGATGGGACACCTTACCCCTTGGAAGAGTGATAACATGAACCTAGTTAGAGGGATGGTAGCTATCACCTCCTTAGGGTTAGAAAGAAGAATAGGTTCATTTTTATCAAATTTAAATGTTTCAAAGACTAATATGATAATAAGAAATAGGATACATACAAATTATATAATTCCAACACGATAGTAAAAAATATCACTATATAATTACTATAATTTCAAACCATGAGTAGATGAAATCTTTAATAAAATTTTAGATGGAGTTGTTTGGAACATGCAATGTGTGAATCAAGGAAGAAGAAACTGGAAGTGTTACGAAGATAAAACCCTTATAACATATTGAATTTAAAACCATAGGGTAAATTTTCATATCTAAAAATCAACCATAACAAGCTAAAACCCTATGAGGTTGGAAAACTTAGATCAAGATAGGTTTCCAAAGAAAGACTTAGGGGTCAAGTTCATTGAATTTTTAACACTAAATTTTATTTAGTGATGATATGGTTAAGAATATATAAACAACTATAACACAAGGGCAATAAACTAATCTATGATAGGCAAATTAATAGAAAACTCATATAAACAATATTCTAAATTTATAAAATAGAGATTGTTGTAAATAGTAAATTATAATGAATGAAAGATATTACATTAAATAATAAACAATGAAAATTAGTTGGTTTTTTATGTACAGGTAGATCTAAAATGGAAACATGTGTAAAGTATGTAGGATAAGTGTTATGGATCAGTTGTTAGATTCTTGAAATTGTACTTATATGTCTATAGACATTACCATTGAATCTAAACACACCATCAATTATAATGTCTTATTGTGTTGTAAGTTTCAAATACATAATAATGATTTGATATGGATGTGAACAAATTTGATATTATGGGTTTTATATCACATTTATATTGATGTATTTCTATTTGATATAAAAATTATTTTTTCATTGATTGATCAAACCCTAGATCTTCACCCTTTTTCATCCTTAGAATGAGTTTGTTAAAAAATGGGTTAGTGAGTTCATGGTGTCAAATTTTCCTAAAGACACCTGTATTAGTGGGTTCTACATACATAGAAAATACTCCAAAGAGGGCCTCAAACTTATGTAGTTATCTCATATGTGTCAGAATGTGTTTGTGCACAAGGGTGCAATATATTATATGAAGATGCATGTAGTGATCTAGCCAATAAATTGACAAATATCACTCATGACATGTTATTTTAATGCTTAAGACCTACAATATAATTTATTTTATGATTGATATGAAAATATGGATGAAGATGAAAGATAGAGTGATTATCCAATTGATTGATTTAGCTTTAGTAGGTGTTTACTTAATATTTTCTAGATGAGGAATGAGGAGGCTTAGAATTGTATTTATGCCATAGCCTTTGAAAATATATCATGGTATGATTAAATAAAATAATTAGGCTAACCCATGGGTTTCAATCATTTTATAATTTGGATGAATTTTGGCTACTAGACGTTGGAGAAATATCTAGACACAACCATCAGTAGTAGTATCCCTCTATGGCCGGTAGTGTCTAGAAGGCTAGAAAATAGGTATGGATCTGAAACTAATAGTGAATGATGATTGATAATTTTTAATATTTTTATATATTATGAGAGACCTAGGTCATTAGAAGAATATGGATACGACTAATAGATAATCATTTAGGCATAATGAGATGATGAATGTGAGTCTTTCGATAACTTGGAGGTCTAGAACTAAAGGGTAGAGCCTTGATGATAATTTTCAAATATACAAGATTGAGATGATATAAATATTTAATTTTAGTATCTATAAGATGCCATAATAATCAAGAGTAATTGTGTTAGATTTAGGACTGCATATTTATTTCCTTGGTATATAAGTATGTCATAAAAATAATAGGATGCTACTCTCTCAATTTAAATATGCACATGATTTTTGGATAAATTCAAAATATAAAAAAGTAAAGTTTACACTACACTATTTGAATTAAGGATAAAATTATCAAAAAGTGACGATTAATAAAATATAGATGGCATGTTGTTTAGACAGTTAGTGGGGAGTCATATCTATTTAATTATAACTAGCCCTGACATTATTTGTGCAGTTAGTCTAGTTTCAATGTTAATGTCATTTCCCAAAACAATTCATTAAAAAGCAACTAATTTAATATATATATATATATGAGAAAGGAACTATAAATTTTTGGGTAGACTATGTGGCATGTGGAACTATGTCTTAAATAGGTTTCACATATTCTGATTGGGATGAATGTGTAGATTTTTTTTAATGGAATGCCAATTTTGTGTTTGACATTTCATTAGGTGCTATCTCATAGTGTAAAAAAAATAAACTAACAATTAAACTGTCATCAATAGAGGTGGAGTATAAATTAGTATGTGTAGTGTCTCATGAAATAGTATGGTTGAGGTGAATATTTGGTAATTTATATTGTTTACAAAATCAACCTTCAATATTGAATTATGAAAATAAAGTATAATCCAATTGGCAAAGAATCCTATATATCATCAAAGAATAAAACATGTGGAGATTCATCAACAATATTTTAGAAAATTGATTTAAAATTATGTAATTCAATTTGTATATTGTAGCATTAAAGATCAAGTTGCAAATATTTTTACCAAAACATTTTATAAAGTTTAGAAATAAATTAAGGGCCAATGAAGTTATGTAAATGGGTACCTAATCAGTCATAATATCCATGGAGACATGAAATACTTATAAAGTTGTGTGATCACAAGGGCATATTTAAAGTCCTTAGGTCATAAAATAAAAAATTTGAGGGGGTGTTAGAAAATAAATTTATTTTTCGTTGACAGTCAAACACAACATAAACAAAATTTGAATCTTTAAAAGTCGATATAGACTAACATATTTGGCACAAACCATGAATGGTGAATCAACGATTGTAAAAATGACTAATTTTATGTTCACATCCTCATCTATAAATATTAATCCAAACATAACACAAATCATTCCATTATAGACTAAATGTTTTCTATGATATTTATAAATATCAAATTTTGTCTATGGGGTTGGGAGGTGCTTATTTAGTTGACTCTATACTTTGGTGTTTTATGTACCTCTTGACCTATTGATTTTTTCCCACCACTTCTACTTGAAGGAGTCTCAAATCTGTTATAGCTTAATAAAGGGATACATTATTCACTTTCATACAAACATGCCCTACTTAACATGGTGGCTAAAGGGTTTTTTATAAGGTGTTGCCATTCAATAGTTAAAGGGGTTGAATCCCATAGTTACCTTTTGTTCTAAAACTTTAGTAGACTTGTGCTTTAAAAAATATTTATCACTTGATGACATAAGCACTTGGGTAGCATGGTGGCTTTATCAACATTTTTGAAGACTCTCATGTGGAGTAGGTTTTGGGTTAAAATATCACCAAAAAAAAAACATTTATTTGAATCCTTTTAGCATCCAGTCACATGTCTATAGCACCCATGTGACCTATTTTTGGCATTTTTATCCCCTAGTGTAATTTTTGTTTTTTTGCATGAACCAAATTGAACCTGTTATTCAAGCTATAATTTTTTGGAGGCCATATATTTTGATTTGGGAGGCCTGGGGATGTTTTTTTTAGTTATATTTTTTCTTTTTTAAGATATTCACAATGTTAATGTCTATTTCTTTTTTTACTCACCTATTTTCTATAAATTATGAGATTTTTTGAAATTTATTATTTTTTCAACTATCAAACAACCATATCTTTTAATTTGTATGTCTAGAAAAACTTGTTATTTTTTAAGTGCATGATTTTCATGTTATTCATAAAAGTAACTACTTTTGAAACTCTATAAAACTCCATTGAACTACATTAGGAAATTTATAATGTAATCACTTATAAATTTAAAATATTGTATTTATATATGTGGCTTCAATCAATGTATATTTTCATTGTACTCATATTATTTTATAAATTTTCATGGGATGTTTTTTATGATTTTTTCACAACATTGTCTCCCTTCATGTGTTTGTCCCTTATTTAAAACACATTTTATTAGTTTTAGGTACTACATATGGTATATTGGACATTATTATTTGGGTCTTTATTACTCCTTGGTGCTATTATTCATTACCTTTGTTTCTTTTGTTTGGATCAATACTAATGGTTGGAGGGTCCCTTACCCATTCATAAAGAAGTGACAATTATACAAAAAAAACTAATGGTGGCCCTATAAAAGCCATAAAGATCCACTGAAAGGAGAACTATTTTTTAAGGTTTCATTTAGAGAGTGTCTAAACTGAGGGACAAACCTTGGGAAAACATAGAACCCTAAATATAAAATAGAAAACAAAGGACCAAGTCTATATAGAAATAAATATAATATCAACTTCGATATCTCCAATAAAAATACATCTTTAATAATGGTTTAAGCCTTGATTGTGAAACAAACCCATAAAAACAATGATAAATGGATAGGTAACCTACCCCAAAGCCAAGGACAAGAACCCATATCCATAGCCATAACAATGAATCAAAGCAACCCAATTGAAAAAGAAATCAAGGCAGAAATAAGAGATGACACTAATTGCTCATCAAAGAGCCCAAAAATCCCTACCTAATATCCAATGATTCTCCATAATAAATTCCATCAACAAATATTATTCAAGCCAAAACTCCTTCAATATACTTATGTGATGCAAAACCTCTCTATCCCTCAAGATAGTCCATGATTTTCTTAACCATGGGACACCATGATCCTGACCACTAGAATCTGATTAGTTTGAGGATTGGACAAAGATTACACTTAAATCTAAAGACCCCTCAATACAAGAGGAGGTCAATACACATGATTATTTTGGAAGCACAATCACTGAGAGGGGGGATGAATCATTTAATAAACTTTTCTTTTAATTTCATATATCATTCAAACTAATCTAGAGATATAGTAATGCATAATCAATCATTCATATGAGTATGAAATAGGAACATAACACATGAACACAAGATCTATATGGGAAACCCTCATGAGGAATAAAAAACATTGAAATATATCTTTCAATATAGTCCTATAAGTAATGGATCAAACTTTAGTGAGACACCAACCACACAAGGAGCACCAACCCATCACTAGTACAAGCACCAACTCAACTAGTCCTTTAACAAGCTTCAACTTGCAAGTAGGATCCAACCCCCTAGGTAACTCAGTCACATAAAATATTTGATCACCTTTGTACACATGTTTATTACTCAAATTAAGATGACAACCTTCTTTTTCTCTTCTCACTCTTATATCTCTCTCAAATAGCCTAATAGGCTTCTTCGCTCAACAAGCCCACTTCTTGGTAGAATTAAGTCAAATGACCTTGATCATCATCTATTAAATCACTATTAAAAATTCAAGACATATTAACCATACCTATCTGATGGTATTCAATCCCTATACCTAATTTATAAAACTCCTATATCATTCGCTCATATATTCAATATAACAACAAATCAAATTAGTCCTATTAAGCCTTCTTTTTATACTTGACTCTTTATCTCACCCACATTGGCCAGACATGAAAATATACATACATGTATCACCCTTGAAATATATCAACAAAAAAATTTCAAATTTTAAACAACCATTACATATTTTGGTCATTACCCATAAGGACCAAAACCACCATTAGGCCTAATAAAAACCTAATGCAATTAGGCCTTCTCAAGGCACATGTTACACCTTGACCACCTTGAATTTTTTTAAATTTCACCAACATATGGAACACTTCACATATGCCTCAAATATATCCATGATAATCTCACCTTGGGTCCCCAACACCATTTAGCTCATTTCACTCTTTGAACCAACCAACTAGGTCTACTTGCAATTAGGTTTTCTCACTACCAGAAAGTCTATCTTGCAAATATGAAGTATATACTCAAGTTTTACACTAACACAAACAAAAAATAAAATTTATATAAAATCCATGACCTCAGGGTCATCATCATGTTCATTATATTTCACCAAATAGGGCAAAATACCTTAAACTGATCGTTTCCATATGCTTACTCAAAATCGCATATAGACTTCAAAACCCAGTCAAGAGCCTTTAAATTTTCACACCTTCATAGGATTTTATAATGAATAAAAATTTAATAAAATAAACCTATGATATATATATATATAAACTTAATGTTCAATTTATTCTTCAACTCTATGCAAAAATACTCAAGAACAACATTCTCACTCATACATAGAAAACTACCTATAGCTCAAAAAACGCAGTCATACATGTCAAGACTTAGAACAAAGGTGTGTGTAATTTCATGATATTAAAATGGGTTTAGATGATCCTTAAATATAAATATAAAAATTAGGAATAATTGGATTATAATACTTAATATCAATATTCATCTTACAGACCAATCTCATGTCTTCACCCTACACAGACCTCCCTGTGTTAGATAGGTCACTTTAAGAATAACATTTTCCACATTTTTAGTGATATCCCAAAAAATTTACCAATATAATTTTTTTTTTATAGGTATTTAAAAAAAAACACCATGAAATTAGATCCATTCCTATTCCAATGCACCCCATCCCTAATCTCATTCTCATTTCTGCCTAGTTTTCTCATACTCTTCCTCATTAGGCCTTTTTAGCGATAGGCCAAATTTCATGACCAGTTTAACATATTTAGGGTCTAAAAACTGATCATAAAATTAAATTAACACAAAATTAAATTAACACACATCATCCTCAAATTATTTTCATGCTTTGACATGGTCAACCCTTCTTGTTATATCAAAAATCTAAGAAACAAGGGGTTTCCTGTACCTTCCACTCACTCATCTATCAGATCAATGCCACATGGAGGTACCTGGGAGAGTCCTATACATGATCCAATCATCATAATAGGTCAAAAAACCATTATGAGTCATTTTAAACAAGATTTTCAATATCGAGTCTTTGTTAGGGTTTTAGGAGGGTTTTGACTGCCTTCTATTCTTAGTATTGATTCATAAAGGATTTCCCCTCAAATCAAAAACCAATTCCAATAAATTTAAGATATAAACCTTCCAAAAATTCAATAAAATTATTATGATCTCATTCAATGGTTTCACATGATAATTATCATAAGAAAGTTCTTCTCAGTTTTGCAATACTCCATTCTATGTACACAAAAAAACTCAAAACCAAATTTCATGATTTCTCTTTTGGTCTATGACCTCAAACTTGGTAAGCACACTTGAAACATACTCTCACAACTATAAAAATGTTTTCATGAGATTTGGAACCTTTAATAATGGACTTGACCCCTGATTAGGCCACACTAGGTCTCTTTGCACATTACGCCTTGAACTGCCATTCATACTTAGGCCTTAACACACTTTGAAACCTCTTGTACTAATCTTAATACATCATTATCATGTAATAAAACCTCATACCATGTTCATATATTGAAAACCATATTATCACAAGCCTCAATCTACTCACCTCACTAAGGCACCAAGCCTGTGTCTTCTTACTAGGTCTCTCAAGTGCATGGCTCATGAACTCAACTTAAAGAATCAACAAGGTTAACTCATAATAACATCAATGAAACTTTAATGACATCAATGAAAAATATATGCATAACTTAGAGAAAATTCTCAACAATCAACCTATTTTTTATTTATGGTAACCACTCATTGATGCATCTCCCCTATACAAATTAATCTCCCCCTTTGACATTAATGACAAAACACTACCTCATACATCATCTTCTTGAAAAAATGACGTGACTCCCATTTGAACTCACAAATTATTCACTCCTTTCCTACTCTTTAGAGATAAATCACCTCATTATTATCTCCCCCTAAACACTTGACTTGACTAGTGATTGCTAGAAACATGAATCACACCTAATTCCTATCTTAGATGTTCAAAAATAGCCTATGGAAGAGGCTAAGTCATGATATTTACAATCTGATCCTTAATGGACACAAATTCAATCTTAATAATTTGTTCACTTACTTTTTATATTAAGAAGTGATACTTGATAGGAATGTGCTTGGTCCTTGAATGCATGATAGGATTCTTCGAAACACTTATGACACTAGTATTATCATAAAGAATAGGAATAAGACCATCAAAATTTACTTTGTAGTCTTTCAAGGTTTATCTCATCCACAACACCTAAGTGAAACATGAATATGATAGAATGTACTCAACCTCACAAGTAGATAAATCCATTGGTGGTTGCTTATTGATTATCCATGAGACTAGACACTTACCTAGGAAGAAGGCTCCTCCACTAGTGCTTTCTATCATCTAGACTCCCAACCCAATCTGAATCTATATAGGCTATTAGATCAAACTTCTTGATGCTTGGATACCACAATCCATAATTAATAGTTCCCTTGAGATACCTAAGTATCCTCTTGACTACTTGTAGAAGAATTTCCTTAGGATCTACTTGAAATCTTATCGCAATACCTACCGCTTGCATGATGTTAGGTCTATAGGTAGTAGTATACAATAAACCCCTAATTATTGATCCATATTTTATCTGATTGACTCTTGAAGATTAATCTTCCTTTTTTAGCTTACATCTTGTAACCATAGGTTTAATTACAACCTTATAATCTGTTGTCCCCAAAAATGAGTGACATTTTTGGGACAACCTATGAACTATTTTGGTTCAATAGACCAAAATCATCTCTCCCCTTTTCAAAAATTGCTCTGAGCATTCAAGTCCTTGATATTTCAAAGCTTTTCTAGAAATCTACAGACTCTGCAAGCTTAAAACTATGAACTCTATAGATATGTTTCTATAGACTCATCATGCTTGAAATTAGCAGGTTCAACATGTTCAAAGGCTTCTACAGGCGAGTTCAATCAAAAGAACAAATTTCCAACACTTAGTCATTTTCAAGATTGGTTCAATGCCCTGGTTCAACCAAAAAAATGTTCATCAACAAAATTTTAAGCAAGGATTGAACCATTAAACCATTGAACTGTTGAACCTTGAACCATTTTGGTTCAACGAGTTTAATGGGTTCAAGGTTCAATGTCATCAGTAAGAGTTAAGTGCTTTGTCAAAGGTTCAATAGGTTCAATGACCAAATGGTTCAAAAAGATCAAAAGGAATTAACCAAATAAAGAGATTGAACCAATTGCACCATTGAACCATTGAACCAAGGTAGGTTCAATCGGTGGGTTCAACTGACAGGTTCAAGGGGATACCCCAAGGCTAAAGGAACAAATGCCCTTGCGAAGGGTAGTGAACTAGAGGCAAGTGCCCTTGTGGAGGGCACCAACATCAGTTCAAGGGTCAAAGAGAAGACATAAAAGATAGAATTCCTTTGGATTTGTTCAAAGGCTGAAAGGGAACATTTCTTTTGGACTTTTTGTCTGAAAGAAATTATTAAATGAAAGAGCCGTTAGACTTCAGGAAGAGTTTCCTTGATAAAATGGTTAAGGTGAAATTCCTTCAGACATTTTGTCTGAAGTAATTCACTCGAAAGAAAGCTCAAAAAAATTGAAAGGAACAAATAGCTAAGGAACATAAGCTTTCCTTTGGACAAATTGCCTAAAGGAATTCCTTTGTACTTTTTGTCTGAAGGAAAAAGCCCACAAAAAAATGCTCGATGGAAAAAGACAAAGTGTATTAGAAGCTGCCACGTGTCCCTTTTAGAGTTGAAGCAGAAGATGCCAAGTGTCATCTATCGGGGCACAGTCTCTAATAAGTTTCAAAGCTGTAGAGCATGCCACATGTTCCATTATAACTCAGTGGAAGCCGACAAGTGTCAACATCTGTGGTATCTTCCTTTTGTGTTGTAAGGATTATGGTGGGCCCTGAGTGAGTTGCTAAGGTCAAGTGGAGCGCAACAAGTGGCATCATCCATATGAATCTGAATGAGTCCTGAATGTTTCTATATTGTTTCTAAAGTAGAGTGGAATCCACCACGTGTCATATTCTGTAGGACTCTCAAAAGGTTTATAAAGCTTCTATAAGTTAAGCGGAACATGCCATGTGTCCCATTATAACTCAGTGAAACGTGACAAGTGTCTGAATCTACATTCCCTTTTTGAAGTTGCTCAGGCAATATGTGTCGTGGATCCCATTTTCTGTAAGTTTCTAATAAGTTTCATAATAGCAGAACTTGCCATGACCAAAGAAAGAGATGAAGGAAGAACCGAGCGACTGGCTGAAAAGAAAGCTTGAAGACTCAAATTGCTACAGGGGAGGAACGAGACCAAAGGACCAAAAATATCTTCAAGAGAGTTATTTCTAGTAGGTGAAATAGTGGATCAAATAGACTTCTGAGCACACCAAATCAAGGATGCAGCCTATTTTTCTTCCATGAAGTAATGGCAAATTGGACAGCTACACAGACATCAAGAAAAGGACCAGACAATCCATACTAAGGAAGAGACATATTAGAGGAATGGACATGCCATAGTTATGAAAATACACTATTCTTAGCATGTTATTTTCAAATAAAACTGAAGGTGCATTGAAGGCATTCAATTTAGCATGGGCCTTTTTCATGAAAACAAGCATCCAAGTCTTTTTTGGAGTGCAATATATTGTAATCTCTCATTTGATATGAGGGAAATCTTTTTGATTACAGAAGCAAAACTCTACTCAAATTGAAAGGTGAATACTGAGACTTTGAGCTTAGATTGTTGTTCATATTGCTTTATTTGAATGAGAAAGTAAGTTACTTGTAGACTTTGTGCTGTTATAGCTTGTGCCATTTTAGGAGATTGTTCTTGTGTCTGTCTTCTAGACGCATTCTTGTTTATTTAATCTAACAAGTAGAATTAGTGGAAGTGATAAGGAAGATGTCCTAAAGTTAGTTACTTTCAAACTTTGTGCTATTATAGTTGTCTTCAATGTGTGTTTATTTTCTATTTTTGTGTTGAGGATTTTAGGATGACTTTGTTCCCCCATTATCCTTTGTATCTCACTCTTTGGGTAGCTGAAGTGGAGACTTTGTGCTACACTTCATTCTGCCAGTTATTGCACCCTATTACCAGTCACTTATCATACCTGAAAGAACTCTTGTTGTTCCCTGTAAGACCACTTTTGAAAGAAGAGAAGTGCCTTCAATGTTTTCACCAAGATTTTCTCCTTTGTTTGTGAACATCATCTCTGAAAGAAGAGAGATGGATGGTGTATCCTACCCCTGAGTGTTATTTTCTGCATATATATATATATATAGTACATAGCTCCTGCATATTTATAGGGAACCTCCCCTTGATGAGAGGAGAGATTTGTCCACCTTTGATTTAGTAAACATACACACTGGGCTGACCAATCTCCTTTGTTGTGGATGATAAGACCTATTTTGCTCAATCAGACAGCTGACTAATAAAATATTCACCCAACAGTCTTTTTGGTGACTCTACTGGGGAAGAGCACGTAGTTTGAAGTCTCAAGCTTCAAGCTGAAGTAGATCCTACTCTTTTTCATTTTTGTTTTTCAATCTGGCAAATCCACGTTATACCAAAATCAAAAAATCTCAAGGTGTTGTTGACCCTGCTTTTGAGTTGGTGCAACAGAGTAATTTTGATTTATTTCCTCCACAACCTCACCTTCATCGAACTAAGAGCCTTCCTCCTACCCCTACCAGGTCACCAATACAAGGTAGAGCTTCTATTTTTGCTATTAGCAAAGCTTTGCCTATCCATACTCCACCCAAATTTGTGATCCCACTTCTACATAATCAAATCATGGCTCAAGGTCCTTGGGGTAACTCATTTGGCCCACTAAATCTTACTCCACCCTTGCATGAACTTCTATGTAACTCAAAAAAGAACTTTCCCAAATTCTTTGGTGATGGGAGAGTTCACCCTGATGAACATATTGCTACCTTCAACATAGCTTGTGGTGTAATAGGCGTGGAGTATGAAGACATAGCAGTTAGGCTATTTTTAGAGACACTATAAGGCACTGCTGCAGACTGGTTTTACCATCTACAAGCTCAGTCAGTGATTGATTGGGACACTCTTAAAAATAAATTTGAAGCTATGTTCAAACCTAGAAAAGATGCACATGCCTTGCTGGCCCAGCTCACATAGATGAAGAAGGAACCCCATGAACCTATGAGGGACTTCATTCACAGGTTCGATAAGCTGAGGCATAGGATTCCCATGATCGCCCAACCGACACCTCAGAATCTCAAGTGTTTCTTCATCAACTCACAACTTCTTGAAGTGAGTTTTTTGCTGAGACGGGCTAGACACATAGACCTTGCTGCTACTCAAGACTTGGCTACTGAAGTAGAAGATGACCTTATCTTGGCTGGAAAGATAAGGAGAGACCCAAATAGAGGTAAACCCTCTTCATCTTTTGAATACTCACCTACAGTCACCACTGATCAAATAGTGTAAAAGCTAGCAAATGAACTGCTAGCCTTGAAAAGGCAAATGGACCAAGGTATGTCTGCTCCTCCTTATCAGGATATGCCAAGGAGGACATTTTAGAATTAGCCATATCAAGGCAATGCTACTAGGAATCAAGGGTAGCCAAATCGTCTTCCTCCCCCATAGAGGAACCTTGCCCTTGAAGTGCCTCCAACCAACTCAGCAATTGGATATCTAGAAACTAAACATGATTTCTCTTTCCAACCTGAGTTTGAGCAAGAAAATGATGTTGATCTCTTCACGGAGGATCAAGAAGTATCAGCGGGCAACTCCCACATTGGTTTCCTAAATTACCAGGATGAACCCAGATTTAAAGGTGAAGCAGTCAAGGGATCATATGATGTGTTCACTCAGTCCAAGAACTAGTTAGCCCAACAAGCTAATAAAGAGAAGATAGAGGAGTGACCTCAACTAGCAATTTCAATTGCTAAGCGTGGAACCACTCTACCTTTCCAGCCAAAGGACCTAGTGGTTGCTAAAAAAGTAAGTACCCAAAACATTTTTGTACCTTCAACTTCAAATTCGTAGGTCAATCCTCCCCCCCTAAAAACCAAAAGGATAAACTCCTATCCTCTCTTCCTAGTCCATTTCAGTCATTTGACATAATTGACCATGTCAAGAAAACCAAAATTCAAATGACTAAATTTGAATTCCTACAAGCCAACCCTGAGCAGTTGGATAGGTTGGTGGAGTGTGTGAAGAATATAGCCATCCCTACAGGACAAGAGATTAGAAAGGTAACTCATGATCCCCCAAGGAACATGCCCATCCCAAACAATCTTTTCATTACTCCTCCTACTACCCCTAGGAAAATAGAGCCTTTCTATGTTTCCCTATTGATAAACGATCACAAGCTGAGTAACTGCATCATTGATTTTGGTGCATCTAACAAAGTCATGCCTACCAAAGTGGTAGAATCCCTTGGTCTTACACTGACCAAGACATTTGGGAGATGCTTCTCCATGAATAAAAAACAAGTGCCACTACTGAGACAAATCAAGGATGCCCAATTTGCATTTGCAGCATTCCCAAAAAAGAGAATCAAGATGACAGTCCTGGGGAATGATGTCCCGGCCTCCTATGGCATTCTACTTGGATGAAATTTCTGCAAGGATGTGGGAGGAGAACTAAGCATGGACCTATCTAAGGCAAGGATCCCTATCAAAGGTGTAATGAAGAGGCTATTCCCTGAAAAGGAAGAAAAATATGTTGTCACTCAGACATCAGCAACTAAAGCTTAGATTCTATTTGAGTCTCTAGGTAGGGGTAATTATTTTTTTTCCACAAAGGGTGTTCATGTTTCTATAGATGAAAGTCCTGTAGGTGGAAATTTGAAAATTGATTCAAATAAGACATCAAAAGAATTGGTAGGGTGCAATACAGATGAAAAAGCATCTTCCACTTCCAATGAAGAGAAATCTGATAGAAGATCAATTTTTGATGATGTTTGGATCTTGGAATCTAATGGCAACAATTCTTCTACCAGTGTTGGAGCTGGGATGTGTTGATATCTCCTCAAGGAGATATTCTTCCTCCTTCACATGAGTTGTAGTTCAGCAACACCAACAACACTGCTGAGTATGAATCTTTGTTACTCGAGTTGAAGGCTACTCAAGATGAAGATGTCAAACTCCTTCATGCCCAAGGAGATGTTGAGTTGATGGTTTGTCAAGAGTTTGATGCTGTCAATCAAAACATGTGCTAGACTGAACCAACATAACAGCAAACTATGGTAGTGGACCATACTACTATACTCTGAAGTCATCAAAAGGAACTCTTTGCTAAGAGAGCAAGGAGTTACATTTTTCAGATTGAAGACCACGTCTTTCTATGGAGCAAGAAGAGAGAGCCAAAAAGAGTGCACAAAAAATGTGATTCATGGTGGAGAGTTCCATTCGCCCATCATCTATTCTGGGGACAAAATGGTTTCCTGCTAGTTTATTAGGATGAAATGCCATCTTCATTGTCTCACAATGGGTAGCATTTGAATTACTTCAATTTTTGAAGTATCAGATGAGTTCATCTATACATATGTATATCTGTATAGTCTTTGTTTCTACTTTGTGTTGTTCATTTTCATTTTTTGGAGCCTTTATTTTTGGGTAGCATGACTCCATAACCCAATGACATACTTCAAAGGCACTAGAGATTCTGGTTTCTACTCCCCTCAGATGTTCCAAGTTTTCAACTAAAGGAAGTTCCCCAATTGGAGCCAGCTATTATCCCAAAAAATGAGTGACATTTTTGGGACAACCTATGAACTATTTTGGTTCAAAAGAGTAAAATAATCTCTCCCATTTTCAAAAATTGCTCTGAGCATTTAAGTCCTTCATTTTTTAAAGCTTTTCCAAAAATCTATAGACTTTACAGGCTTAAAACTATGAACTCTGTAGATATGTTTCTACGGACTCATCATGCTTGAAATTAGTAGGTTCAACAAGTTCAAAGGCTTCTACAGGTGAGTTCAATCAAAAGAACAAGTTTCCAACACTTTTTCATTTTCAAGATTGGTTCAACACATTGGTTCAACAAAAAAAATGTTCATCAGCAAACTTCTAAGCAAGGATTGAACCATAGAACCATTGAATTGTTGAACCTTGAACCATTTTGGTTCAATAGGTTCAATGGGATCAAGGTTCAACAGGTTCAATGAACAAATGGTTCAACACATTTGGTTCAAAAATATCAAAAGGACTTAGCCAAATAAATAGATTGAATTGATTGAACCATTGAACCAAGCTTGGTTCAATCGGTGGGTTCAACCGGCAAGTTCAAGGGGCTGCCCCATGGCTGAAGGAACAAATGCCCTTGCAGAGGGCAGTGAACTAGAGGCAAGTGCCCTTGTGGAGGGTGCCAACATCAGTTTAAGGGTCAAAGAGAAGACATAAAAGATAGAATTCCTTTGGATTTGTTCAAAGGCCGATAGGGAACATTTCCTTTAGACTTTTTGTCCAAAGGAAATTATTAAGTGAAAGAGCCGTTAGACTTCAGGAAGAGTTTCCTCGATAAAATGGTTAAGGCAAAATTCCTTTAGAAATTTTGTCTGAAGGAATTCACTCAGGAAGAAAGCCCAAAGAAATTGAAAGGAACAAATGGCTAAGGAACAGAAGCTTTCCTTTGGACAAATTGCTTGAAGGAATTCCTTTAGACTTTTTGTTCGAAGAAAAAGCCCATTGAAAAATGCTTGATGGAAAAAGACAAAGTGCAGTGGAAGCCGCCACGTGTCCCTTCTAGAGTCAAAGTGGAAGCTACCAAGTGTCGTCTGTCAGGACACAGTTTCTAATAAGTTTCAAAGCTATAGAACATGCCATGTGTTCCATTATAACTCATTAGAAGCTGATAAGTGTCAACATCCATGGTCTCTCCCTTTTGTGTCATAAGAACTGTGGTGGGCCCTGAGTGAGTTGTTAAGGTCAAGTGGAGCATGACAAGTGGCATCATCCATATGAATCTGAATGAGTCTTGAATGTTTCTATATTGTTTTTAAAGTAGAGCGGAAGCTACGATGTGTCTCTTCCATAAGACTCTCAGAAGGTTTCTAAAGCTTCTATAAGTTAAGTGGAACACGCCACGTGTCCCATTATAACTCAGCAGAATGTGACAAGTGTTGGCATCCACGTTCCCCTTTTGAAGCTACTCAGACAAGATGTGTCATGGATCCCATTTTCTATAAGTTTCTAATAAGTTTCATAACAATGAAACTTGCCACAGCCAAAGGAGCCAAAGGAAGAACCGAACGACTGGCTGAAAAGAAAGCCCGAAGACTCAAATTGCTATAGGAGAGAGAGGAATGAGACCAAAGGACCAGAAATATCTTCAAAAGAGTTATTTTTAGTAGGTGAAATAGTGGATCAAGTAGATGCATTCTTATTTATTTAATCTAACAAGCAAAATTAGTGGAAGTGATAAGGAATATGTCCTGAAGTCAATTACTTTCAGACTTTATGCTGTTATAGTTGTCTTCAGTGTGTGTTTATTTTCTATTTCTGTGTTGAGGATTTTGTGATAGCTTTGTGCCCCCATTATCCTTTGTATCTCACTCTTTGGGCAGCTGAAGTGGAGACTTTGTGCTACACTTCATTCTGCCAATTATTACACCCTATTACTAGTCACTTATCATACCTGAAAGAACTCTTGTTGTTCCCTGTAAGACCACTTCTGAAAGAAGAGAAGTGTAAGTGTTTTCACCAAGATTTTCTCCTTTGTTTGTGAACATCATCTCTGAAAGAAGAGAGATGGATGGTGTATCCTACCCTTGAGTGTTATTTTTTGCATATATACATAGTACATAGCTCCTGCATATTTATAGGGAACCTCCCCTTGATGAGAGGAGAGATTTGTCCACCTCTGATGTAGTAAACCTACACACTGGGCCGACCAATCTCCTTTGTTGTGGATGATAAGACCTATTTTTCTCAATCAGATAGCTGACTAACAAAATATTCACCCAACATAATCTTCAATTTCAAACTTCTTTAACATCTCTTGTATATACTTGACCTATTAAAGGAACATACCTTTTTTAGATTGACTATTTTGAAGTCCATGAAAGAAGGATAGTTATCCAAGCATAGAAATTTAAAATTATGACTTCATCACCTCTAAAAATTACTTGGTCATGCCCTCATTAGTTCCACCAAAGATGATATCATCCACATATACCACCACTATCAACTAATGATCATTTTTAGTCTTGATATATAGGTTACTATCTGCAACTCCTCTTTTGAAACCTTGGTACAAGAGATACTTGTCTAGTCTAGCATACAAAGATCTAAGGGATTTTTTTAGATTATAGAGAGCATTATTCAACCTGAAGACATAGTCCTTATTATCAATCAATAGAAAACCTTCAAGGTGCTTAGTTTATACTTCTTCCTCCAAGTTCCCATTTAGGAAAGCTGACTTGACATCCATCTGGTATATCTTAAAGCCTTTAAAACCTACATAGGAAATAAACATCTTAATAGCCTCTAACATTGATACACAAGCAAAGGTTTCCTCAAATTCCACTCCTTATACTTAAGCATATCCCTTGCATACTAGTATAGCCTTGTTTCTAGTAACTTCTCCATTCTCATTTAACTTGTTTCTAAACACCCATTTTGTATTAATGATATTCTTGTTTTTAGGGCTAGGTACTAAATCCCAAGTCTCATTATTCTCAATTTGATTTAATCCTTCATTCATGGCATCTCTCAAAACTTATCTTCACTTGATTTTACATAGCCTTGAGGTTCAAATCTGGATAGTAAGGTAGTATTCTCTTGATTAGCATCACTCACCATTCTTCTTATTATTTGTATACTTGCACTTTTATTGCCAATGATCTGAGATTCAAGATGATCCTTTTTAATTTGCCTAGAATAAAATTTTGATTCCTTTATTTGTATACCACACAAGGAGCACCAACCCCTGACTAGTCAAGCATTAACTCAACTAGTCTTTTAGCAAGCTTCAACTTACAAGGAGGCTCTAACCCCATAGGTAACTCAACACCAACTCAGTCACCTAGAATATATAATAACCTTTATACACATATTTCTCACTCAACTTAATATGGTAACCTTATTTTTCTCTTCTCACTCTTCTATCTCTTTCAAATAGCCTATTAGGCTTCTTCGGTAAACTAACCCATTTCTTGGTAGAATTAGGTCAAATCACCTTGATCATCATCTGTAGAACCAATATTATAAATTCATGAAATATAAACCATAGCTCTTTAATGTTCTTTAATACCTTTATCTAGTTTCTAAAACTCCTATATCATTTGCTCATTTACTCAATATAACAATAAATCAAATTAGGCCTATTAAGCCTTCTTTTTATACTTAACTCTTGCTCTCACCCATATTGGTCAGCCATGAACCTATAAATATATGTATCACCATTAAAATATATCAAAAAACATGTTTCAAAACTTAAAAAACCAATACATAGGTCGGTCATTACCCATAAGGACTAAAACCACCATTAGGCCTAATAGAGACCTAATGTAATTAGGCCTTCTCAAGGCACACACTACACCTTGACTACCTTAAAACACTTTTAGCCTTCATAAATGGATTAAAAACTTAAAATATTACTCAAATATACCCTTTATAATCTCATCTTTTTTCCCCAACACCATTTATCTCATTTCACTCCTTGAACCAACCAATTAGGTCTACTCACAATTAGGCCTTCTCATTACCAAAAAGTTTGTCTTGCTAATATGAAGTATATACTCAAATTTTCCACATAACTCATAAAAAATATCATATTTATATAAAATAAATGAAATTATGGTTATCATCATGTTCATTACATTTCACCAAACATGGCAAAAAACCTCAAACTGATCATTTCCATATGCTTACTTTGAACTGCACACAGGCTTTAAAACCCAATTAAGAGCCTTTGAATTTTCACACCTTCATAAGTGTTTATAATGTATAAATATGACTTAAAATTAACCTATATGACCTATATAACAAATTTATGTTCATTTTATTCTTCAATTCTATGCAAAAATACTCAAGAACAACATTCTCACTCATACATAGAAAACTGCCTGTAGCTCCAAAAACAGTCATACAAGTCAAGACTTAGAAAAATTGTGTGTGTCATTTAATGATTTTAAAATGGTTTTATATGATCCTTAATATCATTATAAAATATTATAATAATTGTATTACAAGGTTTAATATCAATAGTGGTCTTACATACCAATCTCATGTCTTCACCCTACACAAACCTCATTGTGTTAGACAAGTCACTTTAAGAACAACATTTTCAACATTTTTAGTGATATAAAAAACATTTAAACAATATGAATTTTTTCAATAGGTCTTGAAAAAAAATTACATGCAATTATATCCATTCCTGATCCACTTCAAGCCATCCCTAATCTCATTCTCATTTTTGCTTGGTTTTCTCATAGTCTTCCTCATTAGGCCTTTTTAGCGATATTCTAAATTTCATGACTAGTTTAGAATATTTATGGCATGAAAAATTATTTTAAAATTACATTATAAATAAAATATTAGTCTCACACATCAACCTCCAATCATTTTCATTCTTTGACCTGGTCAACCCTTCCTGCTAGATCAAAAAATTGAGAAACAAAGGGTTTCCTACAACTTCCACTTACTCATCTATCACACCAATTCCACATGGAGGTACCTAAGAGAGTCCTCTAAATTATTCAATCATCATACTAGGTCTTCCAAACCATTCTAAGTCATTTCAAACAAGATTTTTAATATCAAGTCTTTGTTAGGGTTTTAGGAGGGTTTTGATTGGCTTCCATTCTTAGCAATCGTTCATAAAGGGTTACCCCTAAAATTGAAAACCAATGCCAAGAAATTTGATCTAGGAACCTTGCCAAACTTTCATGAAATTAGTATTATCTAATGGAAAGTTTTCATATGCCAACGAGTATAAGAAAGTTCTTCTCAGGTCTATAATACTCTGTTATGTTTACATAGAAAAACTCAACCAAATTTCATGCTTTCTCTTTTGGTCTATGACCTAAAAATTGGTCAAAAAACTTGAAAAAACCTGTCACATATTTTAAAATTATCTCATGAGCTATAAAACTTTAGATAATGGACTTGACCCATCATTAGGCCACACTAGGTCTCTTTGCACATTAGGCCTTGCACTACCATTCATACTTAGGTCTTGAACACACCTTGAAATATCTTATAATACTATCAATGCCTCATCCTGATGTCATAAAACATCATAACATGATCATATCCTAACAACCATCTTCTCACAAGTCTCAGTTTACTCACCTCACTAAATCACCATGCTTGTGTCATCTTACTAAGTCTCTCAAGTGCATGGCTCATGAACTCAAATTCAAGAATCAAAAAGGTCAAATCATAATAACATAAATGAAATTTTCATGACATCAATGAGAAATCTATGCATGCCTTAGAACACATTCTCAATATATGAGGCTCAACATAACGCACTCAACAACCATAAAAATATAGATTAGAGGGAGGGAACCACCTCTCTACCATACATCCATTTAGACACAACCATGCCAAGCCAAAAATATGCCAAAAACATCATTTAAAATAGAAAAGAGTAAATGAACTATCAAAGGGCACAAATACACTTGAAAGGTGTCAAACAAAATTATCTACCCCTCCAAACAACATAAAAAAACATAAGAGATTGGAAAAAGTGAGGTGGAATAAAAATTCAAAAAATTCCAATGACCAGTGAGTAATACCATCATTGTAAGCTATAATATCCAAAGAGATAAAGATACATAGTCTGCCACTTTTGACCACTAAGTGATGAGTAGAACAAGTAGAATTGGTTCTAGAAAAGGCAGTATAAAAATTTAGGAAGGGTGCATATAAAGGGAAAGAGACACACATAACTAATGAATCTTTGACCAAAGGGACATTAAAAATATTAGGTTATATCATAGGTACCTTAGGAATAAAATTCACTGATGCCACTCAAAATCCTACCTCATCACTCACCACACCATGTTGGGTAATGGAATTTTGGGCAGGGCTAACATAGATCATAAAAACTAATGTTGATATCTCATAAACTAGACATAAGAACATGTCACTCTCCTGCAAAACCTTTTCTAGTTATATATTCATACCACCATCACTATTACTACTACTCTCTATATCCACAAGGGTAGGCCACTAATATTTCATCATGTTTCATCTCCTTGCTACATGCCCCTTATTTTACTTCAAGCAAATTCCCTAACTGCTCTATGTCAATCCTCGCTCTAGATAATCCACCTTTGTTTCTTTTTTTAAAGATTATTTGTATACATATGTTTTTCATACTCATCTCTACTCAGTATTGATGGAGGGATATTGGTGGAATAGGTGGAAGGGGTGGGGGTGTTGTATTATGGTTACATTTCCTTAGATTCATATTCAAGTGAGATATATACCTAGTATTTATTCCTGTATATTAAGCAGATGCAAAATCTGGTTACCTATGTATATTTGTGAGATGGAATACATACCATATAAATACTTATTGGATTTCATTTTATGGAAGTTCCATTCTTGGTTTCCTATTTATGAATCTACCTTATTTAGTTATATAAAAAATTGGATGTTTTTATAGAAGGCACCTTCATCAATTGATCAATGTTTATGAGAATGTTTACATTATGTCATCTACATCTCCAACATGCTCTATTATTTTGGTGTTTTGAATGGTGTTGTTTTGATCACTCATCCTTCTCTTAGTTCTAATATTTGTTCTTGATTTCATTAGTTTATTAAATCTCTTTGATCCTAATCATATTTATAAGATTATTTAGTCCTCTATTCATTTCAGGGTCTTTAGTTATACAATGTTTTAGTTGTTATTTTCCAAATTGTTATACAACTTTTTTTTTTGGTAGCCTAGTTCATTGAGTAGGTCTTTTATACCTTTTTTCATCTATCTTTTACTCTGGATTTTTTTCCTATATAGGATTTTCCTTTTCTTTGATTATGATAAAACACTTTGTACATGGGTGCCTTATTAGACCTAGTTGTCAAGACTCATTTTCAGAAGATTCTAAGTCTCATTTTTTTATACTTCCCAAAGTATAACTTAAGGGAGTTGGTGTAATAGTTATATATATGCACTTTTTATTTATGTTTTATGTAGTTTACTTATCTTTATTTAGCTTTGTTGACTTAATCTAATATACACAATTTATAGGCTTAGATTAATACAAGTGTCACTTATAGCTTGACCACTTTATCTCTCATGTGTTTATTCATGTGGGTGTTGTTGGACACAATTACATATTCAAAACTAAAATTAGGTTACATCTCTTACTTTTTGTATTTATATACCACTTATATTTGTAAGTTATAAGCTAGTTGACAATCAAACTGATTTATTTGGTTTATTTAAAAACTTTTTTTTGTTATTTCTTCTTGTTTTTAGCTACTTCTAGCACTTATGGAGTGATTCATATCTATGGAGATATATTCCTAAGGATTTGTCTTCTATTTCAAACTGGTGGCATATAGGGCTTAGATGTGAATGTTGACCCTTGAACAAACATGGATAATATATGTCATGAATTGGTGAAAATATAATTATCATATTGAGTAGATTTATAATAAAAATTTTAATATGGTGGTATCTGATTGTTAGGCAATATGGCTGTGAAATCATAGTAATGAACCCAAATACTATCAAGATTAAAAAACACCAATATGCAAAGATTCTAAAATAATTACATGTATTGATTCATATTGAATGATTCAAATGATTTAAAACCATCTATAAATAATTCTCAGCTTAGAATTGGAGTTGACATGCAAAAATTTAGAACTCTAAAAAAATAAAACTCAACTTGCTCTTTTAACAACTGCTATTTTTAGTAATTTCCCATGCAAGTGCTCGTAGCTCTAAAATCTCTAAAAATAAACTAAACACTAAAATTAACATATCAAATGACTATCAACTAAATTTCAAGTCTGGTTACAAAAATATACAATTTCTAAACTTAGAAAAAATGAAAAATTATATTAAACTATAATTTTAGACCCTTAGACGGCCACGTGTAGCCTCCAAAGGATATTAAAAACATCCATGACCAAACAATCTAGTTATGGCTGCATTGAAATTTTTGAGACAGTTGTTTTGGAATAAATATGGGTTTAAACAAAGCTATGGATCAAAATATATGGCCTTTTTTATTTGTGTAGGTTTTTATTTTTCCCTATTTATTAATTAGGGAAATTGCATTTCTTGTGCATACATGGAGTTTTCCTACATTTGTGGGATAGGCTAGCTTATGTGGAGGTGTGTGTCATAGATGTGTCATATGTGTCATAAGAATGTCATAAGTAACTCCCTTGATGGGAGTTACTTCTCTATTCTTAGCACCTTGTCACCACCTTTCATGGAGGAGTTACATTCTATTCTTGGGGTGCCTTGTCCACCTTTTGTGGAAGAGTTACTTGCGTACTCTCTTATTTGTATTCCTCACTTTGGCCATCTCATGCCAATTAGATTTTAGTTTTCTCCATTTTATCTTGTGCAATTACTCTTATTGTGTTAATTTCAAATTGCTTTAGCATCTTGTGGTGTGCACTTGCTTCAACTAGTGTGATCACGTCTCCATTGCACTCGCATTATCCATATTCTGGCAACAACTCTGATATGGTATCAGAGCTTACCCGGTAATCTTGTGTGTGATTATGCTTTTAGCTTATTTTGAAATCAAGAGGAGTGGAGTTCTCTTTATTTTTTTAATTCTAGATTTGGTCTAAAACAAAAAAATCTGTCAATATCATTTCTTTCCTTCTTACTTTGCTTTCTTAAGTGTATCACCAGCCGAAGAAACTGACAAGGCATACTTAGAAGCTCGGTTAGTAGCCAGAGTACTGATGGGCTCGCTGGCAATCTTAAGCATTCACAAGGGACTGTATTCCGGATCTACATAATATTCCAGCATGCAAACCTGCTGAGCGCTGGAGAGCCTTTTCAGCATAACCGGGACTAGCCTGCTAAAGGATGTCCATTGGTGCAAACACTGGTGGCAGAGGGAACCTGTGGCTGGTGTCTTTGCAGATTTTGAGAATGCTGGTGGCAGAGGGAACTTGTGGCTGGCGTGATCTGCTGCTCATATATCTTGTAGTCGGCATTGTCAAGGACATCTGGGTTGGTGGTAGAGGGAACCGGTTCAGTTAGATTAGAAGGTAGAATGAGCTTGGGGATATCCTTCACGGACTTCAAAAAAATTGGTAATCTGTTGTCCTTGCTGAATGGCGCCTAGTTCAGACTTTGTTCTTGGTTTCCAAAGTCTTTTTTAGTGGGCCCACTCTCTCTCCCTATTTTTATTAGCAAAATTGCTTTTGATAAGTATTCTAATTTTAAATCAGTCATTTAATTTTTGAATTAAAATCAAATTTGAAATTTAGCATTCAAAAAGGCAGTTTAGAGGTTTAATTTCAACTTATATCTTCGACCTATGAAGACGAAGGGTGAGGCCCAGGTTGGCAGGAGGCCAATTCCCCCTCATAAAAACCTCCTTTGGATTCCTCATTCCATGCCAAATCCAATGAGTAGTTAGAAGGTCACTTTTTCTCCCCATAATAGACATTTTTTAATGTTTTAGTGTTTTTTTTTGCAAAAACACTAGTTTACAGGAAAATTGTAACTTTAATATCTTGCAAATGGTAGCTCAGTTTTGGGTGCCATTTTTTGAAAAAGTTCTTGTAATTCAATTATCCATAGTGTAGACTTGTTATTTTTTAAAAACTCACTAGTTTATAAAGTGCCAAAAATTTTGGGTCTCTCGAGACGCATTTTCGGTTGAGTCCAACGTCTGTTTGCTTTAGTCTTGCACTGATTGCTCTAAGACACATTTTCAGCTGAGTTCGACGTCTTTTGAGTGTGCACTTGCATATTTGGGGGGGGCTCAATATTTTGGGGGGATGTGATTGCTTTTTCACAACTTGCAAATTTTCACTTTCATTCTCCTTTCTGCATAAATTCACAACTTGCAATCAACACAACTTCACCAGATTCAGCTAAAAAATGGATTCTTTTCAACTTAAACCTCTAACACCCTTCAAATATCATGAATGGAAGGTTAAAATTTCAATCATTCTTAGAAGCAAAGGGTTGTATAGGATCACCATGGGTATTGAAGTAGAACCCAACACTGATGCTGAAAAGGTTAAGTGGTACAATCGTAGTGATGAAGCCTTTGGGTTACTGAGCTTGTCTATGTCTCCAGAACTTCTCTTCCACTTAGAATCCTCCCAAACTCCTAATGACATACGGGACACCTTAGAAAAGTTATTTGGGAAGCTTGATGAGATGAGAGGTCATGAGCTCGAAAACAAACTCATAAGTCTAAGTCATAGCAACTTTGACACCCTACAGGACTTATTCACTAAGTTTAAGGCCCTTAGATTACAATTGAAAGAATATGGGATAGAGAAGAAAAATGATCAACTCATACTTTCTATTCTCGCGAAGCTAGGTCCAAGCTATTCAGTCTTTGTCTCCACTTTCCATGCCACTAAAAGTGCCCTTGGCACTACATGGAAAATGCCTTCTTTGGATTCATTTATTGCCAACTTGACTAGGGAGCAAGATAAGCTAATTCAGATGGGAAAAATAAAGTCTACTCAACCCCAAGCCTTGATAGCTGGAAATGGTAAGGATAAGACTTCAACAAAGGAGAAGAAGAAAAAGAACAAGGACCAGGACCAGGAGAAGAAGAAAGAAAACACCAATCCTGCCAAAAACAACACTGAGTCTTCATCCTCCAATGCTAAACCTAAGAAGGAGAAGGTTAAGTGTGCCTATTGTAAAAAAATAGGGCATGATGAACACAAGTGCATGAAGAAACAAATAGACCACCTAACTCATCTTCTAGAGAAGAACAACATAGGTGTTCCAGAGTCCATCAAGCAAAATTCATCTACCCAAGATTCTACTAAGGCAAAAGGCAAGGGTAAGGAGAAAGAAAAGGGCAAGGCCCTTGTAGCTACAACAGCTTCCACATCTTCATGGGTCATCGACTCGGGTGCTTCTCACCACATGGGCTCTTCACTAGTTGAGTTTTCATCTTTAGAGCCTTGTAGCATGACTTCAATTAGTTTGGGTGATAACACTTTAGTTTCTATTGTAGGGAGACAGTCAGTTGAAATGGAAGGAGGAACATTCAACAATGTTCTAAGTGTTCCTTCTCTTTTAACCAATCTCCTTTCAGTGTACCAAATCACTCACATTGGTCAAGGCATGAGAGTTGAGTTTTCACCAGATTCAATGCCTATCAGGGAGTTGCA
The DNA here is from genome assembly GCA_037957365.1 of Torreya grandis. NCBI lineage: Eukaryota > Viridiplantae > Streptophyta > Pinopsida > Cupressales > Taxaceae > Torreya > Torreya grandis. The sequence continues at coordinate 5,974,775 of JARHVA010000038.1, read as the reverse complement.
TAGTGATACTACAGTGGCAGTGGGAAGGGTAGATTACCAAGCCAGGTTATACACCTTTTCACATTTTACATCAGATTCTTCTCCTACAGCATCGCTGACTCATTCAGATGGAGTTAGAAAATTGTGGCATGAGCGGTTTGGCCACCTTAACTACCGCTATCTTGAGCAACTTTGTAAAAATGACATGGTCATTGGCTTGTCTCGTGTCTAATTCTCAAAAGGACTTTGTGAGGGGTGCTCCCTTGGGAAGCATCCTGAAGCAAAATTTGACAAAGGCAAAGCTTGGAGGGCTTCACAACCTTTGGAGTTAGTCCACAGTGATGTATCAGGAACCTTTCCCAAATCATCTTTCACAAGGGCCAAGTACATTCTCACTTTCATTGATGACTTCTCTAGGTACACTTGGATATATTTTCTCAAACAAAAGTATGAAGTGTTTAAAAATTTTATAGACTTCAAGGCTCTTGTTTAGAAATAGAGTGAGAAATCCATCAAGGTTCTTCAAACTGATAATGGAGGGGAGTATGTCAACATCAGGTTTGAGAAGTTTTGCACCACAGAGGGGATTGATTTACAATGCACAGTCACCTATAGTCCTTCATAAAATGGGGTTGCAAAACACAAGAATAGGTTCTTGAAAGAGATGGCTAGCTATATGATTCACTCCAAATCCTTAGCACCACAGTACTGGGCCAAAGCCATCAATTGTGCTTGCTACATTCAAAACAGGGTTCCTCACAAAGCTTTGAAAGGGATAACACCCTTTGAAGCTTGGCATAAAAGGAAACCTAATGTTGAGTACCTCAAGTTTTTCAGATCCCCAGCCATTGCCCGCATTCTGAAGAAGAAACACAAAGCTATGGAACGTTAGTCTAAGCCTTGCATCTTTGTAGGATATTCGGATGGTATTAAGGGATATCGCCTTCTAGAACCAGTCACACATGAGTTGTTCATTGAGAGAATTGTCCATTTTTAGGAGAGTCCTAAAGACTCAACACTTGACACTTCTTCTCCCTCATCAGATCTATTTTTTCATGATGATTCCTCGTCAGATTCAGATAAGCCACAACAGGTTCTTGAGCCAGAGTCATCTTCTTCTTCTTCAAGTTCAGATAACAAGGACAGTGATGCAGAGTCATCCACCTCTAGTCAGTAAGAGGATGAGGAGTTAGCACCTAACTCACCCACTTCTGGGCCACTTTGGGCCAGACATACACTTGAGAGTGCTGGCACTTGGGCAAGAGATCCTGCATATGATAGATGTACTAGGGGGATTTTCAGAGAGATCCACATGCCTTCTTTGCTATAGTTTTAGATCCATAAACTTGTTGAGAGGCATTGGGGGTACCTGAGTGGTATAATGCTATGGAGGAAGAATATTCTTCCTTAATCAAAAATCACACTTGGGATTTGACTTCAATTTCTAAGGGAAGAAAGATGGTTCAATGTAGGTAGATATATCAGACCAAGTTTGTAGTAGATGGGTCGGTCGATAAGTACAAGGCACGATTGGTTGCCAAGGGTTTCTCACAGGTGGCAGGCATTGACTACTCAAAGACCTTTGCACCCATTACAAAGATGACTTCTATCTGACTCACCTTGGCTATTGTCACAACACATGGTTGGGATGTACATCAGATGGATGTGAAGAGTGCCTTTCTTCACAGAGACCTAGAGGAGGAGATCTACATGGAGTAGCCACCAGGATTTGTTCAAGATTCTTCCTTAGTATGTAGACTTAGGAAATCTATCTATGGCCTCAAACATGCCCCTCGAGCTTGGTATGCTAAGATGGATTCCTTCCTTTTCACAATGGATTTCACTAGGTGCCATTCTGATCCCAATGTCTACTTCTTGCAGCAAGATGATTCGCTCTTGATTTTGGTTCTATATGTTGATGACCTTTTGATCACCAGGAGTTCTTCATCAGCTATTGCAGCAGTGAAAGCATCTCTTTAGGATAGATTTGACATGATAGACTTGGGTTTGTTTCACTACCTCCTTAGGATCAAGATTTCACAGTCAAATTTAGGGATTTCTCTTACACAACCTAAGTATGCTCTTGACTTATTGGCTCGATTTCACATGGCTGATTGCAAGCCATCTCTGACTCCCTTTCTATCAGGAGTCAAGCTTGAGACTGATTGTTCTTCACCATTGGTTGATGCCACTCAGTATCAACAACTTATTGGTAGTCTCATCTACTTGACTCACACCAGGCCTGACATTTCATATACAGTGGGACTTGTCTCCAGATTCATGCAAGAACCCCATGAGCTGCATTAGAAAGCAGCTAAGAGGATCTTGCATTACATACAAGGTTCACATAGATACGGGATTCATTACAGATTTGGCATAGAGGTTGACTTGGTTGGATATACAGATTCAGACTAGGCTGGTAATTCACAGACTCACAAGTCCACTTTTGGTTACAATTTCTCTCTAGGTTTTGGTCCTATCAATTGGTCTAGCAAGAATCAAAATGCTATTGCTATATCATTCTTAGAGGTAGAGTACAGGGGAGCTGTTAATGCAGCTACTAAGGCTATTTGGCTTTAGGTGATTCTTTCTGAATTTGGCATTCCCATCAGGTAGCCCACCATCATTTATTATGACAATCAGAGTACCATTCAGATTTGTAAGAATCCAGTTCAGCACTAGCAGACCAAGCACATAGAGATTCACATGCATTTCATTCAGGAGCTTATTCATAGTTAGGTCATTGACTTGATATTTTGCCAGTCTTCAGAGTAGGTTGCAAACAACTTCACCAAACCTTTCACTGAGAGCAAGTTTATTCATCTACAAGCTCTTCTTGGGGTGCGGTCCACATCTGCAGTAGCATCATCTTTAGGGGGGCCTTCTAGCCTCTTCTTTCTTTTATGTCTCTCTTTTGGGGGGAGTTTTTTCCTACGGGTTTTCTCCTTTTCTCTATCTTATGGGAGATTACATTTGTACATGGGTACCTCATCAAGCCTAGTTGCCGAGACCTATTCTATATTTCCACACTGCCCACCTAAGCTATGCTTATGGGGGGTATTAGTGTAGGTTTTTATTTTTCCCTATTTATTAATTAGGGAAATTGTATTTCTTATGCATACATGGAGTTTTCCTACATTTGTGGGATAGGCTAGCTTATGTGGAGGTGTGTGTCATAGGTGTCATAAGAATGTCATAAGTAACTCCCTTAATGGGAGTTACTTCTTTATTCTTAGCATCATATCACCACCTTTCATGGAGGAGTTACATTCTATTCTTGGGGTGCCTTGTCCACCTTTTGTGGAGGAGTTACTTTTGTACTCTCCTATTTGTATTCTTCACTTTGGCCATCTCATGCTAATTAGATTTTGATTTTCTCCATTTTATCTTGTGCAATTTCTCTTATTATGTTAATTTCAAATTGCTTTAGCATCTTGTGGTGTGCACTTGCTTCAACTAGTGTGATCACGTCTCCATTGCACTTGCATTATTCAGTTTCTGATAATAACTCTGATATTTATAAGTTTGACCTCTTTTTTTGCATCATTCTCCTCTAGTTGAAAATAACTTATCTCTTAAAAGTTGCTATGATTATCTGTTAGGGTGTGGAGCTAAAAGCTTCAACTATTCTAGACATGAGGAAGGTTGTTGAAGAACCAGAAGCACCAGCATCGGTAGCATGACCGATGTCAGTCAGATACAGTGTAGAAGGCAACCGGCATTGGTAGCTAGTCGGCCGACGTCGACAGCACCAGGCAAGTAGGGACTGGCGTCGGTCACCTGTGCATTCCAAAACTGCTGTTGATGAACAGTCAGTTAAGTGAAGCAAGTGTTTGCATTTTAAAGGACTAATTTAAGTTACGAGCTGCATGTCTAATTATTGTAGTTAGAGTTCTATTTTTGTAACCATGGGATTCTATTTAAAGACCCATGAGGCATGTATTATAATTATCAAGAAGGCAAGTAAAAGCATTGAAGCAAGCAAGGTCAAGGAGATCTACAGGTGTAAGGTCAAGGAGATCAGCTGAAGCATTCAAGGAGGGGATAATAACTCTGGCTATAGAGTTGTTGTGTTGAGCAAGAGAGAGAGGGGAAGAAGGTCTTGAGGCGTGGCAAGCCTTTGAGGTGGAGGAAGAAGTGGCATCTTCCTTATTATATTTTCTTCTAGTAATATTTAATACAAGAGTGTGTATTGTCTCTCAAATTCTTTGTTGTCTCAAGTTTCTAGTTACTTAATCATTCTGGTATAATTCCATGTTTAATTGCTTATAAGAAAGTAATCAATTGTGCTTCCGTTGGATAAGGGGTCCCTAACAGTTGGTATCAGAGCTACGGTTTGCAGGGAGCAGGTTATTGTTTTTTTATAATAGGTCATTCACAGGTTTCTCATTGAGTGGGAGTTCAGCAATGGCAGAAGAAAGTAAGCTACGAATGGAGAATTTTAACGGCAAGAATTATCAACATTGGAGGATGCAGATAGAGGATTATCTGTATCAGAAGGATTTGTACTTATTGTTGGGTGGGGTTACATGCAAGCCCACAGATATGAAGGATGAAGAATGGAGTGTTCTTGATCGGAAGGCTCTCGGTTCCATAAGGTTGAGCCTTGCATCATCTGTGATTTCCAACTTATCATAGTGCAAGACAATGGAAGAGTAAATAAAATCCTTGGTGAATTTATACGAAAATCCCTCAGCTTCTAATAAGGTATATCTTATGAAGCAGTTATTTACTTTGCAAATACAGGAAGGTGGATCGGTACATACTCATCTCAGTGATTTCCATGGTTTGGTAAACCAGTTAGCATCAATCAATATTGTTTTTGATGATGAGGTAAAGGCTCTCTTGATTTTATGTTCTTTGCCTAAAAGTTGGGACAGTTTGGTTATGGCAGTAAGGAATTCTGCATCTGCTTCTAAAATCTCAAAAGTTGATGATGTTGTGAGTGTGATCTTGAATGAGGAAATACGCAGGAGAAGCACAGGTGAATCATCAGGGATGCTCTAAGTGTAGAAAGCAGGGGAAGGCAAAGGGAGAAGGTTGAGCAAGGGAAATCAAGGTCGGGAAGGAGATCCGAATCCAAAGGTATTACCTACTGATTTTGTGAAAAGAAAAGACACACAAAGAAGGAGTGTTGGTTGAGAGATAAAGAGAATCAACATGTAGGTATTGAAGAAGCAAAGGATGCAAATATTATGGTACAGGATGCTCTCATACTTTCTTTGGATAGTCAGGTAGGATCATGGATTTTAGATTCTGGTTCTTCTTTTCATGCATCCCCAAATAGAGATTTGTTCCATGAGTATGAATAGGGAGACTTTGGAGTGCTTTATTTAGGGGATGGTACGCCTTGTCCAATAGTTGGCAAAGGGAAAGTGCAGCTGAGATTGCAGATTGACAATACATGGGTGTTGAAGGAGGTCATGCATGTCCCAATTCTGAAGCAGAGTTTGATTTTTGTAGGAAGATTGGGGTGATGAGGGATGCACAATAACCCTCACAGCGGATTCTTGGAAGGTTATCAAGGGCGCACTTGTTCTAGCAAGAGGTAAGAAAGTAGATACTCTTTATCTATCTACTTGTATTACTGATTCTACTTCTGGTTTATCTACTTCAGCTGTAGATTCAAAGATGTGGCTTAATAAGCTTGGTCACATGAATAAGAAGGGAATGGACATTCTTGATTCAAAAGGTATGTGTTCAGATTCGGAAAGCATAGATAGAGTTCATTGTAGAAAAAGGAAATTTGATGTTTTTGACAGGAACAAAGAAGCCTTGGTGTTTATGAAGGAGATGAAGGATAGAGATCAGTCACAGGAGCTGAATAAATCTGAGCAGGACAGTATGGATAGAGGTTTGATCCAAGATGAGCTCGCGGATGAAAATTTCAACAATTATAGGAAAACACAGGTACTGACGTCGGTGCTCCCATGGCACCGATGTCAGCCAGACAAGAACTGACATCGGTCATGTGCAGACCAACAGGGTCGGTAAAGTCGGTAGGAGAAGACCGACGTCGATTAGGCAGGAACTTACGTCGGTAGGGGGGACACCGGCGTCGACTAGGGAAATGGCGTCGATAGTCAGGGTCAGTGCAGGGAACTGACATCGGTCTAGAGCAGACTGGGAGATGGCTGAGATCGGTCACTAGAATGGATGTTGGGTGGACAACAAGCTATCAAGGAGTCTCAAACACCCATATGGAGGTCAGAAAGGGTAAGTGAACCTCATATTCATTGTTCACCTTCTTTATATTGCTTACTGATAGTCAAGAACTAGGAAGATGGAAGAAGCAATGCAGGTAGAATTCAGAAACAGTGGGAGCTTGGCATGGATGAGGAGTGTGAGTCCTTGGAGTAGAACCAAATAGGATTTGTTGGTGGAGTTGTTAGCTGGAAGAAAGCACTAGATAGAGAGATGGATTCCCATATTAGAGAAGAGAGTGGATGGACACGTGAGACAGAAGGATATGGTATATGGTCTTGATTAGGTTCCAAGACAATGGAGGTTTGACCATTGTATTTTATCTTTACCAGGTTATATAATATTAGCTACATTATCTTGTTACTATATTGTGTTACTTGTTGCAGGGTTTCATATACAGGGAGTTTTCTGAGCTAAGGGTAGAGTTGGTTCAGAAGTATGTCATGAAGAATTTGGGAGCAGCAAAATTTTTTTGGCATAAGTGACAGGTATTGCATCACAAGTTCAGTGGTGGTTGGTATTCAAGAGTGACTTTGAAGAGGGATACATAGCCAAGGGAACAAAATAGATGGTGTACAAGTATAGGTATAGTAACAGCTATTTATCTCCAAGTGGGAGATTGTTAGGGTGTGGAGCTAAAAGCTTCAACTGTTACAGACATGAGGAAGGTTGCTAAAAAACTAGAAGCACCAGCATCGGCAGCATGACCGATGTTGACCAGATACAGTGTAGAAGGCGACCGACGTTGGCAGCTAGTTGGTCAACGTCGACAGCACCAGGCAAGCAGGGACCAGCATCGATCGCCTGTGCATTTCAGAACTGTTGTTGACGAATAGTCAATTAAGTGAAGTGAGTGTTCGCATGTTAAAGGAATAATTTAAGTCACGAGCTGCATGTCTAATTATTGTAGTTAGAGTTCTATTTTTGTAACCATGGGATTCTATTTAAAGACCCATGAGGTATGTACTGTAATTATCAAGAAGGCAAGTAAAAGCATTGAAGCAAGCAAGGTCAAGGAGATCTACAGGTGTAAGGTCAAGGAGATCAGCTGAAGCATTCAAGGAGGGGATAATAACTCAGGCTATAGAGTTGTTGTGTTGAGCAAGAGAGAGAGGGGAAGAAGGTCTTGAGGCGTGGCAAGCCTTTGAGGTGGAGGAAGAAGTGGCATCTTCCTTATTATATTTTCTTCTAGTAATATTTAATACAAGAGTGTGTATTGTCTCTCAAATTCTTTGTTGTCTCAAGTTTCTAGTTACTTAATCATTCTGGTATAATTCCATGTTTAATTGCTTATAAGAAAGTAATCAATTGTGCTTCCGTTGGATAAGGGGTCCCTAACAGTTGGTATCAGAGCTACGGTTTGCAGGGAGCAGGTTATTGTTTTTTTATTAGAGGTCATTCACAGGTTTCTCATTGAGTGGGAGTTCATCAATGGCAGAAGAAAGTAAGCTACGAATGGAGAAGTTTAACGGCAAGAATTATCAACATTGGAGGATGCAGATAGAGGATTATCTGTATCAGAAGGATTTGTACTTACCATTGGGTGGGGTTGCATGCAAGCCCACAGATATGAAGGATGAAGAATGGAGTGTTCTTGATCGGAAGGCTCTCGGTTCCTTAAGGTTGAGCCTTGCATCATCTGTGATTTCCAACTTATCATAGTGCAAGACAGGGAAAGAGTTGATAAAATCCTTGGCGAATTTATACAAAAAGCCCTCGGCTTCTAATAACGTATATCTTATGAAGCAGTTATTTACTTTGGAAATGCAGGAAGGTGGATCGGTACATACTCATCTCAGTGATTTCCATGGTTTGGTAAACCAGTTAGCTTCATTCAATATTGTTTTTGATGATGAGGTAAAGGCTCTCTTGATTTTATGTTCTTTGCCTGAAAGTTGGTACAGTTTGGTTATGGCAATAAGTAATTTTGTATCTGCTTCTAAAATCTCAAAAGTTGATGATGTTATGAGTGTGATCTTGAATGAGGAAATATGTAGGAGAAGCACAGGTGAATCATCAGGGATGATCTAAGTGCAAAAAGTAGGGAAAGGCAAAGGGAGAAGGTTGAGCAAGGGAAATCAAGGTCGGAAAGGAGATCCGAATCCAAAGGTATTACCTGTTGGTTTTGTGGAAAGAAAGGACACACAAAGAAGGAGTGTTGGTTGAGAGATAAAGAGAATGAACATACAGGTATTGAAGAAGCAAAGGATGCAAATATTATGGTACAGGATGCTCTCATACTTTCTTTGGATAGTCAGGTAGGATCATGAATTTTAGATTCTGGTTCTTCTTTTCATGCATCCCCAAACAGAGATTTGTTCCATGAGTATGAATAGGGAGACTTTGGAGTGCTTTATTTAGGGGATGGTACGCCTTGTCAAATAGTTGGCAAAGGGAAAGTGCAGCTGAGATTGTAGATTGACAACACATGGGTGTTGAAGGAGGTCATGCATGTCCCAATTCTGAAGCAGAGTTTGATTTCTGTAGGAAGATTGGGTGATGAGGGATGCACAATAACCCTCACAGCGGATTCTTGGAAGGTTACCAAGGGCACACTTGTTCTAGCAAGAGGTAAGAAAGTAGATACTCTTTATCTATCTACTTGTATTGCAGATTCTACTTCTGGTTTATCTACTTCAGCTATTGATTCGAAGATGTGGCTTAATAGGCTTAGTCAAATGAATAAGAAGGGAAAGGACATTCTTGATTCAAAAGGTATGTGTTTAGATTCAGAAATCATAGATAGAATTCATTGCAAAAAAAGGAAATTTGATGCTTTTGACAGGAATAAAGAAGCCTTGGTGTTTATGGAGGAGATGAAGGACAGAGATCAGTCACAGGGGCTGAATAAATCTAAGTAGGACAATATGGATAGAGGTTTGATCCAAGATGAGCTTGCAGATGAAAATTTCATCACTTACAGGAAAACATAGGTACCGACGTCGGTGATCCCATGGCACCAACATCGGCCAGACAGGAACCGACATCGGTCATGTGCAGACCAGCAGTGTTGGTAAAGTCGGTAGGAGAAGACTGACGTCGGTTAGGTAGGAACCAACGTCGGCAGGGGGACACCGGCGTTGGCCAGGGAAATGGCATCGGTAGTAAGGGTCAGTGCAGGGAACTGACATCGATCGGGAGTAAACTGGGAGATGACCGAGATCGGTCACTAGAACGGATGTTGGGTGGACAACAAGCTGTCAAGGAGTCTCAAACACCCATATGGAGGTCAAAAAGGGTAAGTGAACTTCATATTCGTTGTTCACCTTCTTTATATTGCTTACTGATAGTCAAGAACTAGGAAGATGGAAGAAGCAATGCAGGTAGAATCCAGAAACAGTGGGAGCTTGGCATGGTTGAGGAGTGTGAGTCCTTGGAGTAGAACCAAATAGGATTTATTGGTGGAGTTGTCAGCTAGAAGAAAGCACTGGATAGAGAGATGGATTCCCATATTAGAGAAGAGAGTGGATGGACACGTGAGACAGAAGGCTATGGTATATGGTCTTGATTAGGCTGTAGGACAATGGAGGTTTGATCATTGTATTTTATCTTTACCAGATTGGATAATATTAGTTACATTATCCTGTTACTGTATTGTGTTACTTGTTGCAGGGTTTCATATACAAGGAGTTTTCTGAGCTAAGGGTAGAGTTGGTTCAGAGGTATGTCATGAAGAATTTGGGAGCAATAAAATTCTTTTGGCATAAGTGACAGGTATTACATCACAGGTTTAGTGGTGGTTGGTCTTCAAGAGTGACTTTGAAGAGGGATATAGAGCCAAGGGAATAAAATAGATGGTGTACAAGTACAGGTACAGTAGCAGCTATTTATCTTAAAATGAGAGATTGTTAGGGTGTGGAGCTAAAAGCTTCAACTATTGCAGACATGAGGAAGGTTGCTGAAGAACCAGAAGCACCGGCGTCGGTAGCATGACCAACGTCGGTTAGATACAGTGCAGAAGGCAATCAGCATCGGTAGCTAGTCGGCTGATGTCGACAGCACCAAGAAAGCAGGGACCAGCGTCGGTCGCCTGTGTGTTCCAGAACTGCTGTTGACAAACAGTCAGTTAAGTGAAGCGAGTGTTTGCATGTTAAAGGACTAATTTAAGTCATGAGCTATGTGTCTAATTATTGTAGTTAGAGTTCTATTTTTGTAACCATGGGATTCTATTTAAAGACCCATGAGGCATGTATTGTAATTATCAAGAAGGCAAGTGAAAGCATTGAAGCAAGCAAGGTCAAGGAGATCAGCTGAAGCATTCAAGGAGGGGATAATAACTCAGGCTATAGAGTTGTTGTGTTGAGCAAGAGAGAGAGGGGAAGAAGGTCTTGAGGTGTGGTAAGCCTTTGAGGTGGAGGAAGAAGTGGCATCTTCCTTATTGTATTTTCTTCTAGTAATATTTAATACAAGAGTGTGTATTGTCTCTCAAATTCTTTGCTATCTCAAGTTTCTAGTTACTTAATCATTCTGGTATAATTCCATGTTTAATTTCTTATAAGAAAGTAATCAATTGTGCTTCTGTTGGATAAGGGGTCCCTAACAGTTGGTATCAGAGCTACGGTTTGCAGGGAGCAGGTTATTGTTTTTTTATTATAGGTCATTCACAGGTTTCTGATTGAGTGGGAGTTTAGCAATGGCAGAAGAAAGTAAGATATGAATGGAGAATTTTAACGACAAGAATTATCAACATTGGAGGATGCAGATAGAGGATTATCTGTATCAGAAGGATTTGTACTTACCATTGGGTGGGGTTGCATGCAAGCCCACAGATATGAAGGATGAAGAATGGAGTGTTCTTGATCGGAAGGCTCTCGGTTCCATAAGGTTGAGCCTTGCATCATCTGTGATTTCCAACTTATCACAGTGCAAGACAACGGAAGATTTGATAAAATCTTTGGTGAATTTATATGAAAAGCCCTTGGCTTCTAATAAGGTATATCTTATGAAGCAGTTATTTACATTGCAAATGCAGGAAGGTGGATCGGTACATACTTATCTCAGTGATTTCCATGGTTTGGTAAACCAATTAGCTTCATTCAATATTGTTTTTGATGATGAAATAAAGGCTCTCTTGATTTTATGTTCTTTGCCTGAAAGTTGGGACAGTTTGGTTATGGCAGTAAGTAATTCTGCATCTGCTTCTAAAATATTAAAAGTTGATGATGTTGTGAGTGTGATCTTGAATGAGGAAATACACAAAAGAAGCACAGGTGAATCATCAGGGATGCTCTAAGTGCAAAAAGTAGGGGAAGGCAAAGGGAGAAGGTTGAGCAAGGGAAATCAAGGTCGGAAAGGAGATCCGAATCCAAAGGTATTACCTGCTGGTTTTGTGGAAAGAAAGGACACACAAAGAAAGAGTGTTGGTTGAGAGATAAAGAGAATGAACATGCAGGTATTGAAGAAGCAAAGGATGCAAATATTATGGTACAGGATGCTCTCATACTTTCTTTGGATAGTCAGGTAGGATCATGGATTTTAGATTCTGGTTCTTCTTTTCATGCATCCCCAAACATAGATTTGTTCCATGAGTATGAATAGGGAGACTTTGGAGTGATTTATTTAGGGGATGGTACGCCTTGTCAAATAGTTGGCAAAGGGAAAGTGTAGCTGAGATTGCAGATTAACAACACATGGGTGTTGAAGGAGGTCATGCATGTCCCAATTCTGAAGTAGAGTTTGATTTTTGTAAGAAGATTGGGTGATGAGGGATGCACAATAGCCCTCACAGCGGATTCTTGGAAGGTTACTAAGGGTGCACTTGTTCTAGAAAGAGGTAAGAAAGTAGATACTCTTTATCTATCTACTTGTATTGCTGATTCTACTTCTGGTTTATCTACTTCAGCTGTAGATTCGAAGATGTGGCTTAATAGGCTTGGTCACATGAATAAGAAGGGAATGGACGTTCTTGATTCAAAAGGTATGTGTTCAGATTCAGAAAGCATAGATAGAGTTCATTACAAAAAAAGGAAATTTGATGCTTTTGACAGGAACAAAGAAGCCTTGGTGTTTATGGAGGAGATGAAGGACATAGATCAGTCACAGGAGCTAAATAAATTTGAGCAGGATAGTATGGACAGAGGTTTGATCCAAGATGAGCTCGCAGATGAAAATTTCATCACTTAAAGGAAAACACAGGTTCCAACGTCGGTGCTCCCATGGCATTGACATCGGCCAGATAGGAACTAACATCGGTCATGTACAGACCAACAGGGTCGGTAAAGTCGGCAGGAGAAGACCGACATCGGTTAGGCAAGAACCGACGTCGGCAGGGGGGACACCGGCATCGGCCAGGGAAACAGCGTCGGCAGTCAGGGTCAGTGCAGGGAACTGACATCGGTCGGGAGCAGACTGGGAGATGGCCGAGATCGGTCACTAGAACGGATGTTGGGTGGACAGCAAGCTGTCAAGGAGTTTCAAACACCCATATGGAGGTCAAAAAGGGTAAGTGAACCTCATATTCATTGTTCACCTTCTTTATATTGCTTGATAATAGTCAAGAACTAGGAAGATGGAAGAAGCAATGCAGGTAGAATCCAAAAACAGTGGGAACTTGGCATGGATGAGGAGTGTGAGTCCTTGGAGTAGAACCAAACAGGATTTGTTGGTGGAGTTGTCAGCTGGAAGAAAGCACTGGATAGAGAGATGGATTCCCATATTAGAGAAGAGAGTGGATGGACATGTGAGACAGAAGGCTATGGTATATGGTCTTGATTAGGCTGCAGGACAATGGAGGTTTGACCATTGTATTTTATCTTTACCAGGTTGGATAATATTAGCTATATTATCCTGTTATTGTATTGTGTTACTTGTTGCAGGGTTTCATATACAGGGAGTTTTCTGAGCTAAGGGTAGAGTTGGTTCAGAAGTATGTCATGAAGAATTTGGGAGCAGCAAAATTCTTTTGGCATAAGTGACAGGTATTGCATCACAAGTTCAATGGTGGTTGGTCTTTAAGAGTGACTTTGAAGAGGGATATAGAGCCAAGGGAACAAAATAGATGGTGTACAGGTACAGGTACAGTAGCAGCTATTTATCTCCAAGTGGGAGATTGTTATGGTGTGGAGCTAAAAGCTTTAACTATTGCAAACATGAGGAAGGTTACTGAAGAACCAAAAGCATCGGCATCGGTAGCATGACCAACGTCGGTCAGATACAGTGCAGAAGGCAACCGGCATCGGCAGCTAGTTGACCGACGTCAGCAGCACCAGGCAAGCAGGGACTGGCGTCGGCCGCCTGTGCATTCCAAAACTGCTGTTGACGAACAGTCAGTTAAGTGAAGTGAGTGTTTGCATGTTAAAGGACTAATTTAAGTCACAAGCTGCGTGTCTAATTATTGTAGTTAGAGTTCTATTTTTGTAACCATGGGATTCTATTTAAAGACCCATGAGGCATGTATTGTAATTATCAAGAAGGCAAGTAAAAACATTGAAGCAAGCAAGGTCAAGGAGATCTACAGGTGTAAGGTCAAGGAGATCAGCTGAAGCATTGAAGGAGGGGATAATAACTCAGGCTATAGGGTTGTTGTGTTGAGCAAGAGAGAGAGGGGAAGAAGGTCTTGAGGTGTGGCAAGCCTTTGAGGTGGATGAAGAAGTGGCATCTTCCTTATTGTATTTTCTTCTAGTAATATTTAATACAAGAGTGTGTATTGTCTCTCAAATTCTTTGTTGTCTCAATTTTCTAGTTACTTAATCATTCTGGTATAATTCCGTGTTTAATTGCTTATAAGAAAGTAATCAATTGTGCTTCCGTTGTTTAAGGGGTCCCTAACATATACTACTGCCATTTTTTTTATCAATCTTCTTTAGGCCTTATTCTATAAGCCAAGTATTTTCTTCCTAATATAATCCTTCCCATTGTACCAAGTACCTATCATAACATCATTTCCTTGTGTTTAATGTCTTCTTATCCAAAACCTGCACTATCTTTTATTTCTTCTTCTTTGGCACATGTTGTTGTCATTCTACTTCTTCATTTTCTTCACATTTACCATCTTCTCCATGGAAATCATATAAATCTAAAAAATCAAATACTGGAGATATATAAATTTTTTGTGGTAAACTCACCTCATAGGCATTGTCATTGATTTTCTTCACAATTCTACATGGTCCAATTTTCTTGTACTTCAACTTGTTATATGTGCCTTTTAGAAATCTCTCTTATTTCAAGTAAATAATCATTAAATCTCGTTCTTCAAATATTTTTGACCTTATTCTGACACTTGTTACTTCTTTATAATTCTTATTAATTTCCTCCAACTTTTTTCTCACTTATTCTTGTAACTATTGTATATGTTCTGCAAATACTTATGCATCATCACTAACTAATTCTACAATTGGTAACTATACCAAATCTAAAAAACTCATAGGATTTCTCCCATAAATAATCTAAAATTTTGATTTTCCTATTTATCTATTCACTAAACTATTATATGAAAACTCAGCTTGCGGTAAAGCCAAGTCCCATTGCTTGGGATTCTATCCAACCATGCATCTCAACAAAATTCCCAAGCTCATGTTTATAACTTTTATTTGTCCATATCTTTGGGTTTGGTATGCACTATTGAATTGTAGCTTAGTCCCCATCTTCCTCCATAAATTCCTCCAAAAATGAATTAGATATTTCATGTCCCTATCTGATGTAATGGTTTTTGGAACACCATTCAATCTCATAATATCCTTAAAAATAGTTCTACAAATCTAGTGGCATCATTAGTTTTATTACATACAATAAAATGAACCATCTTAGAAAACTTGTCTATAACAATAAAAATTGAATCATTACCTGGTTTTGTGTTTGTTAATCCCAACACATAACCCATACTCAAATCTGTCTATGGTCCCCTTAGAACCAATAATGGCATACACAACCCTATATTTTGTGCATGTCCTTTTTCCACTTGACATATCCTTCACCTTGCAACATATCTTTCCACATCTCTCTTCATCTTTGGAGAAAAATACTTCTCCTTCACCAAAGATATTATCTTTGTCTTACCAAAATGTCCATCCAAATGACCACTATGCAATTATCTTATAATATTATCTCTTAGAGACCCAATTGGATTACATAATTATTTCCCTTTGAAGAGGTAATCATTATGCATAAGATATTATTCATAAGCATTACTTGTATCACCTGTAAATGGATTACAACATTGCTCAACTATCTTTCCAAAATTTGGATCAGTGTCATATTCTTCTTTATTAAATTCAAATCTAACTACATCATTCACCATAGTAGTTATCAACTCCACTTGCTTGCACAAAGTATCAACTACCTTATTCTTTTTTCTTGATTTGTGCGTCAACACAAAAGTATAACCATGAAAAAAATACAGCTACTTTGCATGCCTACTATTTAACTTCTTTTGAGTGTTCACACACTTAAAATCCTCATGATTAGTAAATAAGATAAACTCCTTAGGCACCATGTAATGCCTTCAATGTCTTAATGCTTGTACAATGGCATAAAATTCAACATCATACATAGAATATATGCTATTGGATTCCCTTCTTGACACAACACAATACCAACTCCCACAAATGAAGAATTACAATCAACCTCAAACACTTTGCTAAAATATCATAATGCTAAAATAGGTTTTTATGTAATTTTCTTCTTCAAAAACTTAAAGCTTTATATTGCTGCCCTTGTCGATGTAAATTCCCTTCCTCTAATACAATTGGTTAGTGGTGCAACAAGACTACTAAAATTCTTTATGAATTTTTTATAAAAAGTATTTAAACCATGGAAACTTATTACCTCTGATATGTTCTTTGGGATAGGCCACTCAAAAATTGCCTTTAGTTTTTCTTCATCCATTCTTACACCATCTGCTGAAATTACAAATACCAAAAATACCAAACTATTTAACATAAACCTACATTTATTCGAATTTGCATAGAGCTTATCTTTTCTTAATAATTCTAATATCATTCTCAAATGATGTAAATGCTCTTATTTAGTTTTACAAAAAAATAAAATATCATAAAAATGAACCACCACATACTTAACACTGTATTCTTGTAGCATTGTGTTCATCACCCTCATAAATGCATTGGGTGCATTAGATAATCCAAATGGCATGACCATCCACTCATGTAAACCATCCCTAGTTTTGAATGTTTTTTCCACTCATCTCCTTCACGAATTTGAATTTGATAGTATCCACTCCTTAGATCAATCTTGGTAAAATATTTTTCTCTTGCAAGAACATCCATCATATCATCTAAACAAGGTATAGAAAATCTATACTTGATTGTAATTTTATTGATCTATATACTATCCACAAACATCCTTGATCCTCCATCTTTATTTGGAGTTAACAATACTAGTATTGCACAAGGACTCATGCTCTCCCTTACTAAACCCTTCCTCACCAATTCAATAACTTGCTTATTCAAATATACATGTTTTGTTGGACTCATCCTATAAGTTACTTAATTGGGTAGAGATGATCCTAAAATCAAATCAATATGATACTAAATATCTCTCTTTGATGGTAAACTATATAGTAACTCATCAGGTACAACATCTTCATATCATTTCAACACTACTATTATTTATATTGGTGTTTGTACTACTTATGTGTCTTCTTTCTTTGCTACTAATGCATAACAACAACCTGTCATCTTCATGTCTTTGATAAATTATTTTGTAGTCAACATGATTTTAGTCTTCTCTTATTATTTAAGACGTGAAAAAACTGCCTTCATACCACCTTTCCAAAAACTATATGTGTTCTTTGTTACATCATGAATTGCTTTCTATCAAACTATCATGGCCTTTCCAATAACACATGGCATGCATCCATTGGTATTACATCACACCATATTTCATCCTTTTAAGTTTTACCTATATAAAAATTGATTAAGCACCTTTTATCTGCTATAACTTCATTCTCTTTCTTAAATAATGAAATCTGATAAGGATTATGATGCTTTTCACACTACAAACCTAGTTTCTCAATCATGTCCTTAGAAACATATTTTCACAACTACCACCATCTATAATTACTTTACATATCTTAGCTCCTGAAGTATTCCTTATTTTAAAGATATTTATTTGCATCCATGTATCACCACCTTTTTTATTATACACATATTCTTTCCTTGGAGCAATCATTGTTCTTCTCATAATGATATTTCATCAATATTTATTGATCTAACTTTAGTATTTTGATCTTTTATTCTAGCTTCAACTAAATTCACTCCTAGGCAATCCTCTTGCTTCCTTTATTGATCTTGGTAGTGTGGAAACTCAAACGCTCTATGGCCTTGTTCTCAACATCTGTGACAAACATAAGACCTATGTTAATTTGGAAACCATCCTCTACCATCACCATAGCTTTATCCACTTTGAAATCCTCTTCCTCTTTACTGGTATTAAAACCCTTATCTATTATATTCTTTTATTTTTATACCACATATTAATTATCCTCTAGCGGTATTAAGACACATCAATTTGTATTAAATCCACCTCATCCCCTTATTAGAGGGGATTATCCTCTTCTTGGCCCAATAGATGTTCTTTTGAATCTCTATCTATTTTGTTTTTCTTCTACCTTCAAATCTAATTGATAATCTTCCTTCATACAAAGTATTATATGCATGCTTATTTCATCTTTAATAGAAATCTTCAAACCATTTACATACCTTACGACTATCTGTTCTTTCATTTCATCATGATCCACTAGTATGGAAATATTGTAAAACGCATCTGTATACTCTTGTATAATGTGACCCTTCTGCCTCAATTTTTGAATATTATATATAGGGTTTATGCATAATCCACAAGTAAAAATTTCTCCCTTGGCTTCTTCTTCATATTTTTCCATGAGTTGATCTTATCTTTACATTTTCTTTGTCTTTCTTTATGTTGGTAATCCTACCAAATCATTGCATGACCCTTCAATTTTGTACATGCAAACTTTACCTTCTTGTCTTCTCTCATAGTTCTCCATTTGAAAAACATCTCCATGTTGTTCATCTAATCTATCAACTTCTTTGGTTTTAAGCTTACTTCATAATTTGGAATGTCAACCTTGATTCCTTTGTTCCTTCCTTCTAAAGCTCTAACCATAATCTCTTCCATTGATGGTTGTTGTTCTTGTTGCTCCTCCTCTTGCATAATTTATTCTTCATGAGCTATGTCATCTTCTACATCATCTTCTACTCTCCTTTATCTTTGATTCACAACAATCTCAATTAATTTCTCTTCTTGTCTATGCATCTCTTGCATAGTCTAGTTCATCTAAGTGATTCTTCCTCATCCTCTCACTAATCCTTGTAACTCGAAGATTCGAACTTGCTCTAATACCAAATATGAACCCAAATACTATCAAGACAAGAAAATACTAATAAGTAAAGATTCTAAAACAATAACCGGTATTGATTTGTAATGAATGATTCAAATAATTATGAACCATGCTTAAATAAGCCTCAACTTAGAATTGAATTTGACATGTAAAAATTTAAAACTCTAAAAATAATAAAACTTGGACTATTTTTTTTAACAGCTGCTATTTTTAGTAATTTTCACATGTAAATACGTGTAGCACTAAAAAACTCCAAAAATAAACTAAACACTAAAATTAACCTATCAAATGAATATCAATTGAAGGTCAAGTCCGGTTAGAAAAATATACAATTTCCAAATTTATAACAATACCAAAAATATTTTTTAACAGTAATTTTAGACCCTCAAACAATCACATATGGCTTCCAAGAAATATAAAAAATATTCATAAATGGAAAATAATTTTGGCATGAATATGGGCTCAAATAGAGATAAGGATAAAAAGTTATGGCCTCTGGAAGTTGGGCCTCTTTTTTGGCATCACATAGTCAATGTTAGCATGGATAGATAAATATCATCGACTACAGGGTGGAACAAATTGATTATGAAAAGGATTGGATTGATTTAGTGGCAATTGTTGAGTGGGTATTGTTAAATGGGTAGGGTGTAGATGATCCCTTGATCCATAGGATCAATAAAAGGCATAGTGCATAAATAGCCCCAATATCCTAGATGTGCCCCACCCAAGTGGGGATGATAGCTTCTGCAACATTGTTGGCTTTTAATGGGGTATAATTATTTTGATGAGATGCCCCATGTTTCATGAATGGATTTTATGTTACACTCAAATGTAGGAAGGGGAGGATAATGATACCCTATGATAAATTATTGTGTATGCAGTTCCTCAAGGGACGACACATTTAAATTTAATTTAACGTGGGTGACGACATACTTAAGTGTAATACTATATAGATTTGATTTGCTTATTATAGAGGTCCAAACTATAGAATCACCCTCGTGATTAAGGTGTTAAAGATCAATATGATAGGAGGCTAGAATATAGGTATATAATACCATGTTAATCATGGTCATGCCATTTAAATCATGTTAGTTGTGAGGTGTGTGTGGAATATCTATGGAAAAATGTATTTACTCCAAAATTGTCCCCATATCCTTTGGGGGACTAGGAAAGTGGTGTGAATAATGGAGCTGACATTACACATGACGTGAGGGTATTCCTCTATTTGAGATGTAAATTGAGCCATTTCTTTAAAATAGTGTTAATCTTAGATTTTGACATGACTTAGGAAGGTAACATGTCTTGAAGAGGTAGGTATCTCTAAATAATACATGTTAGGTGGATATATAAAACCTAATTAATAATGAAAAGAGAGAGAACAAAAACATAATAGACGAAAATAGAAAGAAAATGATTCAATAAAATGATAAACCTTCACATCAAGTTCACCATAATTTGTATGCAAGGAAAATTACTCATTTTCTTCCCATTTGAATTCCCATGGTTTGGTTGAGGCAATCAAAAAGGGGTTAATACTAACTTCAAGGATTCAATTTGTGTGTTGGATTAAATTTTGTTGAACATATGTTTTCAAGCATTGCTTTATTCTTGAGCTGTTGTATCAATAAATCCTCAATGGTCTTGTAATGGATATTTAGATCTTGAGACCGAAATAATAATATATGTGGATATGTTTGGATATTAGAACTAGATGATGGAGATATTGGTTAATTATATTATTGTTAGAGGTATAAAAGTTTGTTTTCATAACCTATGGGATCCTTCTAGCTCTAAGGGGTTAATATTTCCCCATAAGCATAATTGAATGAAGAGGCAAAGCTAAGGATGTGAAGAACTAATCAAGAAAATTTGATTAAAGAACATATGAGAATGATAGACATAAAACTTGTTATCACAATAAATTGATACCTTGTCACACTAATTTATTTGCAACCCAAATAAATAAATTATTTCAATAAATATTATGATTTGACCATAAATAATTACAATAAATAAATTAAAAATTTATAGTAAATTTGTTAACATAGATTAATAATTTGATTTGGTAGACACACACTAATTATTTTAGAATTAATATAATTATGTAGATATATAAGAATATAAAACAAAGTTTTAATGTATGATAATATGTCAGTTTAGAAAGATAAGTCAATCTATATATAGAAGAGATGTTTGATGTCCATTGTATTACAATAAGGTGATCACTTATCTTATAACTAAAGAAAATAAATAATAATAAATTACTTTAAATTTAATTAAAGAAAATATTATCCACTCAATATGCACAAGTATGTGAATATGAATCTTATTTAAAAATAAACAAAGCTAAAAATATCCTTTTACTTTAAATTTAATTAAAGAAAATATTATCCTCTCAATATACACAAGTATGTGAATATGAACCTTATTTAAAAATAAAAAAAGCTAAAAATATCCTTTCAAGATTCATAGATATGCAAATACAAAATTTTGACTCGTGATCTGTAGTTTCCTAAAGTTTTAACTATGTGATGAGGCTTCCTTAAGCATCAAAAGTACTATAAAGACCTCTGAAACAAACATACATACATACATACATATAATTATAAACCATTAATCTTATATAGCAATCCCAAGTCATTATCAAGTCACATGTACAAAGATTCTTTTTTTAAAAATAGGATGCATAACAACCTTTCATCATTCTAGTGATCGAGAATGAAGACGAATTGGAAATCCTTTTTCCATGGAAGGAAGAGGGAAGTATGTGGCACGATCAAGTTCTATCGGCTCCCATCTATTCATTGTAGCAATGTACATAAAAGTCAAAAATAATTAGTAAACCATGAGTTTAAAAGGAAATTTTAATGAAAAACAAAAGTAAACTTAAAAATTAAGGTTGAAAAGAATACAAATTTGACCTGAACTTAGTGACAAAATAGTGAAGGAAGAGAGAAATTTCAAACAGGGCCAATTGATACCCTGGACAAAGCCTAGCGCCTTTTCCGAATGGCATAAATGTTGGGTTTTTAGAAAGCTCCTACAATTAATTAAAAATAAACAATAATTAGTTAGATATATCTATCATCAATTTATTTTAAATAAATTATCAAGGTTTTTTCATAACATACTGGACCCTCATTTTGCCAACGCCATGGTTGGAACTTGTGAGCTTCAAAATAGCACTTCTCATCCAAATTTTGGCCAGTGAAGAACACAAACACATTCCACCCTTTTGGAATAACAAAATCTGCATTGTGGTAAGATTAAATTGTTTTAAATTATATGTTTTCCTCAATCCTTACAATAAAAGAAAAGAGTGGTGTCATTTTAGAAACCAAAAAAAATTTCTTCTTTGAACCTTTGAATTTAATGTCTTGTTTGGGTTCTCTGAAAAGCCCTGGGGCAACACTAATCAAACGAAGTGTTTCATTTATCACCTACCATAGAAATAAAAAAATGCAAATTAGTATTATGGCAAAAGGCTTAAATTTTAATTTATGGATCTTTTTACTTGATTTTTTCCCCCAATGTATTCATATAATATTATGTTACAAAGTTAATCATACAAAAAAATGAATGGAAAGACCACATTCCAATGCCACATTGGCCAAAGCCAAAAATCTTAAAACAATTCAATTTTAAAATAAGAGAGTATACATAATATGATTTTGAATCTAATCTAGCCCACTTTGTAAATATAATTTGTATGCGGAATCATCCATGCCTTGCTTTTGATTCAGACTTGAAGGATGGCATTGCTTTCCTCTCTGATAGTTGTTGCTTCATGGGTACAATTTAGGTGACATGGTTCTATATTTTACACATATTTTTTACAGTTAGCTCTGATGAAGTGACTCGAGGAATTAAACTTAAGGAAACATTTGTATCCTTGCAAAGTCAATTGGAGGTCTCTATTCAATTTCTATGAATATAAGTGAAGTGATGCCCTATGATGCCATAGTATCAATGTGCAACTTTGCTTTACAAAGCTTATTATATCTTACAAAGGATGAGTGTCACACAGTAACATGTTTTACATTCATAGTACTATGCTTTGGATATCAATGGTTTAGATATTATTCTTAGATATACTTGGTTAGAGATTGTGGGTACTATCAATATTAATGTGCAAAATAAGTTCATGAAGCTTTGGTATAGAAGAAATAAATAACTTTACATGATATCACACATAGCAAGGACCAAAGAAAAGTCAACGTAGATCATGAAGATGAGCATGGAGATTGTGAAGAAGAGTATAAGACAGATTGAAAAGAAAATCAAGATGATTCTATAGGAAAGGAACATGTTGAAAAGAACACTTCATCTATTCAAGAGATAAACATAGTAGAAGAAAAAGTTGAAAAGATACACAATGGAAGAAAAGGTCAAAGTAGCAGAAAAAGAGAGTAAACGTTGTGGCATTTATAAACTCCCACCATCGTGAGAGGAAATAGTGGTGAAGACATGTGTAATGGAGTTTCAAAGAATAAATCACTATGGTTATACATGGAATAATAGGAACAATCACTATGGCTATATATGGAATTTAAAGAACCACTATCGAAATAAATGAAATTGGTGGAGTAATAACTATGGCTATCCATTGAAGCCAAGGAAGACCAACTATGGTCATGATTGGAATCAAAGAATTGTAGCAGAATCTGGAACCAAATTTGTAGGGCTATAAGGTATCATGATCACATATGAGCGCTAAGATGATCAAACATGCCAATAGGTTTGCAATAATTTGACGAACAAACATTGCTTGATTTCTTCTCATGTTTAGGGGATGTAATGTGATAAGAAGGGATGGCATGTTATGTACCTAGGGATGTGATATTGTGATATATATGGGTCAATGGAGATGCCAACATGTGGCATGCAGCCCCTTTAGTTAATTATTTTAGATCAAAGGGGTAACTTGTTGAACTAGTTATGTGGGGAAATGGGTTGGTGTATATTGGTATCAAGGGTTTATGCATAACTTACAGGTAATATATGTTCATATAAAAGAGATGAATATCACTATGAAGTATGTCAAGTAAGTCAAAAATCTTTTATTTGGTAGAAATATATTTGAAGTTGTTCCTTCGAAATGGTGTTCTCATATTGCTAAGATCTTGTAGAATTGTTCCTTCTTTGAGGAATATTGTACAATGTTCTTCTACCTTAAGAGTATCATTCTATCCTCGAATATACTTTATATTGCAACATCTTAACTCACAAACAGCTTGACAACAACAAAACAGAAAGACCACTAACAACAATAATTTCCAGAGATATAATGCTATAAGAGATATAACACTTCCACAAAAGTTTCTGACAAAAGTTAACACAGTTTTTACTCATAAACTTGGGTGTCAACAATAATGTTATAAAAATGTGTTAAAAGAATCTGAGTATATGGTCTACTTACACACTGTGTGAATTTCATTGACGTATAGTCATCCCATGTCAGCTTTTGATTGTCTTTGCCTTTTGCCTTTAAGATAGCATCATGTTCATCCTGGGCGCCACATCTTTATGGTTAATGTTATTCATACTGACTTAGATGGGCTAAAAAAATAGTTTGCTATGCACTCACCTTAAGCTTCTCCAATGCTCTCGAATTCTCAGTGAGAAGCTTTACAGCAAATACCATGGTTGCCGCTGATGTCTCACGACCCGCAAAGAGCAAAAACAGTATCAGATCTGCAATAATCTCATCAGAGAAGGTTCCTTCTTTCAGAAGCTTGGTCAAAAGATCATTATGGACCACTTCTGGATGCTGCCTTCTCTCCTCCATACACTTGTAAATCGTCTTTATCAGAAATTTTCTTGCCTGTAGTGCAAACCAGAACGATTTCAGGGTCTAAATATATTCAGCAAGAATAAAACTCAAATTGCGGCAACTAAACTGGATCATCCACCTTAATTCCTCTTGCAAAAGTAGTTCCAGGAATATTGAGTGGCACGCAGAAGCTAGCTGCCACAAAAGCCTTATATACTTCTCCCATCTCGTCGGCAGGGGGTAGGTCCAGTAATTTTTTCCCCATCAAATTCAGAAGAAGCTGAAAGACATGAAAAGATCCGAATGAAAAAGGGGTTAGCTAATTAGAAAAAGTATATGACATTCATAAACATAAGCATTTGCATGTTGGCTTGCCTGTTGGCACTTGTGCTCAAGAGGGATGACTCTCTGTTGCTCCCATTTCTCCATGCCAGCAAGGAATGTGTGCTGTATGTCGTCCATAAAGTCAGATCTAAGCTTCTCATACTTCAACAAATTCACAACAGTTCCATGAAGTTTTCTCTGAAGCTCTCCGTGAACTCCCAGCAAACCATATTTGCCTATAATCTTTGCCAGAGAGCTAGGATATTTGGCTTGAAAGAGCCTTCCCTCGTTTTGCAGGACGTATTTATTGAACTCTGGATCCACCGACACAATTGTCCGTGCTACTCCAAACAAACTGCATCTGAAAATCGGCCCATACCTGTATTTCAATTTCTCTAATTAGATCTCAAAGAAATTTGCCCTAACTTCAATTTAGTAACTGATATGAATCATCCATAGCAATCATAACAGACACATCAACACACCAAATAATTAATGTTATGCTCAAAGATTTTATGCTTCCACATTCTATAAAATAATAAGTAATATTTTCTGGCAAAAAGTGTGTCTGGTTTTCAAGATCGACACGTTCAGATTCACTACTGTGATCCTTCATCAAGAAAAAGTAAATATAAATTTTTAAGTTTAACTGTATGCTGACAGAAGTTGATATATAATGATATATAAACCCCTGTTTAATTTTTCATTCAAATCATTTATAAGTGTTAGTAAGAGTAATACATTCGCTCATGTTCGTCAACGAACTTTCGACGGAGTTTGTGTTGGGAGGAATGAATAGCTTTGAGGAAACTGATTGTCTCGCCTATAAAGGGCCATCCGGCGGATCCAGGTGGGAGTTTTATTTTCTGGTTATTACTCTTCCATACCATTCTTCTTCCCAATGCCACTAAAACTGCTACTGATAGACTGCAAGTAATAATCACTGCTATCAGCATCTGGTGCTCCATGTTTTTTAATCTCTGTGTCTGACATTTCTATCAATCAACTAATTGTAGATATAAAAGGCGATGAAACAGAGATTTCATGCACTATTGAATTTACACCTAATTGATTTCCTAAACTAGGAATTAGTTTAAAACCATTGAAATCTCACCTAATTGAGGATTTCAGTCCACTATTGTAGTGTATTCCAGATTTTCTTTCATTGTTTTTATTTGGATGAATGTATTAAATTACAAAGTATTTTAAAACCAAGTGATATTCCACTTAAATGAGGATTTTTTTTTTTTTTTTAATGAATTGCTACTTCAATGATATCTGTCTCATTCCTTTTCACATGGTGGGCTCTTTGTGAGTCAAACAACTTCACCAGTTGAACCAACAACCATCCACTAAATGAAGATTTTAGACCATTATAATATTCCAGAGTTTGTCATATCTTGTGGTCTTTTTCTTTCTTGGTTTTTATTTGGATGATTATATTAAATTACAAATTAGTTTAAAATCATTTAAATCTCACTTAATTGAAGATTGAAGTCCACTAATAATATCCAAGATTTTGTCCTCAGCGTGTCTTTTACAATTTGAATATTCACCAATGTCAAGATGTTTTAGGTCCACCTAAACCTTCTTGAAAATGGCCAAACAGCTGTGGGACTTCTTTACACACAATACTATGTTATTGTTAAGCAGTTGATTTTAGAAAACATTGGTATATATATTTTCGTTGATGTTTCCTTTATAAATATGAGTTGTGGAAGGTTTTGAAGGGAAATGTTTGAATTGATAATCATCATTAAAAAATCTTTGACATGGAGGGTAGAACATCAAATTTAGCGACTAAGGACTTTGCGTGGTTGGATTTAACATACATTCTTTTCCATTATTGAAAATAGAATTTTGTTCTGAAATATATGTTACAATTCAAATTAAAATGTTAGTAATTGTTGATGTTAAAGAGTGTTTTGCTATGGTACCCACTATAGACCAACAAATTTAGGGAACTACACTCTGGGATCTATTTAGAGGATAACCTTTGAGGTTAAAATATTATTTCGTTATATGAACCTAAGGTAAGAAATATATTATTCGAAGAGGAAAAGGAAGGTAGATAACATAAATAAAAGTATAAAAGGAAAATGTGGTGATGCATCAAGAAAGTTAAGAACAAAAGCTATTTATTGGTTGGATTATAGCATGAAACATCTTAAACCCTCTTCTCAATAAGCTTAAAATAAGAAGTTTTTTGATCTGCTAGGGTTTTCTCCATGCACGCCATTGAGTCAGCCCTTGGTTCCTTACTTGACCAGCCTTGTGTCATACTACAAACTTAAGTGCCTATGGGACTTAACATTTATTATCATTTAGGGTTTCTTGCCTTCAGACGAGGCCAACCTTTATAATGTCTTCTCCCCATTCTATCCTAGTTGTTTTAGCTATGGAGAAGAATGGAGGACCATCAATCAATGGCCCCCTATAAGCGTTCGAGGAAGTTTGTCCCGAAGGTATACCATGAGGTAATACTTTAGAACCTGATGTTATATTTCCCATTCTTGAATTTAATTATGCATGTCAATGGTTAAAGAAATTTTATTTAATAGGATATTTTTTGAGGAGAATCCCCTTTGAAAGTATGTTATGGTCTTGGGTTCAAACTCACTAGGCATCTCATGGCATTAAGCTGGAGAGCGTCTAGAATGAATAAGGTTTATTTCTCTTCCGCTTTTCTAACCCATTCCATGTTGAAGGAATTTTCCATAAGTCCACCACTTGGTATGTTAGGAACTCGCTAACAGTTATCTCCCCCTAAACATGAGACTTTATGGTCTCGGAGCACTCTGCTCTTAAAGTCCCAATTTTGGTTGAATTTCTAGGCCTCCTACTCTCATGTTGGCACTTTATTCACCTAATAGCATCCTCCATAGGTCATGTAGTTTGTCATGAACAAAAATGGTTCTACTCTTCCAAACCATAACAAAAGGTTTGTGTAGAAGTAGACCTCTCTTAAGACCTCAAGGATTTTGTGGAAATCCAGGTCAGTGATGTAAGGCACTCTCAACGAGTCCTGTATATCAACTTGTCTAACACTTAATTCTACTACCATGCCACAGACCATAATATATGGGATTGCCCCCTTTAGTTGGCTCGCAATAATGTGTCCACTCACACAACTTCTCCCCCTAAACCCTCTCCTAAAGCTAGCAAGACACCAACTGAGGATGGTTGGACTAAAGTTGGGAAGAACACTTACACCAAAGCCACAAACTCAACTACTACTCTCAAAGGAGACAATCCATCTTTGAGCAATGGCCCAGAGGAGCAAGCTCTTGTTGTAAAAGAGCCCTCACCAACTGCAGCTTCAAAATTGGTAAAAAATCCCAAGGTGTTCAACACTCCTCTAGATGCTAACATTTTATCCTAAGGTGTCGAGGCCTCTGGGCCCAATTTTTTAGACTCACAATCAGCCACCCTTCCTCTTTCTGCTCAATAGGATATGCCCAAATGCTCTCACAACCCTCTTCATAGGATTGACAAGGCAGAGGAAGGAGAGTTTCTGGCTGACCCTAACTTGAGGAAACAATACGAGTTCTTAAATGTCAACAATGGGCACTTCTTGTAGAATCGATATGATGTCCTGGAAGGGCTGGACTCAGAGGACATGTTCCTTGACACACTTCATCTATGAATTGATTTTCATGAAATGTTAGGGTCTCATAGATCCAAAATGCAAGTTTATTGTGCATGATTTTAGAAGGAAGTTTCCTGAGATGGACATTCTCTATTCGAAGAAAGTCAAGGTGCCAATTTTTTTATTGATGACTATTAGTAATTCCATCTGGCACGATAGTATCATTCTTTATAGCAATCATGTTGTAGGACATAGAGAGGTTATCACATTCATTTCTCCAAGGTGGCAGTCACACTTAGTGCAATTTGGTATGGACCTCACCAATTGGTTAGTTTGGGCTCTTTTTAGCATTAAAAGCCACTCCTTTGGCTTTATTAATATTTATGCCTTGAATGATGCTTTAGAGCATTTTCATTTATGGTGATGGATAGTAGATGATCTCCCCAATGTCTATTGGGTATTATGTGGTGACTTTAATATGGTGGCATCTCCCAAGGTCAAATTAGGCCACTTGTCTATGAGGTGGGAAACTAGCGAAAGGGAGGCATGGTTTTACATGTAGACTAAATGAGGCCTTTATGATCCCAATTTAACAGATCAACCTGTAGATGGAGTTTGGTACACCTGGTGTATTTTCAGGGAAGGCCCCGCTCATATATTAAAGCATCTAGATAGAGAAATGATGTCCACCCAATTGTACTTCTCTTTTGATAATGGATTTTTTTCTTTTGGTACAAGTGGTATCAGATTTTGGGCTTTTCAATCACTCCCCCATTTGGTTTCATGTGACATGGTAGTTCATGAAACCTAAAGTCCACAAAACACATTTCTTCTTTAACAACTCCTTGCTCAAGTATGGGCCCAGGATGACACACATTAAGAGAGTTTGGAATTTAGATCCACGTCCTTCCCAAGATTTTGGTTGGATTATCTAGTGGGTTGATGCTATTAGGTGGACCTCTCACTTTTTGTGGATCTATGGTCACCAACTTGCCAAAATTGGAAGACACTCCTACTCTGCCACTACCTCAAAACTAAGCTGTGTGACTCTAGCTCTGAAAAAATATCCCTTTAATGAGATCTTGTAGGTGAGATTTACATTCTTAAGGCATCGTATATAGATTGTAGATAACTGCAATGCCCCAGGAGCCCAAGTCAAAGCCAAGATTCATTGGCTTAAAATAGGGGACAAATATTCTAAGGAGTTCTTTCAATTGTTGTGATCCAAAAACTCAAAACAATAAATTTATTTCATTTCTGAGGCTGGTAATAGACTCATAGAAACTCCACAGATTGTGCAAGCTTTTGTCAACCATTACCATCAAGTGTTCAAAGCTCAAACATCTTCAGCTAAGCATGAAGCTACCCTTCAACAATGCCTTTCAGTGGCGTCGTGCAAACTCATTCCCACCCAACAAGGGATTTGTGATAGGCCCCTCACTATTGATTATTTACATAAAGCAGTGTCTCACATGGCTAATGACAAAGCTCCTAGTATTGATGGCTTTCCCTATGATTTCTACAAAACTCTTTGGGATCTTGTGGGTAATGATTTGCATAAAGTTTATCAAGAAGCATTTTGTGCACATTCTCTAAGTAAAAATATAAATAAAGGAAATATCAAATTCATACCTAAGTAGGGAGATCCTAAGTTGATCTGAAACCGACGTCCCATCACCCTCCTGAATGTTTCCTATAAAATTATTTCCAAGGCTCTGGTAATCCAACTGTACAATATGTTACCTTTCATTGTGCATCCAAAAAAAATAGGCTTCATCAGAAGCCATTATATCTTGGATAACATCATTACCATCTGGGAAGGGATGGATTAGTCTAGACAGTCTAATAAAAAATCTATGTTCATCAAAATTGACTTTGAAAAATCTTATGATTGCATCGAGTGGCCTTTTATCTTAGCTATGTTTTGGGCTCTGGGTTTCATGTCCATATTCATACTAAACTATTCAGATGCTTTTCTATGATACCTTAGCTATCCTCTCCATCAATGGAGTCACCTCCAAGTAATTTGGTTTATTCTGTTCCATTTGCTAAGGGTTCCCTCTGGCTCCCACCTTGTACATTCTTGCAGCTAAGGGTTTTGGATATCTCCTTAACAATGCCCAAGCTAGTGGCCTTGTTAATGGAATTTATCTCCCTCTCGATACAATTAATCCACACGAAGATATGCAATTGCTTAATGGCCACTTTTTAGATGACTCCTTCCTTACCCTCATTGAAGATGAAGCTAATGTGGACAATGCCTTATAGTGTCTTGACACCTTATACTTGCCCTCTAGCTCCAACATCCAATGGTAAAAAACTCGTTGCTACAGACAGTCTTACCTCTCTCTACCAGCATGGACTAATAAATTCAATTAAAAGTGGATCCAACATGATGAAATCTTTAAATTCCTTAGCATCTCCTTTGCTTTCGATGCTTCACCACCCTTATTGTGGCAATATGCTATTGGCAGAGTTACCAAGAAGCTAGAATACCGGGTGACCAAGTCTCTTTTGTTGGTAGAAAAGTTTCAAATATGCTCAAATATTCTTGCATTCACCCATGTGTATTACTCATCATGATGGGTACTTTGTAAAAAATATTACCAAAAGTTGAATAAACTTCTCTGAGATTTCCTTTGGGAAAATTCCACACAAGGTAAAAGATTTCATAGGGTGGCTTGGGAATATTGTTGCCTCACGTGTGAAGCTAGAGGGATGGGACTCATCAACATAGTTCGGCAAGGAACTACCTTATATGATAAATGGATTGTGTGGGCCATTGAGGGCCCAAAAGCTTAGAAGGTATTATTTAGACATTGCATCTCCTCAGGCTTGCCCAAGGGAAAGAAAGCTTGGAAAGGGCTCAACTTACCTAATTTACTCTTCATTTAGTCTCCTATCCAGATCACTAGATCCTTTATGGCCAAAAGCATCTAGAAGGCTTGGGAAAAGATTAAGCCATGGCTTCTTTGGAATGGTTGCAATTTCTGTAATGAGCTCTCTGCTAACTCTCATTCTCTGTGGTGGTCTCCCATTTTTTATTGCAATGAAGTGCCCCTATGATCAAAAAAATCTACACTTAAAATTGAAGTGCAAACAGTTTTTATGGATACTTTAATATCTCCTTTTAAATCACTTCAAATTCTTGCATATTTCATCTGAACTTGTAAAAATGATAGGAGTTAGCGAAAAAATATAGTTTTTTCGAAAATGGATTGAAATTTTCTATGACTTGTACTTTCATTCACCATTTAACCATTTTTTTAAAAAATGTTGTGTTATAATTGTCAAAATGTAAATTACTTGCATGAGTAAGTTTACTAATTAAAACAATATCAGCAAACTGAAACAAGATCATGCATCAAATGACAATTACCAAAACACGAGACGTGATAACAGAGTTTGGATCAATAATTGACGGCTACATCTTTGGGTTCACCAAAGGAGTGGACCATTTCCTTTAAGGGCATTTCAAACACCTGGAAACAATAAACAACTTTCTTGCAAGTTGATATCTCAATGTTAAAATTCACCTTCACCGTGACTGAATCAAGCCTGGCACCTTCAAATTCCATGAGTCTTCATAAACACCTGCAAAGTTGCTCCCAAAAGTCCTAAAAATCTCCTCTAAGGTTTGGAATATAATCCTCCAATATGAAAATTGGATAAAATAGAGTATTAATACTGTGTATCATGGCAAGAGGATGGATAGAAATCCATTACATAAGCTTACCAAAGCTTTAACAAGTCTCGACCTTTTAAAAATAAAACACATGCATAAATTTGATACCTAACAAATAGAAATTCGTGCCTTTATACTTAATTCGAATCCCATGGCTTAATGGCTAAGCCTCCTACCTTTTTGCCACAAGGTGAGGGGTTCAAAACTTTGGCCTTATCTCATTATCCCACATGTGTGGGTTGAAAGAATTTAAACAAGGCTTATCAAAGCCTTTTTCTGCCATTTCTACCATGGGTTTATCCACCATGCAAAGTATTAGGGATAGAATAAGGCTTTAAATAGCCTTTAATCTCCTTCTTTTCACGTGGCTTTGGCCACATGGCTCCTTTTACTCAGGCTCGAGCTTAGGCTTATCTTCGAGTGCTCGCCACAAGCCCCATCATATGACCCCGTGACTCGGCAAAGGGCTCTATCTGCTCCCTCAAACCATTCCCCCTTGGGTTTGCCACCTTGCTCAGGATTCATAGCTTGAAGGCTCCTTTGAACTCGCCACCTTGCTCGGGCTTCGTGGCAATGAATTATCCTTTGAACTCGCCTTATAGCTTGATCAATGAGCTTAATCACTAAACTCCACTTCAACAAAAAGGTGACATGGCAATGAGTCATCACTTGTGACATGGCATGTTGATGATGTGGCATGTCATCGAACCAATTTTTTTTAAACTTTTCAATCTGCCAAGTGTCGACCTCTGATAGGTCCGAATGTCAAAACAACATCAAAACATGTGCCACATGTAGAAAGTGACATTTTTTAACCAACTTCAATTGGCCATAATAGGATCTCCCAAACTCGGATTTACATTCTGAAAAATGCATCGAAAATCTCTCAAAGAGATCTACAGTGTGCCGCCACTGAAACTCTGAATTGGAACCATTATTAGAACCCATTTTTTTATCACACCTCCCTAATGAAAGGCTTTTGGTCTCCAAAAGTCCAATATCCCTTGAAACTACAAACTGGTATACTGCATCCATGAAAATAGAACCCAACCATAGTAAGAGGTATAAACAATTGCACTATAATGATTCACAATCAAAATATAAAAATGCCTAATCCAATAGCATGAGTAAGTGAATCTACAACTGCCAAAGTGATTACAACATATCAAACTACCTGCCCAAATGTCACATTTTGTAATGCGGTGAATTGCCAAAAATTGAAACAACTCCCAATGTAACTGTAAGACAAGTTTATAATGCCGACAACATACAATAAATGTTGTGTACATGTTGCAATACAATGCCCTAGTAAGGGACTTATATGCTAATCAAATGCAAACAACCAAAAGTGTATGTTGCCTCACATCTAAACATGCCTAAAGGGTCTTACAATGCATCTATACATCAATGTGCCAAAAATAGATACATTCTAAATATAGTAGTCAAATATGAGACAAGTGTCATAAGGAATTAACTCAACCCACAACATCACTCTGCTATACCTCCAATTGTTTCAAATGAGTTAATGTCTTATCCATTATTAGACTACCCATACAGTATATTCTGGAGATCAAAAACTTAGAGTTATCAAAAAGTGAGAATTGAAAAACTTCATATGGTAAACCTGTCTTGAAGTGTTCCCACCAACTCTAATCTACATCTATCAAAGCTTGTTCATTCCCTGAGGTGAATTCATAACCATGCTTTGCAAAAAGAATGTAGTGATAATCCACTTAACCAATTCTTTCTTCCTATTGAAATTGATTGTCTCTATGGATTCATTATCAATTGCATAATTAACCAATTTGGGCTTTGCCATATGTAATTGAAAAGATTGTTGACTTAACCTCTTTAATGGATTTTCACTTGTAGGTTTTACCTTATCCTAGGTTGTATTGTCAACTACATTATGGATTGAATTAGCTTCATTAACCTTAGTGAGAGGTTTGTAAATCATCTTAGTTTTAACATTACTTGAATGTGAAGATGAATGGAGCTTAAAACACCTATCAATCCTATGTCCACTCACTTTACAATGAGTACAAACATCCTTCTTAGGTGAGGGTCCCCTTTTGCCAATTCCTAAATTAACATAAGAATGGTCTTTCAAACATGCAATCTGCTTCAATAAAGCATTTCATTTCCAACAAGTCTTATCACTATGGTTATTCATCCCACAAAAAGTGCATGGAAATGATTGCATTATCTTTTGTACATTATATCTAAACTTCTTAAAAGTATCAATTGGATAAGAATATTTAGTGTAAAAATCAGGAGGTGGAATCTCAATACCTCTTTTACCTTTACATCTTTGAACTAGTGGCCTAGAATCTTCACTATTGGAAGCTCGTCTTCCTTTAGCCATGGAAGAAACTTCTCCATCATCCACCTGCACACTAGTATAACCCAAACCTACATGAAGAGGTCTATGCTCAACCTTAATTGGGTTAGATATAACTTGGTTATCTCTACCAAGTCCTCCTCCATTATAACCCATTTTAAACAACAATTTAGATCATATGCCCTTAGTGTATCTTTCAAAGTCACCAAAAACAATATTACTAGAATCTAAATCTGAAATGGTAGAAGAAGATGAAGATTCCTGTGGTGAAAAACTTACAGTGCACTCACTCATAGTTTTTACATCTGAAGTTGAAGGCTTTACCTTTTCACACTCACCACATTGCAATCTAATCAAGAGCTCATCCTTGGATTCGAGCTCTGATTTTAACTGTGCCACTTGTAGTTCAAGTGCAAATTTCTGGCATCTCAAGATTGCATTTTCATCTTTGATGGCCTCAATCTGTGACAACTTGCCCATGGTTTCCTACAAACAATTGATTTCACACTACACACTGCAATATAATCAATCTGCAAACCAATAATCCAGCTATTTTGGAAGAAATTGTCAATACACAACTAGAAGCAAACCCTGTATTCTAACTGCTCTGATACCAACTTGATCCGAAAACTCTACACTTAAAATTGAAGTGCAAATAGTTTTTATGGATACTTTAATATCTCCTTTTAAATCACTTCAAAGTCTTTTATATTTCATCTGAACTTGTAAAAATGATAGGATTTAGTGGAAAAATATGGTTTTTTCAAATATGGATTGAAATTGTCTGTGACTTGTACTTTCATTCACCATTTAACCATTTTTAAAAAAACATTGTGTTATAATTGTCAAAATGTAAATTACTTGCATGAGTAAGTTTAATAATTAAAATAATATCAGCAAACTGAAACAAGATCATGCATCAAATGACAATTACCAAACATGAGATGTGATAATGGAGTTCAACTCAATAATTGATGCCTACATCTCTGGGTTCACCAAAGGAGTGGACCGTTTCCATTAAGGGCACTGTAAACACCTAAAAACAATAAACAACTTTCCTGCAAGCTGATATCTCAATACAAAAATTCACCTTCACCGTGACTGAATCAAGCCCGGCACCTTTGAATTTCATGAGTCTTCATAAATACCTGCAAAGTTGCTCCCAAAAGTCCTAAAAATCTCCTCTAAGGTTTGAAATATACTCCTCCAATATGCAAATTGGATAAAATAGAGTATTAATACTATGTATCATGGCCGGAGGATGGATAAAAATCCATTGCATAAGCTTACCAAAGCATTAACAAGTCTCAGCCTTTTAAAAAAAAACACAGGCATAAATTCAATACATAACAAATATAAATTCATGCATTTATACTTAATTTGAATCCCGTGGCTTAATGGCTAAGCCTCCTACCTTTTTGCCACAAGGTGAGGGGTTCAAAACTTTGGCCTTATCTCATTATCCCACATGTGTGGGTCGAAATAATTTAAACAAGGCTTATCAAAGCCTTTTTCTGCCATTTCTACCATGGGTTTATCCCACATGCAAAGTATTAGGGATAGAATAAGGATTTAAATATCCTTCAACTGCCTTCTTTTCACGTGGCTTCAGCCACACGACTCCTTTTACTCAGGCTCAAGCTTAGGCTTATCTTCGAGCGCTCACCACAAGCCCCATCATACGACCTCGTGACTCAGCAAAGGGCTCTATTTGCTCCCTCAAACCATTCACACTTGAGTTTGCCACCTTGCTCGGGCTTCGTAGCTTGAAGGCTCCTTTGAACTCGCCACCTTGCTTGGGCTTCATGGTATTGAATTATCCTTTGAAATCGCCTTATAGCTCGATCAACGACCTTAATCACTAAACTCTACTTCAACAAAAAGGTGACATGGCAATGAGTCATCACTTGTGACATGGCATGTTGATGATGTGGCATACAATCGAACCAATTTTTTTTAAAAAAAACTTTTCAATCTGCCAAGTGTCAACCTCTGAGAGCTCTGAATGTCAAAACAACATCAAAACATGTGCCACATGTAGAAAGTGACATTTTTTGACCAACTTCAATTGGCCATAACAGGAACTCCCAAACTCAGATTTACATTTCAAAAAATGAACTGGAAAGCTCTCAAAGATCTCTACAGTGTGCTACTACTGAAACTCTGAATTGGAACCATTATTAGAACCCAATTTTTTATCACCGTAGTATAAGTCCCTTGGATCAATGCCCTCAAGCCTTTTTGCAAAGGAATTCATTTCATCCAAGATATCTTCTGCATGCATTCTCTCTCTTGGCTATCTTGGGAGGAGGAAGAAGTTAAATTTTGATTAGCCAATGAGGATCAAGAATCTTACCAGGTAATTTTCAATTCTATCCCAGCTTCTTGTTAGGTTGTGGAGCTAAAAGCTTCACTGATGCAGACATGAAGAAGGCCATTGGAGGGGTTGCTGAAGGTTGCTGAGTGTCAGAGCAACTGGCGTTGGTCTAATCAGCCAACATCGGCAGGATAGTGAAGAGAAGCAACCGACGTCGGTCAGGGATCGGCCGACGTCAGTCACCTCCAGGTAGACAGGGACTGACGTCGGTCGCCTGTGTGGTTTGACTGTGAGTTTATTACAGGCAGTTAGCTAACGAACCAAGTGTTTGCATGATTAGAGCTAATTATAGACTGAGAGCTGCAGATCTAATTATTGTAATTAGATGTCTAATTATTGTTTGGATGAGATATATATAATAGACTCATGGTTGTATTGGAAACTCATGATAGAGAGTAAGAGAGCAATATTATAATCTCCTTCTGTGTGTGAGGTGAGCTATGGTGTGTTCCTCCTAGTGCCACAGTACCAGGTGTGTAGGTGCTGGATTGGAGAATCAGCAGGGTTCTTCATGTATGTATGATCTTGGTCATCAGGTGAGCATGGCCTTTATAGGAGATCTGCATGGTAAGTAAGATCGTTGATCTGCAGGTGTATGTGTGTGCAAGGTCAAGGTTCACAGGTGTGCAGAACTAGGTTGATTTGCAGGTGTGCAAGATCAGATAAGACAGCAACACAACAAAGAGCAGAATTAGGCAGGATCTACTTGGAGTACAGGTGTGTACTCAGATAGAGCAGATAGGAAGGCAAGGGAGTTCCTTCCATAAGTATGGTCTGTTGAATTGTAGGTTGTTACAGGTTCATGGGAGATCTACTTGAAGTACATTGAGTACTTGTGGAGTGCGTGGAGCACTTGTGGTGTGCGTGGAGCACTGGAGGTGAACACCAACTCTGTGTTTGAGTTGTGTGTTGGGACCTGAGAGAGAGAGCTTTGAGGAGAGAATTATTGTTCACTTGAGGTGTGGGAAGCCTCTGAAGAGGTGGTGGAGAAGAAGTGGCATATTCTTTATTATATTCTTTTTTGTATAAGTATTAATACAAGTTGTGTATTGTCTCTCATATCATGTGTTATTTCTGAATTCTAGTTACTTGTGATTCTGGTTAATTTCTGCATATTAAGTTGCTTGGTTTGGTAATCAACTGTGTGCTTCCAGTGTTTCATGTTCTTGACAAGTGGTATCAGAGCTAAGGTTGCAGGAAGCAGGGTTTGTGTTTGGTTACAGGTCACTCTCAGGGGTTTCTAATTGAGTGGGAGTAGAGCAATGGCAGATGAAAGTAAGCTAAGAATGGAGGAGTTGAAAAGCACAGATGGTCACTTACGGTCCCATGGAAAGAAAGAGCAGGTAAAAGAATATTGTTGGTTGGTAGCAGATCAGCATGAAGGCACTGAAGAAGCAGATGTAGCAGGTGTTGTTGCACAGGATGCTCTGGGAGGTTTCTTGGATAAAGTTGAATCTTGGATAAAAGATTCAGTTGCCTCTTTCCATGCAGCCCCAGGTAGAGGAGTTGGTGAGCCTTGCCAAAGAATTGGCAAAGGGGAAGTGAAGCTGAAATTGCAGGCGGCTAACATACAGGTGTTGATGAAGGTCATGAAGGTCCTAGGTTTGGAGATATGGCTAATTTCTTCAAAAAGATTGGGTGAAGAGAGATGCACAAGAACTCTCACAGCAGATGCACTTGAATTAGCTGGTGGTAAGAAAATAGGTACTCTTTATCTACTTGTTTATATTACTGATTCTTCTTTTGTTGCGGAGACGTGGCTTTGTAGGCTTGGTCACATGAGCAGGAAGGAGATGCATGTTCTTAAGCGGAAGACAAATATATTTGACAGGCTTAAGAACTGGAAAGCCTTGGTGTTTATGGAGGAGATGACGGAAAAAAACCAGTGGATGGTGCTGGATACTTCTGAGGAAGGCAGTTTGGACATGGGGATTGATTCAAAGGAGCTCGCGGGTAAAAAGTCATCACT
This sequence comes from Torreya grandis, assembly GCA_037957365.1. Lineage (NCBI taxonomy): Eukaryota > Viridiplantae > Streptophyta > Pinopsida > Cupressales > Taxaceae > Torreya > Torreya grandis. The sequence continues at coordinate 5,936,218 of JARHVA010000038.1, read as the reverse complement.
CACAGGCAAACTCAGATACCGATGTCGATCAGGAGGAACCGGCGTCAAACAGACAGGTGCCGATGTTGGTCATGTGCAGATCAAAGCCGGTGCTATCGGGCAGTAGGTAAGACCGATGTCGGTCAGGAGGACCGACGTCGGCAACAGGGACACCGACGTCGGCAGGGTCGATAGTCAGGGACAGATGCATGAGAATCGACGTCAGTCAGATGCAGACTGTGGAGTGACCGAGGTCGGTCACTGTAACAGATTTTGGGTGGACAGCACACTGTCAAGGAGTCTCAAACACCCATACAGAGGACTGAAGACGTAAGTAGGCCCTCAAATTCATTGTTCCTCTTCTTTATACTTGTTGTTGATTGTAGAGCAGGAAGGATCTAGGAAACAGGTGGGAGCATGGCAGGGATATGATGCAAAACCAAACGGGAGTTTTGGTAGGGTTTCCATCCAGTGTGAAAGCACAGAGATGAATGGATTCCTTAGTTGAAGAATAGAGTGAATGGACACGTGAGACGGAAGACAAGGGATATGGTCTTGAGGGAGCTGCAGGACAGTGGGACAGGACTGACAGGTGGTACCAGGGGGATGACAAAGCAGGGCTTTAGTCAATGTCAGTATAACCATTGTGTTTGTCTTACTAGGTGGATGATGGTCGCAACATTATCCTATTGTTGTATGTGGAGGATGAACTTGGTACAGGTTCAGACATACAGGGTTTTGCTGAGCTAAGGGTAAGGTTAGTTCAGTGGCATGTCATGAGGAGTTTGGAGCAGCAGAATTCTTTGACATGGAGACATGGAGATCATAGGTTGATTTTGTCTCTAGTGGGAGCTGATGTGAATCAGGTGTTGGTGAGGTTCAGGATGCAGAGCTGGAGCACACTAAGGGTTGAACAGGTACAGTGTCTGAAATCACATGAGGTCTGGTATAGACCTGAGTATTCCCATACAGTGGGAGTTGTCAGAGAGTTAGGAGCCAATTCGGGGAAGTGGGTTCTCAGGTATTTGAGAGGGACCAGCAGCAGGGATTCATGCTATGCAAGGTCAGGACTTCACTACATGGGTTTGTAGGTTCGGATGTGGCAGGGTACTCGGATGACAGGAGGTACACCACGGGATGTGTGGTGGGTTGTCTTCAGGATTGAGCTTGAAGAGGGATACAAACCAGAAAATAGATTAGACAGAGTACAGGTACAAGTATAGTGTAGCTGTTTATCTCCAAGTGGGAGATTTTTAGGTTGTGGAGATAAAAGCTTCACTGATGTAGACATGGAGAAGGCCATAGGAGGGGTTGCTGAAGGTTGCTGAGTGTCAGAGCAACCAGCGTCAGTCTGATCAGCCGACGTCGGCAGGATAGTGAAGAGAAGCAACCGACGTCGATCAGGGATCGGCCGAAGTCGGTCACCTCCAGGCAGATAGGGACCGACGTCGGTCACCTGTGTGGTTTGACTACGAGTTTATTACGGGCAGTTAGCTAACAAACCAAGTGTTTACATGATTAGAGCTAATTATAGACTGAGAGCTGCAGATCTAATTATTGTAATTAGATGTCTAATTATTGTTTGGATGAGATCTATATAATAGACTCATGGTTGTATTGGAAACTCGTGCTAGAGAGTAAGAGAGCAATATTATAAGCTCCTTCTGTGTGTGAGGTGAGCTATGGTGTGTTCCTCCTAGTGCCACAGTACCAGGTGTGTAGGTGCTAGACTGGAGAATCAGCAGGGTTCTTCATGTATGTATGATATTGGTCATCAGGTGAGCATGGCCTTTATAGGAGATCTGCATGGTAAGTAAGATCATTGATCTGCAGGTGTATGTGTGTGCAAGGTCAAGGTTCACAGGTGTGCAGAACCAAGTTGATTTGCAGGTGTGCAAGATCAAATAGGATAGCAACACAATAGGGAGCAGAATCAAGCAGGATCTACCTGGAGTACAGGTGTGTACTTAGATAGAGCAGAGAGGAAGGCAAGGGAGTTCCTTCCATAAGTATGGTCTATTGAATTGCAGGTTGTTGCAGGTTCATGAGAGATCTACTTGAAGTACATTGAGTACTTGTGGAGTGCGTGGAGCACTTGTGGTGTGCGTGGAGCACTGGAGGTGAACACCAACTCTGTGTTTGAGTTGTGTGTTGGGACTTGAGAGAGAGAGCTTTGAGGAGAGAATTACTGTTCACTTGAGGTGTGGGAAGCCTCTGAAGAGGTGGTGGAGAAGAAGTGGCATCTTCTTTATTGTATTCTTTTATGTATAAGTATTAATACAAGTTGTGTATTGTCTCTCATATCATGTGTTATTTCTAAATTCTAGTTACTTGTGATTCTGGTTAATTTCCCCATATTAAGTTGCTTGGTTTGGTAATCAACTGTGTGCTTCCGGTGTTTCATGTTCCTGACAAGTGGTATCAGAGCTAAGGTTGCAGGAAGTAGGGTTTGTGTTTGGTTACAGGTCACTCTCAGGGGTTTCTGATTGAGTGGGAGTAGAGCAATGGCAGATGAAAGTAAGCTAAGAATGGAGGAGTTGAAAAGCACAGATGGTCACTTACGGTCCCATAGAAAGAAAGAGTAGGTAAAAGAATATTGTTGGTTGGTAGCAGATCAACATGAAGGAACTGAAGAAGCAGATGTAACAGTTGTTGTTGCACAAGATGCTCTGGGAGGTTTCTTGGATAAAGTTGAATCTTGGATAAAAGATTCAGTTGCCTCTTTCCATGCAGCCCCAGGTAGAGGAGCTGGTGAGCCTTGCCAAAGAATTGGCAAAGGGGAAGTGAAGCTGAAATTGCAAGTGGCCAACACACAGGTGTTGATGAAGGTCATGAAGGTCCCAGGTTTGGAGATATGGCTAATTTCTTTAGAAACATTGGGTGATGAGAGATGCACAAGAACTCTCACAGCGGATGCACTTGAATTAGCTGGTGGTAAGAAAATAGGTACTCTTTATCTACTTGTTTATATTACTGATTCTTCTTTTATTGCGGTGACGTGGATTCGTAGGCTTGGTCACATGAGCAGGAAGGAGATGCATGTTCTTAAGTGGAAGACAGATATATTTGACAGGCTTAAGAACTAGAAAGCCTTGGTGTTTATGGAGGAGATGACAGACAAAAACCAGTGGATGGTGCTGGATAATTCTGAGCAGGGCAGTTTGGACATGGGGATTGATTCAAAGCAGCTCACGGGTAAAAAGTCATCACTCACAGGCAAACACAGATATCGATGTCGGTTAGGAGGAACCGGCATCGAATAGACAAGTGTCGATGTTGGTCATGTGCAGATTGAAGCCGGTGCTATCGGGCAGTAGGTAAGACCGATGTCGGTCAGGAGGACCGACGTTGGCAACAGAGACACCGACGTCGGCAGGGTCGATAGTCAGGGACAGATGCATGGGAACCGACGTCGGTCGGATGCAGACTGTGGAGTGACCGAGGTCGGTCACTGTAACAGATTTTGGGTGGACAGCACGCTGTCAAGGAGTCTCAAACACCCATACGGAGGACTGAAGAAGTAAGTAGGCCCTCAAATTCATTGTTCCTCTTCTTTATACTTGTTGTTGATTGTAGAGCAGGAAGGATCCAGGAAACAAGTGGGAGCATGGCAGGGATATGATGCAAAACCAAACGGGAGTTTTGGTAGGGTTGCCAGCCGGTGGGAAAGCACAGAGATGAATGGATTCCTTAGTTGAAGAATAGAGTGAACGGACACGTGAGACAGAATACAAGGGATATGGTCTTGAGGGAGCTGCAGGACAGTGGGACAGGACTGACAGGTGGTACCAGGTGGATGACAAAGCAGGGCTTTAGTCAATGTCAGTATAACCATTGTGTTTGTCTTACCAGGTGGATGATGGTCGCAACATTATCTTGTTGTTGTATGTGGAGGATGAACTTGGTACAGGTTCAGACATACAGGGTTTTGCTGAGCTAAGGGTAAGGTTAGTTCAGTGGCATGTCATGAGGAGTTTGGAGCAGCGAAATTCTTCGACATGGGAGACATGGAGATCAGAGGTTGATTTTGTCTCCAGTGGGAGCTGATGTGAATCAGGTGTTGGCGAGGTTCAGGATGCAGAGCCAGAGCACACTAAGGGCTGGACATGTACAGTGTCTGAAATCACATGAGGTCTGGTATAGACCTAAGTATTCCCATGCAGTGGGAGCTGTCAGAGAGTTAGGAGCCAATTCGAGGAAGTGGGTTCTCAGGTATTTGAGAGGGACCAGCAGCAGGGATTCATGCTATGCAGGGTCAAGACTTCACTACATGGGTTTGTAGGTTTGGATGTGGCAGGGTACTCAGATGACAGGAGGTACACCACGGGATGTGTGGTGGGTTGTCTTCAGGATTGAGCTTGAAGAGGGATACAAACCAGGAAACAGATTAGATGGAGTACAGGTACAGGTATAGTGCAGCTATTTATCTCTAAGTGGGAGATTGTTAGGTTGTGGAGCTAAAAGATTCACTGATGCAGACATGGAGAAGGCCATTGGAGGGGTTGCTGAAGGTTGCTGAGTGTCAGAGCAACCGGCGTCGGTTTGATCAGCTGACATCGGCAGGATAGTGAAGAGAAGCAACCGACGTCGGTCAGGGATCAACCGACGTCGGTCACCTCCAGGCAGACAGGGACCGACGTCAGTCGCCTGTGTGGTTCGACAGCGAGTTTATTATGGGTAGTTAGCTAACGAACCAAGTGTTTACATGATTAGAGCTAATTATAGATTGAGAGCTGTGGATCTAATTATTTTAATTAGATGTTTAATTATTGTTTGGATGAGATCTATATAATAGACTCATGGTTGTATTGGAAACTTGTGCTAGAGAGTAAAAGAGCAATATTATAAGCTCTTTCTGTGTGTGAGGTGAGCTATGGTGTGTTCCTCCTAGTGCCACAGTACCAGGTGTGTAGGTGCTGAATTGGAGAATCAGCAGGGTTCTTCATGTATGTATGATCTTGGTCATCAGGTGAGCATGACCTTTATAGGAGATCTGCATGGTAAGTAAGATCATTGATCTGCAGGTGTATGTGTGTGCAAGGTCAAGGTTCACAGGTGTGCAGAACCAGGTTGATTTGCAGGTGTGCAAGATCAAATAGGAGAGCAACACAACAGGGAGCAGAATCAGGCAGGATCTACTTGGAGTATAGGTGTGTACTTAGATAGAGCAGAGAGGAAGGCAAGGGAGTTCCTTCCATAAGTATGGTCTATTGAATTGCAGGTTGTTGCAGGTTCATGGGAGATCTACTTGAAGTACATTGAGTACTTGTGGAGTTCGTGGAGCACTTGTGGTGTGCGTGGAGCACTGGAGGTGAACACCAACTCTGTGTTTGAGTTGTGTGTTGGGACTTGAGAGAGAGAGCTTTGAGGAGAGAATTACTATTCACTTGAGGTGTGGGAAGCCTCTGAAGAGGTGGTGGAGAAGAAGTGGCATCTTCTTTATTGTAATATTTTCTGTATAAGTATTAATATAAGTTGTGTATTATCTCTCATATCATGTGTTATTTTTGAATTCTAGTTACTTGTGATTCTGGTTAATTTCCGCATATTAAGTTGCTTGGTTTGGTAATCAACTGTGTGCTTCTGGTGTTTCATGTTCCTGACAAGTGGTATCAGAGCTAAGGTTGCAGGAAGCAGGGTTTGTGTTTGGTTACAGGTCACTCTCAGGGGTTTTTGATTGAGTGGGAGTAGAGCAATGGTAGATGAAAGTAAGCTAAGAATGGAGGAGTTGAATAGCACAGATGGTCACTTACGGTCCCATGGAAAGAAAGAGCAGGTAAAAGAATATTGTTAGTTGGTAGCAGATCAGCATGAAGGAACTGAAGAAGTAGATGTAGCAGGTGTTGTTGCACAGGATGCTCTGGGAGGTTTCTTGGATAAAGTAGAATCTTGGATAAAAGATTCAGTTGTCTCTTTCCATGCAGCCCCAGGTAGAGGAGCTGGTAAGCCTTGCCAAAGAATTGGCAAAGGGGAACTGAAGCTGAAATTGCAGGTGGCCAACACACAGGTGTTGATGAAGGTCATGAAGGTCCCAAGTTTGGAGATATGGCTAATTTCTTCAGAAAGATTGGGTGATGAGAGATGCACAAGAACTCTCACAGCAGATGCACTTGAATTAGCTGGTGGTAAGAAAATAGGTACTCTTTATCTACTTGTTTATATTACTGACTCTTCTTTTGTTGTGGAGATGTGGCTTCGTAGGCTTGGTCACATGAGCAGGAAGGAGATGCATGTTCTTAAGCGGAAGACAGATATATTTGACAGGCTTAAGAACTGGAAAGCCTTGGTGTTTATGGAGGAGATGACGGACAGAAACCAGTGGATGGTGCTGGATACTTCTGAGCAGGGCAGTTTGGACATGGGGATTGATTCAAAGGAGCTCGCGGGTAAAAAGTCATCACTCACAGGCGAACACAGATACCGATGTCAGTCAGGAGGAACCGGCATCGAACAGACAAGTGCTGATGTCGGTCATGTGCAGACCGAAGTCGGTGCTGTTGGGCAATAGGTAAGACTGATGTCGGTCAGGAGGACCAATGTCGACAATAGGGACACCAACGTCGGCAGGGTCCGTAGTCAGGGACAGATGCATGGGAACTGACGTCGGTTGGATGCAGACTGTGGAGTGACCGAGGTCGGTCAGTGTAACAGATTTTGGGTGGACAGTACGCTGTCAAGGAGTCTCAAACACCCATACGAAGGACTGAAGACGTAAGTAGGCCCTCAAATTCGTTGTTCCTCTTCTTTATACTTGTTGCTAATTGTAGAGTAGGAAGGATCCAGGAAATAGGTGGGAACATGGCAGGGATATGATGCAAAACCAAACGGGAGTTTTGGTAGGGTTGCCAGCCGGTACGAAAGCACAGAGATGAATGGATTCCTTAGTTGAAGAATAGAGTGAATGGACACGTGAGACGGAAGACCAGGGATATGGTCTTGAGGGAGCTGGAGGACAGTGGGACAGGACTGACAGGTGGTACCAGGTGGATGACAAAGCAGGGCTTTAGTCAATGTCAGTATAACCATTGTGTTTGTCTTACCAGGTGGATGATGGTCACAAAATTATTCTGTTGTTGTATGTGGATGATGAACTTGGTACAGGTTCAGACATACAGGGTTTTGCTGAGCTGAGGGTAAGGTTAGTTCAGTGGCATTTCATGAGGAGTTTGGAGCAGCGGAATTCTTTGACATGGGAGACATGGAGATCACAAGTTGATTTTGTCTCCAGTGGGAGCTGATGTGAATCAGGTGTTGGCGAGGTTCAGGATGCAGATCCAGAGCACACTAAGGGCTGGATAGGTACAGTGTCCGAAATCACATGAGGTCTGGTATAGACCTGAGTATTCCCATGCAGTGGGAGCTGTCAGAGAGTTAGGAGCCAATTCGGGGAAGTGGGTTCTCAGGTATTTGAGAGGGACCAGCAACAGGGATTCATGCTATGCAGGGTCAGGACTTCACTACATGGGTTTGTAGGTTCGGATGTGGCAGGGTACTCAGATGACAAGAGGTACACCACGGGATGTGTGGTGGGTTGTCTTCAAGATTGAGCTTGAAGAGGGATACAAACTAGGAAACAGATTAGACGGAGTACAAGTATAGGTACATTGCAGCTATTTATCTCCAAGTGGGAGATTGTTAGGTTGTGGAGCTAAAAGCTTCACTGATGCAGACATGGAGAAGGCCATTAGAGGGGTTGATGAAGGTTGCTGAGTGTCAGAGCAATCGGCGTCGGTCTGATCAGCCGACGTCGGCAGGATAGTGAAGAGAAGCAACCGATGTCAGTCAGGGATCAGCCGAAGTCGGTCACCTCCAGGCAGACAGGGACCGACATCGGTCACCTGTGTGGTTCGACTGCAAGTTTATTATGGGTAGTTAGCTAATGAACCAAGTGTTTTCATGATTAGAGCTAATTATAGACCGAGAGCTGTGGATCTAATTATTGTAATTAGATGTCTAATTATTGTTTGGATGAGATCTATATAATAGACTCATGGTTGTATTGGAAACTCATGCTAGAGAGTAAGAGCAATATTATAATCTCCTTCTATGTGTGAGGTGAGCTATGGTGTGTTCCTCCTAGTTCCACAGTACCAGGTGTGTAGGTGCTGGATTGGAGAATCAGCAGGGTTCTTCATGTATGTATGATCTTGGTCATCAGGTGAGCATGGCCTTTATAGGAGATCTACATGGTAAGTAAGATCATTGATCTATAGGTGTATGTGTGTGCAAGGTCAAGGTTCACAGGTGTGCAGAACCAGGTTGATTTGCAGGTGTGCAAGATCAGATAGGACAGTAACACAACAGAGAGCAGAATCAGGCAGGATCTACTTGGAGTACAGGTGTGTACTCAGATAGAGCAGAGAGGAAGGCAAGGGAGTTCCTTCCATAGGTATGGTCTGTTGAATTTTAGGTTATTGTAGGTTCATGGGAGATCTACTTGAAGTACATTGAGTACTTGTGGAGTGTGTGGAGCACTTGTGGTGTGCGTGGAGCACTGGAGGTGAACACCAACTCTGTGTTTGAGTTGTGTGTTGGGACCTGAGAGAGAGAGCTTTGAGGAGAGAATTACTGTTCACTTGAGGTGTGGGAAGCCTCTAAAGAGGTGGTGGAGAAGAAGTGGCATCTTCTTTATTGTATTCTTTTCTGTATAAGTATTAATACAAGTTGTGTATTGTCTCTCATATCATGTGTTATTTCTGAATTCTAGTTACTTGTGATTCTGGTTAATTTCCGCATATTAAGTTGCTTGGTTTGGTAATCAACTATGTGCTTCTGGTGTTTCATGTTCCTGACACTTCTATGATCCATAAAATCTTGGTCCACTCCACTCGGCCATGGTGGGAGTAACAGAAATGGTATGTTGAGACCCCTTTCCACAATTACACTCATTGGCTAGGTTATGCTTGTCTCACCCCCCATTTGCCCATGGTTGAGCTTAACGTCTCAGGAATGCACTCATTTGTTAAAACATAGATCTTTCACTTCAACATAGTTTGGGGAGCTTGTGTGGAGCCCAAATTTGTCCACTTTGCTTGGTTTATAGTACGCCAAGTCTTGCCTATTGGCAAAAGACTTGTTTAGCTTGGAGTTCACCAGCCTACATGACCCTTTCGTGGCCACCTTGAGATGCTCCCTCATCTCTTCTAGTACTATTCGAAAGCTCAAAGGGTCTAGACTTGGATCTATGATCTCTTCAAGCCCTTCCAGCTTGAATTTTTCCTTTGGCAACATATCCTCCTTGGTGATAAACCTGCAATGCCCTCCAAATACACACAAGTTTGACATACTTTCAGAGTGGAGATTCTCTTCTGGATCTGGAAAGAAAGAATTAATTCTATGTTTAATCATGCTTCTATTGATTCTAATGTATTTGTTTTACATAAATATTCTATCGTCTCCAATGTTCTTTCACAGATTCAAGTCCAAGCTAATAAAGTGGCTATAGAGCTTGGGTATCTTTAGGATCTCCTCTCCCATTAGGGAGATTCTCCTTGTACTATGGCTTGAGTTCTACCTTCTCCACCCAGGGATCCTAGATTTGATGATAGAGTGATTTGGCTACCTCATGGTGGGAATCATTGTAGCCATTCTAGGCATTGTTCTCATATCAACACCCCATACCAACATGTTTCCCCTTTTAGGCAGCAATGAGGGTGGTAGTTCTGCCTCCTTCCCCTACTAGGTAGGATGGCTGGGGTGCTCCTCCTCCTCCTCCACACTGAGATGTTTAGGGGGTGATGCCTAGAGGTCATGTAGATGTGATGGATAATTTCCCCAGGCTCTCTTTGTTTATTTCGACCACTTGGACACAAGCAGATAATGATACAGACACTGCCTAAGTTACTGGTTGGGAGCATATTCTAGATGGTAATGATTTGCCAAGCTCAGGCTGGGGTGTTGATTATATGGATCCTCTACCTGCTAGCCTTTTTATTGCTGCATAAAATTTATCTCTTTTTATGACTTTATGATTTAGTTGCTTGTTTCTAGGCTCTGCCTAGATGATACTTTGGTTTTGATCCTAGGCTCTGCCTAGTGTGTCATGGCATGCTCTCATACCACTTTATTTTTTTGTGAATTATTTTTATATTTTTGTTTAGATAATATGTGGATATATTTCATAAAAATAAAAATCTTAAAATAAACAATATCATATATTTTGTAAGAGGCAATGATCAAGAAAACCAAATTCAAGATGATGGGGAGATAACATCCACAATATATTTCTTCAAAAATTTAAGGTGAATTATATAGTTGCATAAACACTTAAAATGTATTATAGAGAAATTATAAGGACAAGTAGAGATGTTGAGGCACTCATAATTGTGCACACTCAATGAGAGGTATAACGTAGATACAAAATGAAATATCCAATCCCCTATTCTATCTAAGCTCTATACATTTGTAGCAAATAATTTGAATAAGGGATTCAAAATCTGGGTATAAAATCCAAGCCTCATCATTTGTGCCATCTACAGGCTATACATGTTGTGGGCTTATCTCTATGTTTCTTTCATATATCTTAATGAATGCTCTAGGTGAACACTATTTATGATCTATGTGACGAATGTTTTCCACCTAAAATTGAATGCTCCAAGTGACATTTGATAGTGGAAGGTGTGGTTTGGGATTCAAAAGGTAGGTTCCATTCTTTGGCTAGTGCTTGGATGTGCCTCGAGCATATTCCAAAATTAGACATACATTAATGAAAATTTAGAGTTTAACATTACAAACCACTACTAGAAGATCAACACGATGGCCATAGAATGGCCTGCTTTGCTTTTGCGTTAGTAAAACTTGTCAAATTTAAGTGAGTGGTTGATTTTTTTATCACTCCACCATGGTAGGGATGGAAGTCTCATTTGGCTTATTTGACCAATGGTAAAATGTTTGGGTCTACAACATGTTGACAGGGTATAAGAAGTGTGTCATTGTCTCAATGTTGTATTTGACGATCAGTCACCACTTTGTGGTGAGGTAGTGAGACTTATCTATGATTTATCTAAGAAAGACATAAGTCTGAGGCCCTCCTTGGAATATTGTCTATGTAGGTCATGCACATTGATAGAGGGGTCTTTGGGGAAGCTCGACATCTTGAGATCACTAACTCATTTTTCAATTAATCACTCCAAAGGTGAAAAAGGTTAAAGAGCTATGGTTTTATCAATCAATGAAGAGTGGCATCATGTATTCTTGATTTGAATACATGTCAATAAAGGTAATGAAAAATGCATTAAAACAAATTTGGTTGCATCCAAATCTAGTCATTATACCATACAAGACATATGTATCATAGTCAGACACTAGCATCGAAAATCGTGTGCAAATCAGGTAGAAGTGTCTACAACCACATAAGTATAATTTAAAGAATATGATTATTGGTCCATAACACATATCCTACATATTTTATATATGTTTCCAATACGGATCTGCATGTGCACAATAAACCACGTACCATTTTTTCTTATTTATTTCAATATCTTTCAATAGTTATGTTGACCAATTTTGACCCCCGGGTCAAAAGGGTCAACCCCTATAGGTTGAAAAGTTTTCATAGGGCTCTCCAAGCTTATATATGGTCACTATATGTTGTAATGGTTTGTAAGTGGTCAATTAATCCTTGTTTAGCATTGTTTACGATTTGGTCTCTTTATGTATTTGTATAGTCTTCAAAGGTCATTCATGAGCTAATGTTAATTATGCATGTGTTCTCAATGTCAAATCATTGTGATGAGTCACTTTATGAGGTTTGGTTTTGTCTTGGAAGTCATCTAGTCAAGTATTAATATTCTATCATGTTTTTCATGCAACCCAAGGCCTTTAAGTCACTTTATGTGACAATTTGAGGAATTGTAAGTACTCTTTCAAGGATAAGCACTTCAAGGAAGGTTATAATGTGCATGGTGTCATAATGTGGTCAAATAATGGTCAAAGGTAGATAAATTTGTAGACTAACATCCAAAGATAGATAATTATGTAAAAGAAGGTAGTTTTAAGTCTTTTGTATGGACAAGAAGGTCCACCTTTAGGTACAAATGCAGGTAAGAGTGTATTTTCAACTTCGTTAGGCCATTCACATTGGAAATTAACTTAAACAGGTGTTGAAAGGTCAAAAAATGTATAAAAATAGTCACAAACCAAGTCAAGATCTTCACAAGCTCTAGAAGGCCAGATGTTTATGCTTGGTTCATGAACATACAGTGGAATTGGGTCAAATGCTCCTAGGCATAGGTTGTACCTCTCATGGGCTTAAGATTCATGAAAACATTTTAAGGTTTAGGGGGATGTGTTGTATGAACCATCTGTTGTTCCATTTTTTCTTTGTGTCTAACATTTCTATCAATCAACTAATTGTAGATATAAAAGGCAATGAGATAGATATTTCATACACTATTGAATTTACACCGAATTGATTTCATAGATTACAAGTTAGTTTAAAACCATTGAAATCTTAGCTAATTGAGGATTTCAGTCCACTATAGTGTTCCATATTTTGTCATGGCCTTAGGTCTTTTCATTTTTAGTTTTTAGTTTTTATTTTGATGATTATATTAAATTACAATTTAGTTTATAACCATTTCAATCTCACCTAATTGAAGATTTTAAGTCTACTAATAGTATTCCAAAATTTGTCCTCAGTGTGTCTTTTACAATTTGAATATGCACCAATGTCAAGATATTTTATGTTCGTCTAATAAAATCAAATACTATCAAGATAAAGAAAAATCTAATAAGTCAAGATTCTAAATAGTAATCAGTATTGATTTGTATTGAATGATTTAAATGTTGGAATAATGCATATTTAAGCTTACCTAGGGTTAATAGGGTAAGTTATTTATTACCGAGGGTAAAATTTATTTACCTCGGTTAATTTATTTTATTGTTGAGAATTTCTCAACAATACATTTGTTTGTAGTATGAGAAAACAAATAGTTTGTTTTCTCTATTTTGTAATCATTACAAATAGTTTGTTAACATGAAACAAACTATTTGTATTATAAATACTTTGCATTGTATGAGAAATTAACGAGAGATTATTGAGAATATACAGAGAAATTTGTGGATTATCACCTATTTTTTAGGTGTGACAAATTTATTTATTCTCTGGAAATATTTGCAGGTTATTTGTTGTGGGTTCTCTCTCCTGGATTGATCCTGTGGATCCTGTGTATCTCCTGCTCATTCCTTCATGGTATCAGAGCTTGGAGTTCCAGTTGAAGATCCTCTTCCCTAAAATTTTTCATCTTTCAACACATTCAAAAATATTATTTTATTGATGTGTTACAGATATTTTTAATTCTCTCAAATTCTGGTTCTTATTTACAAGTTTTTTTTTGAAAAATTCTATACTTTATGATCATTAAATGACCATAAAGATTTCCAAAATCAGATTTTTTTTCATGGAGGCGTATAAAATCAAGTCAGAAATCCATTTCAATTTTATTTTTTGCATTTAATGCTGGACATACAGCTCTTTCATTTAAAAAATTGCAGACTGGTCCCTGTTGGCAGACTGCAGTACCTGTCCGTTTTTCTGATGTGGCAGATCGTAAGGTTGAATTTTTTCAAATATGAGACCTTTTATTGAAATCTGACTCTTATATATTTCTATCCATATAAATTTTTATGAATTTGGATCAAGCCGTACAACGTTTTGGAAGCCAACAACAGGAAATTAAAAACTATTTTTTTGCCTGCTGTATATCCGTACGGATTTCTCATTTTTGAATGCCTTATTCTATATAAAATCAAAATCTGAGAATTTCATGTAATAGCAGACTTCCAAAGCTTTCATTTCATGCTGAGAAGGATGGATTTGGGGCAGGCCGTATAGTCTTTTTTGGCAGATCCAGTGGAGCCATTCTGCATTGCTGAAAGGTGTTTTTTCCTTGGCTATTTTTCTCAAATATTTCCCTGACCACCACGCCTTGCTGGAAAAAGAGTTTATTTTTGATAAAGCCAAAGATTATTCATCTGATATATTACATGTGTGAGTCATTTTTGGCCTTTTTTTAATTAATTATTTTAATTTTTAGTGGTTTAAATGCAAGTCTCTAGCTTTGAAAGTTCAAATTTGACTTTGCTAAAGCGGCTAGAGATATTTTGTTAAAAATTTGTAGGGAGGAGGTCTTGGGGTCAAATCCACATACATTTTTTGCATAAAATCCATTTTTTAATTTTTTATAAGCCAAGGCTAAATTTTTTTTATTTCGTCGGGAGACGTTAAATTGTAACGGGAGGGGTGTTTTTTTTGAGGAAAAACAAATGTCTAGATTGTTCTTGTCAACTTCATCATCTTCCTCGGGAATGGAATCTCGATTGTTTGAACCTCTAAATTCTACAAATTACCATGTTTGGAAGCCGAAAATGCAACAACTCCTTCAATCAAAGGGCTTATGGAGAATTTTTTCTGAAACGACACCTGCAGCATTCACCACTGAAAAAGACAAATATGCATATGGTTGTAAGCAGGATGAGGCTCTTGGATTGATCTGCCTCAATGTCTCAGATAATCTTCAATTTCACATTTCAGATGCTACTACGCCAAAAGAGGTATGGGAGAAATTTAAAAACCTATTTGGCAAAGTTAATGAGTTTAAAATTTTGCAATTAGATGCAGAATTGAGTACTCTCTCTCCATCAGATTTCCCTTCAATAGATGAATTCTTGGCAAAATTCAAATTTATAAGGTCACAATTGAAAGCTGGTGACAAGGATAAAAGTGATCAGGAGTGCATTTTCATGATTTTGTCAAAGTTGAAAGGACCATATAGTGTTTTTTCCTCTGCTTTTTATACTATGATGGATACATTAGGTGATGAATTCAAATGGCCTTCCTTTGAAGTTTTTTGTGAAAGATTGACTAGGGAGCAAACAAAATTAATGGCCTTAGATGCTCTACCTGGTCCTAGTCATGCTCTAGTTGCTAATTCTTCTAAAGGAAAACCTTCACCTAAGTCTAAAAATCAAGCACCTTCAAATAACCCTCCAAAGTCCACCACCCAATCACCTCATCATTCTAAATCTACTAAGACCAAAAAGTCCTTTAAGCAAAAGAAGAAAACATTTGGTCCATGTAATTTCTGTGGTGGTCCTAATCATGATGAAAGTAGATGTTTTAAGAAGATGGAAGCATTAGAGGCAGCAGTCAGACAACACAAAATTTCTATTCCGTCTCCATCTCCTTCTACTTCTATAGGAAAAGGGAAAGCACTTTCAGCCAGGGCTATATCTTCATGTCAAAATCAGTGGATTTTTGACTCAGGTGCTTCTCACCATCTCACACATTCTAAGGATCTATTGTCTTCCCTTACAGATTACAGTACATCACATATTGTTATGGGTAACTCCTCACAGATTGAAGTCTTGGGATCAGGTACTGTTGATAAACAAGATGGATGTTTTAACAATGTATTGCTTGTACCTCAAATCTCTTCTAATCTTCTCTCTATATATCAAATATGTAATTTTGGTACTGGTAAAATTATGGAGTTTACTTCACATAATGTTGTAATAAGAGAATGTAATGATCCTAGTGAGATAGTTGCTACAGGTACAGCAGACCATACTGCAAGACTCTATACTTTTGATAAGTTTGAGTCTTTTGTGTCTTCTGGTTCTTCACTTATAGCACATGGTAATAATCTCAGTAAATTGTGGCATGAGAGATTGGGACATTTGAGTTATGGATATATGCAACAAATGAGTACAAAACATCTTGTAAAAGGCCTTCCTAAGGTCTCATGTATTGATGGGGTATGTCCTGGTTGTCTAGTTGGTAAACAGCACCAGGATCCATTTTCAAGTTGGTAAGGCCACACGTGCAAATGCACCCTTAGAGTTGGTTCATAGTGATTTGATGACTTTTCCAACTCGTTCTTTTTCAGGGGCTAAATATGCACTCACATTCATTGATGATTTCACTCGTAAAACTTGGGTATATTTTCTCAAGTTGAAAAGTGAAGTTTTTGAGACTTTTAAGGCCTTCAAAGCCTTTGTTGAAAAACAATCATCTCTTCCTCTTAAGAAGATATGCACTGACAATGGGGGGGAATATGACAGTAATGCTTTCTATGATTTTTGTATTGAGCATGGGATACAACATCAGTTCACTGTACCACACACTCCTCAACAAAATGGTGTAGCAGAGAGGAAGAATCAAACATTGAAAGAGATGGCTAATTATATGATTCACTCTAAAAATTTGGGTCCACAATATTGGGCTGAAGCTGTAAATTGTGCAAACTAAATTCAAAACCGTATGCCTCATAAAGCTGTGCAAAATATGACACCAGAAGAAGCTTGGTCTGGGATCAAGCCTGATATTTCAGATTTTCGCATCTTTGGGAGTCAAGCATGGGCATTCATTCCTGATGACAAATGTAAAGCATTGGAGAAGAAAAGCCAACCACTCATTTTTGTTGGTTATTGTGAAGATGTAAAAGCCTACCATCTTTTTGATCCCATCACACATGATGTGTTGTTTCGACGGGATGTTCAGGTTGATGAGCTACCCACTCCATAGGAGTGTACATCTAGTTCTTCTTCTTCCCCTCCTTCTTCTACTGAGGATAGTGAGGATTTGCTTTCTATTGTTGATGATGATGATGTCGCACTTATTCAGCCACCACAACCATCTTCTTCACCACCTTTGCCTAAATGGGCAAAGAGCACTCTACATGCAGCTGGTTCTTTTGTTGGTGATCCATTTGATTCTCGTCGCACTCACTCACAGACATCTGGTGTTGCTCTTTTGGGACAAGCTTGTACAGATGATCCAGTGTTGTTTTCTGAGGCTATTGGTATACCCGAGTGGGATGTTGTTATGTATGATGCGTATTCTTCATTAATGAAGAATGATACTTGGGATCTTGTCCCTCTTCCTAAGGGAAGAAAACTTGTAAAATTTAAATGGGTCTATAGGACCAAATATGCTGCAGATGGATCAGTAGATAAGTACAAAGCTAGATTAGTAGCTAAGGGTTTTTCACAGGTTGAAGGGGTTGATTACTCTGAGACCTTTGCCCCTGTAGCTAAGATGGATTCTATTCAGCTTGTACTCTCTCATGCTGCTTCACATTCTTGGTCTATTTTTCAGATGGATGTGAAGAGTGCTTTCTTACATGGTGATCTCCATGAGGAGATCTATATGGAGCAGCCTCTAGGATTTGTGCAGGACTCATCCTTGGTTTGTAGACTCTGTCGTTCTCTTTATGGCCTCAAACAAGCTCCTAGAGCTTGGTATGAGAAGATGGATAGTTTTCTTTTGAGTTCTGGTTTTATTCGTTGTGAGTTAGATCACAATGTATACAACCTGAAGCAAGGTGAGGAGCTTGTCATTTTGGTTTCATATGTTGATGATCTCATCCTCACTGGTAGTTCAGATTCCTTGATACATGACATCAAGGACAAGTTGGCAGATAGGTTTGATATGACAGATCTAGGACTTCTACATTATTTTCTTGGTCTTCAAGTTTTTCATTCTTCTGAGGGCATTTCTATTGGACAACAGAAGTATGCGACAGATCTTCTTCATCAATTTGGCATGACTGATTGTAAGCCCACACCCACTCCATATCAGTCAGGTATTGTGTTGTCTGCCACTTGTATGACTCCTCTTGTTGATTCCACTTTGTATCGGCAACTTGTAGGTAGTCTTTTATACCTGACTCATACCCGTCCCAACATCACATTTGCTATGAACCTTGTCTCTCAGTTCTCACATGAGCCTCATGAGAGTCATTGGCAAGCAGCCAAGCGTATTTTGCGCTACATTCGGGGCACCACTCACTTTGGTATACATTACACACCACAGAGTTCTACACAGCTTGTTGGATACACTGACTCTGATTGGGCTGGTGATGTTGACACTCGCAAGTCCACTTGTGGATTTGCTTTCACACTTGGTTCAGGTCCAGTTGCTTGGGCATGCAAAAAGCAGACTGCTATTGCATTGTCCTCTACTGAGGCTGAGTATCGAGGTGCTGTCAAAGCTAGTCAGGAGATACTTTGGCTTTGATAGTTTCTTGGAGAGTTTGGCTTCACACAGCAGGGTCCTACTACTCTTTGGTGTGATAACCAAAGTGTGATTGTTATTTCACGCAATCCTGTTGAGCATCAGCGGACAAAACACATTGAGATTCACATGCACTTCATTCGACATCTTATTCAGGATGGAGTTCTTTCTTTGGAGTTTGTGTCTACAGCTGAGCAGATTGCAGACATCTTCACTAAACCTTTGGCTTCTCCTCATTATCTTCAGTTGTGAGCGATGCTTGGGGTGAAGGAAGTTTTCCTTGGGGGGTATTTCCCATGAAGTCCTTCCTTCCTTTATTTTTCATATATTTTGATTGGTTTGTACATGGGTACCTTATCAGGCCTAGTAGCCGGGACCCATCCTTGTTTGTCATTCTCCCTATGTTTCGCTTAAGGGAGGGTGTTGGAATAATGCATATTTAAGCTTACCTAGGGTTAATAGGGTAAGTTATTTATTACCGAGGGTAAAATTTATTTACCTCGGTTAATTTATTTTATTGTTGAGAATTTCTCAACAATATATTTGTTCGTAGTATGAGAAAACAAATAGTTTGTTTTCTCTATTTTGTAATCATTACAAATAGTTTGTTAACATGAAACAAACTATTTGTATTATAAATACTTTGCATTGTATGAGAAATTAACGAGAGATTATTGATAATATACAGAGAAATTTGTGGATTATCACCTATTTTTCAGGTGTGACAAATTTATTTATTCTCTGGAAATATTTGCAGGTTATTTGTTGTGGGTTCTCTCTCCTGGATTGTGTATCTCCTACTCATTCCTTCATTAAATAATTACAAACCATGCATAAATAAGCCTCAACTCAAAATTAGAGTTGACTTGCAAAATTTGGAACTCTAAAAATAAATAAAACTTAACCTACTATTTTTAGTAAGTTTCTCATGTAAAAATGCACAACTCTAAAAATATCTAAAAATAAATTAAACACTAAAATAACCTATCAGATGAATTTAAACTAAAGTTCAATTCCAACTATAAAAATATACAATTTCTAAATTTAAGAAAAAAATTAAAAATAATGTTAAACTTTAATTTTAGACCCTCATATGGGCACGTATGACTTCCAAAAGATATCAAAAATGTCCCATAACTATAAGGTAAATTTATAACTAGATTGAAATTTTTGAGATGATCATTTTTTCATGAATGTGGGCTCACATGGAGCTACATATCAAAAGTTATGACCTCGATAAGTTTGAACTCTTTTTCTGCATCATTTTCCTTTGGTTGTAAATAACTCAACTCCTACGAGTTGATTTGATTGTACCAATACCATTTGTTCTTATAAATATTATTCAGCTCCCATTATATAGTCCAAGATTTGTTTTCCTACTCTAATCCTTCTCACTATACCAAATACATGTGATAACTTCCTTGTCTTGTGTTGACTGTCTTCTGATCCAAAAATTGTAATATCTTTTCTTTCTTCTTCTTTGGCACATGTTTCTTCCAATATACTTATTTATATTCTTCACCTTCACCATATTCTCCATGGAAATCATATAAATTTGAAACATTAAATACTGGGGAGATATTTAAATTCTGTGGTAAACTCACATCATAAGCATTGTCATTGATTTTCTTCACAATTGTGCATCATCCAATTTTATTGTACTTCAACTTTTTATATGTGCCTTTTGTAAATATATTTTCTTCAAGTATACCATCACTAAATCTTCTTAAAATATTTTTGTCCTTCTTCTAAAATTTGCTGCTATTTTATACTTTTCATTACTTTCCTACAAATTTTTTTTTACTTCTTTTTGTAATTGATGTATATGTTCTCTAAATTATTATGCATCATCACTAACTCATTCTGCAATTGGTAACTGTACCAAATCTAAAATATTCATAATATCTATCCCATAAATAATTTGAAATGTTGATTTTCTTATTGATCTATTCATTGAACTATGAAATACAAACTCGGCTTATGGTAAAGCCAAGTCTCATTACTTGGGCTTCTCTCCAACTATGCATCTCAATCAATTTCCCAAACTCATTTTTACAACTTATGTCTATCCATTTTTTGGGGGGTGGTATGCACTACTGAATTATAGATTAGTCCTCATCTTCCTCCATAATATCCTTAAAAAATAGTTCTATAAATCTAGTGCCATCATTGGTTTTCTTACATAAAATAAAATGAACTATCTTAAAAACCTGTCTATAACATTAAAAATTGAATCATTACCTCTCTATTTTTTTGGTAATCCCAATACAAAACCATACTCAAATCTATCGATGGTTCTCTTGGAATTGGTAATGTCATGTGAAACCCTATATTTTGTGCATATCATTTTGTCACCTAACATATTCTACACCTTAAAACATATCTTGTCATGGCTCTCTTCATATTTGGCGAAAAATACTTCTCCTCCACCAAAAATGTTGTCTTTGTCTTACCAAAATGTCTATTCAAACCACCACTATATAATTTTTTTAATAATATTGTCTCTTAGAAACCCAATTGGAATACACAATTATTTCCTTTGAAGAGATAACCATCCTACATAAGATACTCTTCATAAACATTAATTGTATCACCTGTCAATGGATTCTTACATTGTTCAACCTCTTGCCAAAATCTAGATCAATATCATATACTTATTTCATAAATTCAAATCTAACTAATTCACTCACCATAGTAGTTAATAACCACAGGGTCTGCTCAAAGTATCAACTACCTAGATTTTATTTTTGTAATTTGTGCTTCAACACAAAAATATAAACCTATAAGAAAGACACCCACTTTGCATGCCTGCTATTTAACTTTTTTTGAGTGTTCACATACTTCAAAGCCTTAGGATTAGTAAATAAGATAAACTCCTTAGGCACTAGGTAATGCCTCCAATGTCTTAATGATTGTATAATAACATAAAATTCAATATCATACATACAATAATTTGTTATTACCTCATTCAAATTCTCACTAAAATATGCTATTGGCTTCCCTTCTTGACTCAAAATATCACCAATTATCATAAACGAAACATCATAATCAACCTCAAACACTTTACTTCAATCTAGTAATGTTAAAATAGGCTTTTCTATAATTTTCTTCTTTAACAACTCAAAGCTTTCTGTTGTTTCCCTTGTCCATGCAAATTATTTCCCTCTCATACAAATTGTTATTGGTGCAATAACACTACTAAAATTCTTAATAAACTTTATGTAAAAAGTGTTTAAACCATGGAAACTTCTTACCTTTGTAATGCTCTTTGGGATAGGCCACTCAACAATTGACTTTACTTTTTCGTCATCTATTCTTATACCATTTGCTGAAACTATAAATCCTCAAAACATCAAACTATTATACATAAACCTTGACTTCTTAAAACTCGCATAAAGATTATATATAATCAAAATAAACCACCACAAACTTACCACTGTATTCTCGTAGCACTATGTTCATCACCCTCATAAATGTGCTTGGTGTATTAGATAAATCAAATGGCATCACCATCCACTCATATAAACCATCTCTAGCATTGAATGTTATTTTCCATTCATCTCTTTCATGAATCCAAATCTGATAGTATCCACTCCTTAGATCAATATTGGTAAAATATTTTGTATTTTGTAAGAACATCTTTCATATCAATACTGGTACCACCCAAGCATTAATTTGCTCACCAATAAAGAGTAGCCGGTTATCCCAAGCAAAATAAGATTTGGTGGAAAATGGAAGCTTCCAATAATGATTTCCCTTAATACAATTCAATTTCACTATCATTAAATTTATATTAAAAGGAAAGGTTGTAATCTTGTTAGGTTCTTAATTAGTGAGAATGATGGTCTATAACATGTGATAGATTTGGTGAGGAATGGTTTTCAGTAGACGATGAAGGACCTCCTTATGAAGAGAGAGAAGATAGGTCCTTCTCTGCGGTTGAGGATTGAGGTGTTCTTATTTGGATTTATACTGATTGGTTTTCACTTTCACTTTATCTTTTTTACTTCTTTTACTATGGTTTCATAGAAGACTAGATGATTCTACTCTGTTTTAGGTGTTGTTGCTATCTTTTGGTTGAATGAGGTGGTTCTTATTGCTGTTCTCTTTGTCTCAGTTATGGTGTGCTCCCTTTTACGTAGTGTCTTGTTTATTATACTTCTCTTCAATGCTTCTTGTCTTGTCAGACTTTTTGTCTGATATAAAGATAAAGTTCTTTGTTGTGTGCCAACACCGATTCATAATTCCAATAAAAAACCTTTACCCTATCTAACAAAAACATGTATGATTAAAAATTTGTAGTCTCAAAAGATTATAATTCAATTAATGAAAATAATGATATCTTACATATAATTAAATGTATAGAAAAATTGTAATTTAATTAATGAAAATGAGTATATTACATGTGATTAATCTTATAAAAATGTAATCTCAAAAGTTTAATTAATGAGAATAATGATACATTGTATGTGATCAAAGTATAAAATATTTTACAAATATTTAATGGCGAAAAAAATCTTAACAATTTATTTTTTTTTTAAATGATATCAATTTACATTTATTCTAATTAAAACTGACAACTTAAAAATAAAGATATCGATATCTACATAATTAAATTATTTTTAAACAAAATATATAAAAATATTATTAAAAAATAATATTCATGTTTTCATTATATCCTAAACCCTTTATTGTTTGGCTTATTATATTAGATTTTTAGATGTGCTTTTATGTTGGACTTTTTAAAAATAGTTTGTAATATTTTAAAAAAATATAAGATAGTTATATTCTATTTTTAAAATATATTTACAAGAATTAGATGGAGAAAAGTTTAAAGTAGTGAATGATTTTTATTATCCTTATTAACAAATATTTATGATGGTTGTATTAAAGTGGGTCCCTTTGTTTGTTATTAAAAAAATATAAAGAAAAATATCATTTAAATAATGATTATTTATAGAGGTTATCTAGATAATTTTTTTATTATTGTTAAATATGAGTTTTGAAAGGACTTAACTCTTTTATAAAATAGACAGAAGAACAATGTTAAAAAAGTTAGAAATCAGAAAATACGCTCATTGAGCTCTAAAATTATCCTGGAATGACATTGTCAAGAAATATAAAAAATGTAATGGGAAAACAACTAATAAAGAATAGAGAAACAAACAACTAACACAGGGTAAAGTCTTGGGAGAAAATCGAAACAAAAAAATAAATCTGAAAAATAGGATGACATAAAAGTACGAAGCTATTCGCATGCAAGCACTAATCTCCTTCCTTTGCAAGAGAGGAGATCCTCCATCATCCATTGAGATCCATTACAAATCACTTATGTTACTTCCATCTTCAATCTTTTGGCCTCTGGTCTTCGCTTTCTGTGTTTGATTGTCGAACGTATATCTACCTTGAGATCATTTGGGTAATGAATTAAACGTACATGAGAATTTTCTGATGGAAGCCTATAAATTTAAATTGAAAATACAAGATTAAATTGTAATTGGGTTATACCCACATTAGTAATACTTGTGAGACAAGAATTATATATTAAACACTACAATCGCCAAATCATGTAAATAATGACTAAAATATATATGAATAAAAATCTTGCAAAAATTGAGCCTAGTGGTGAGATCAAGTGGTAGGTCCTGAGTACTTTATCAGTGCCCACCTAGGGACAATACCCCCTAGGCCCCAGGGGACCAGTTACCCTTGTATTTACATAGTCGACTGGGTAGAAGGTGTTCACCCTATGGGATGAATAAGCTCCAAGTTGCTAGGCCATACCTTGGTCCCCAGGGATTAAAAAAAAACTACAAAAATCTTTTATTGGTGCCCACCTACGTTCAATACCCCTAAAGCCCCAGGGGACCGATTACCCTTGCATTTACATAATCAGCTGAGTAGAGGGTGCTCATCTTATGAGTTGAATAAGTTCCAAGTCGTTGGGCCATACCTTGATCCCTATGATTTTTTTTTTTTTTTTAAACTTACAAAATACTACAAAAGTTAATATTTAATTATATTTATAAAATTAATTATTTAAAATTTATTAAAAGTGAATATTATTTGAAAATGTCAAATTAGATAAAATATTAAACTTTTTAAATCAAAATTTATTATAGAAAATCAATATTAAAACAAATAAATATTTTACAAAATATAACTAAATAATGGTTGGTCATTATTTTTATATTGAAAAGTATTTATGGTTGAGTATTTGTCCACAAGCATAAGAATTGTAATGTGGTTAGTCTTGTAGTAAATGTTTTATATTTAATTGCATAAAATTGAATTAATTAAATCTAGTTTGTAAACATATACTTAATAGGTGGTAACTCTCTTAACCAGACCATGTGATTAAGTTGCCTAACGTTAATAATGTTTATTTGTAACTAATAAATGAATCATATTAGTTGTCTTAACCAGACTGTGTGGTTAAGTTGTATAGCATTGGTAATATTTATTCATAATTGTGCATAATATTAGTGTTTTAGTATATACTCAAGGACATTAGTTTTTATAATATTATAAAATTATAAATACAGACCTCATTAACTACAATGTTGATAATGGTGGCCCAAATGGTTGGTTTATAAGTTAACAAACATTTATATAAAAATCCTCGATCCGTTATTCACACATGTTTTTGATTGATGATAGATTACAGAGGGTGATTAAAAACATGTCATTACTTACATTTTACATTGTAATATTAAAATAATTCTGTAAAAGATTGAATATAAGTAACATATAAAATATCGAATTACATGAAAGAATAGATAAATATACATATCATTTTGGCATTTTTTTATATTGAAACCCTACTTTTACATGGATTAGGTGTACAAAATGACATGAATTTCCATTTAATACTTTTACTTTACAATTTCCATTCACACTTATGGTATTTATTTTATAGTTTCATCAACAACATTGTAAATATCACCCAAGGTACCAATAACGATGTTGGTGGATGAAAAAATAAAAGGCTTGACAACCATAATACCTTTCAATGGCCTAGACTTGACGTGAATCCAAGCAAAGACCCACACATACTAGTATTACTTAAGTCCTCCCTTTAAGAATATGTTTGGATATTACCATGATCATAACATGGAGGGCACTCAATCTCTAAAAATAGATATATGATCTCACCATTAATGGAGGCTATAGAAAATAATGGCACTGGATCTCCTCTTGTTTGTTTGGGAGCCACAAGTTTATTCTGACACGATCTCACCCTTAATGGAGACAATAAAAAAGAATGGTAGTGGATCTCCTCTTGTGAGAAAATGATGAACTCCCTGTCGATAGCCATAAGTCTATTCTGACACGAACCCAATAGGGATTGAAGTTGCCTTGGAATTTTCAAAGTAGTTTGCTTGAATTTGTTGTCATTATGAATGTGATAGAAGCTTGTGAAGCAAAAAAAATGTTACTCGATTTCCAAGGATTGTTTACACATGTCATTTGGGAGTTTGTTTTTTAAATTATGTATTACAATATTATTAAAAAATTGTTATGGTGGTATTTTCTAATTAATATCATTTACAATTGCATTAAAGTTAGAATAATATTCTCAAGTAACATCTACAAAATATTCTATTATTAATATAGATAATTTTAGGCAAACTTTATAATTTTTATCATGATATGCATTTCCAACATTTTGATTGGCTAAAATAAATATATAATTAAAAAGTGATTCCATTAGTTCTACCTTGATGATAAGGCTTTTCTAAGGTATTTATTATTGGTTTTAATCTCATAAACATTATTAAAATCCTCCATTCATTGATGCTATATTGAGAGAATACGAAACTAGCTCTGTTAGGGTTTCCATGGTCAACTTGTCTTTCCTTGTGTGCTTTCTTGCCTTCTTTACATACCATTTTTGTGGGAATTTCTAGGGATATTACACATTAATTTCAATCAACGCTCTGCCCTATTGATGGGTTAACCTTATATAATGACTTCCCCACTCTCGACTACAATTGTTGTTGTAGAAGACAAGAGGAATGACACCCAAAAGAGCTCAGAAGTTTGTCCCAAAGGTCTACAATGAGGTAATTCCTTTGCCCTTCCCTCTCAACCAAAGGTATGTCTTTTTGGTGATACTATTAAAAATGCATGTAAATGATATGATAATTTCTCACTTATTGCCTACTTTATTGGTTGGGTCCCCTCAGAAGAGTCTCTCTAGAATTGGTTTTGCCACCAATGGGACCCTACAAGTGTCCATGTGGTCAGCATCTAAAACCTCGCCAAAGGGTTTTTTCCTTTTTAATTTTTAAAATTTGTTTAAAGTCCAAACTCTCCTTGCCAAATCAAGTTGTTGGTTTTTATAAAACATGCTCTTAATTTTATCCAACTGGACTTGTGAATTCAAAGCCATCGATCAAGCTTCTTTGAGAGTCTTCATACGAGTTGAGATTATCAGCCTATTGGTGCACCTCTGGTCATTTATGGAGTAAATCCTTGTGCCCATTGGGCACATTGTTTGCCAGGAACAATCCAAGTGGTTCTCCTCTCGCTCCAACAAATGGGTTTGTGTCGAGGTGGACCTATCCAAAGACCCTAAGGAGTTCATTGATATCCAAGTTGGAGAAACCCATTGGGCACATAAAGTGGTGTACTTAAACCTACCTAACACTTCCTTCTATTGTCAAGCATCTGACCATCATATCAAAGGTTTCCCCCTTATTGGATGTTTAAATCTTTCTTTGACCCATTTGCAACTCAAGAAGTATAAGGTGGTGGAAAATGGGGATGGTTGGACCAAAGTCAACTCTAAAAATCCTCAACCAGGGTCAAAACCCTCCTCTCTGATAGTGTCTTCTCCAATAATCAAGCCTTATTGGGAGATACCCACCTCGCCTCCCGCTGATGCTCTGGTCCCCAGGCCTAACAGAGCCTAGTTTCTAACAATTCCCTTGATTCTATGGTTCCTCATGTTTTGATATCCTTAACCAATGAATTTCTCTTGATGGTCATGTAGCCCACCCCATGGTGGTGATGAATCTCCCCAATGCGAGCATAGGGCTAAATGTTACTCCATCATACTGGGAGGTTCTTCTCACTTAGACCAACATAATAGTTTTGTAGTTTTTGCTGATTTTGAGAAAAAATAGGGGGAGTTCCACATGGATGATATTTCCTAATGAACTTGCTATCAAGGAATGTTTGAGGTTTTATAAAGTTTTCCTGAAAACACTCTATGCATATTGCCTGTCAACAAATATATGCTCTAGATTTTGTTTATCTATAGGAAGTTAAGGTTTCAGGTTTTCTTCTATAGACTTCATTGCACTATATTTGGCATGACACCACCTATTTTTCCACTTTACATGAGGATGGACATGGTAGTCTCAGCATATTAGTTTTGCCTAAGTTTTACCCTTCATTATTGCCATGGGGGAGGACCCGTCACACTGGGTTGTGTGGCTACTCTTGGATATTGAAGCCCATTCATTAGGCATCCTCAACATTTACACCCCTAATGATGGTCTTGACAGATCTTTGCTTTGGCGATCCTTAACTAATAACCTCCTTATTGCCACATGATTAGTGGCCAAGGACTTTAATATGATTGTGCATTCCAAGGATAAAGTTGGTGCCTTGCCTATGAGGTAGTGCATCAGGGAACATGAAGCATGGTATTAGTTCAAGAATAAATGGGGTCTTATCGACCCACTTCTCCAATGATACCAAATTAATACCATGTCTTGGTTTACATGGTCTAACTATCATGTTAGGGATCACTACATGCTCAAAGGCTCAACCATTATATGATGTCAGAGGAAAATATTTTCTCCTTTTCTAACAATAATGGCCAGACTATCATTATCCACTCCTATTTGGTGCTCTCTAGTCATACTCCTATCTCATACAGAGTGGAATGGGTCATAAGGCTATACAAGGTGCCATGTGCTCAGTTTATCCTCAATACTTATCTCCTAGGCCATGCTAGCACTATCCATTTGATTATTCAGATTTGAAACTTGGCCCCTTGACCTCCTTACACTTCTAGCTGGATTGAGTCATGGAATGAGGCCATTTTGTGCACCACCACCTTCCTCTACCACTATGAGAAGCAAGTTGTGTGCTAGGAAGCATAGTGTTGAGGTTACACTCAAGGAATTCTAGAGGGTCTCCTCCATTATTAAGCTTAATCCTTTTGATACTCATTTATAGAATCTTGCTACCTCCCTCAAACACCACATTAAAGTGGCAGATAGCCATGCAGCTAGAGGGCACAATTGTGCACTACTACATTGGGTCAAGGTTGGAGACAAATCCTAAAAAGACTTCTTCAAGTCCCTTAAGGCCAAACAACCTCATGACCAGATCAAGGCCATCAAGTCAACATAAACTAGGCTCACTTCCCTCCCAAACATCACCTTAGCTTTCTTGAGGCACTACCAACTAGTTTTCAAAGCCTAGGAGGTCACAAAAAAAAGCTATCAAGCTCTGTAGGAATGCCTCAACGTGGTTCCTCTTAAAGTTAAATCTATTAACCAATGACTCTGTGACTTGCCCATGACCCTCCAAGATATCACATAGTCCCTCCAATGTACGAGCAATGATAAGGACTTGGGCCTCTATGGTTTCCCATGTGAATTTTATAAGGCTACATGGGAGTTTGTAGGGTCGGACTTGCTTCAAGTTTATAAATAAACCCTACCAAACCATTATTTGGGATCTTTAGTTAATCAAGATGATATTTAGTTTATACCCAAAATAGGTGATCTAGAACTCATTACTAGTTGGCAGCCCATCACTTTGTTGAATGCCTCCTACAAATTTTTTGCCAGAGCTCTTGGCAATTAGCTCCACTTTATTCTTCTTGCAATTGTTAGACTTGAACAAACTAATTTTATTTGAGGGAGGTATTATTTTGATAATCTCATTACCATCTGATAAAAGCTTCTCCCTGATGTTATGCTTCATAAGCTTGGCTTGCAACTACTTCGAGAATGATGGAAACACTGGAGATGGAATTGCACCACCCATTTTAAAAATTATTCTCTAGGCCTTTTGTACCAAGTTATGAGCCCCTTTTCCCCTACTCTTTGAAAGCTCAATAGGCACTGGGGGCTTAACTCCTCCCTAAAACTTGGCCTATCAGACTCAACAAATATAGAATACCAAAATGGAACCTAAACTCATCTATTTCCTATGGTTTTTTGTTTATCAAGGTCTCCCACTCGGGGAGCGACTCTCTCACATGAGCATTTCTCTACCCAAGTGTCATGCCTGCCAATGGCCTGCATCATTCAAGCATCTCTTTTGGTCTTACCCTCGGGCCCAATTCACTTGGAATTGGATTCATACTCTCTTCCAACCTTATCACCCCAAACCCTTTTCTTAGTGACTTACTCTTATGGGGGACTCGACCAACTGGATAGCTTCTATTACTTTTATGTATATTTTTTCAGAGACATTATTCTTTTCTATTTATGGAAAGCCGTAAATAATGTTATATTCAACAATGATCAATGTTATTGCCAATTTTTTTATTAATGACAAGGTTTTTATTTTTTCATCAGCCTGCATGCAAATTCAAGCCCAAGCAAACAAGATTGCAATGGAAGTCTGCCACCTCCAAGAGCTACTAGACCATTAGGGTAGTGTCCCCTGCACTGTGCGTTGAGTGCCCCCGAATGAGTCACCCCTAGAATCGCCACCACCACCTTCGAGGAGGTGCAAAAGCTAGTTGCACAGTCAGAGCCATTTTTCCCCTTGGTTTCATCTAGGGGGTGGGGCTCAGCATCATCACATGGTAAAACTGACACAACTCACAAATAATGGCTCTCTCATTGGAATTGTTCATCAAGTGTACCTATTGATCGCTGGACTATTGATATGACCTTAGACCCCCTAGATAGATGGGTGGCCATGGATCCTCCTGCTATAGAGCCTTCTACTTGGGCGTCTCTACCACCCAAATGATCCTCTGCCTCCTCCCCTAGGGTCTATTGTGTGGACTTAATTTATGTGTTGTAGTTTAGTTTTAAGTGTCATGTGTTGTCCAACCTTTTTGTTTCCTATTTTTTCCCTTATTGAGTCGAGTTTTTTCTTCCACTGAAGAGTTCGAACTATGAATACCAAATGCCTACTTTACTATGTAACCTTCTTATATATATCGATATAATATAATATCATGAAGTGTTCCAATAGTAAATCTTCCATTTATTCAATGTCAACCGACTCTTCAAATTGTCCTACACATGGGTTGGATTCCAGATTGTTGCTCTCATAAATCCTCCCCTCTTAATAAATAACAGTTGGAAGTCAACTGGTACCCAAGAAAAAAAATGAAGTCCCAAATGCCAAGCAGGAAATATTCACCAACTCCAAATAAAATGAAATCCGAAGTAGCCAAATAAAAACAAGGGCTACGTAGCGGCCAGTCCCTGCCATTTTAGTTGAGAAACAACTTTATATAATTGCAATATAGTAGAAATACTAAATTTCAGTTATAATTATCCTAATACAATTTAAGGATGTTTTGTATAATTATGAAATGCTACAATATAGTATTAATCTAATCTAAAAATAATAATAAAAACATTATAAAATGTTCTAGTATGAATTTGTACATTGGATGATATTTTTAATATCTATGCTTGCCATTGTTGTATAAATTGTTCTTGACTTTAAGATTTAAAAACTATAATTTGTTAAATACATAAATATTAAATAATTAAAAAACTAAATGTTAAATATATCCAATCAATTTGATAACGTTAATAACATAATAATATTAATTTGTATTTGAATCATTTTAATATTCATATAAAATTCATAATCTAATTAATTTTATTGGGCAATCAAATTACAAGAACAAGTTTATTGATGTAAAGTTCATAATCTATTTTATAAATTTTCAGTTTAAAATTGTGATCTCATTTTTCATATCTAAATATTTCAGATATTAGTTATTGATCTTTATATATATATATATATATATATATATATATATATATATATATATATATATATATAATTGTACACACAAATATATATACATTATATATATTTAAATTTATTTTTGATAAAGCATGATATAAATATGTTGAAATATATAATTTAAATTAAAATAAATATTTGTATGTATAAATAATTGGTCTTATATTTTAGTAAAGTTGTATAATGAAAATACGAGAAATAAAAAATAATTTTAAATATATCTAAAAATAAATTTTTATTGGAGTTATATTTGATTGACCAAGTTTAGATAAGATACATTACTTTAAAAACTTTAAACCAAAAATAAAACATCTAAATTAATATTATTAAAAATGTTTAGAACAACTTATTAATAATGATGATGATGATAATAGAAAACTATATACATTAAAAACATATTGAAAATAATAAACAAAATAAAAAATTAGAGTTTAAATTTTTTTCAAATAATATTTAAATTAAAATAGAATAATTTTATAATAATACTAAAAATTATTAACATCAAAGATTTAATTTAAAAGAGATACCATAATTTACTTATTACTAGTTTAATAAATAAAACCGCTTTTACAATTAGGAATCGATAAAACAAATAATTTTTAAATTTTGATCAATAAAAAGTTTTAAAATAATATAATATTATATGTATTAATTGGTACAATTATAAAAAAAGGTGAAGAAATAGGTGGGTTTTCAAAGACAACCTAACTATATATATTTAAATTTTGTTATTTCCAATTTTTTTACATTATTAAATTTGTATCTTCAAATTTATATTACAAGATACATAATTTATATTGCAAGATACATATAAATTAAATTCATATTGTAATATATATTGTAAATTCAAACAAAAACAATTTACACATTGTAAATTTATTGCATATTGATAGCTTAGTAAGAGTAAACATAGAAAGATTCGAATTCTTAGCAAATATTAATTTAATAAAAAATATATTATTGGAGTGATTGTTTCAACACTTTGTGTAATTATCCGAATAATAGAATATCCTATAAAAACATATGATGAAATATTCTTAAATATTTAATGTTAAACTTTAGAATCCATACAGTGTTATATTATTTCAAAACTTTTTATTGGTCATAATAGAAAAATTATTTGTTCAATCGATTCTTATAATAACCTATAGGGCAAGCAGGTTTCTAGGTGGGTGGAGAGCATCTTACTTGCCCCAGAATAGGGGTAGGAAAGCCAAACTTTGGAATTGAAAAACTAAGAAAACTCTGTTCGGGCCGTTGGCCATGCCGATCGTCTTTTATGGGTGTTAGGTTTGGGGGAACAACGTGTCAAACCACAAGTGGAAACAACTTGAAAGAATTCAAAAACACCTTATTACCAGCGATTTTAAAATCAAATCAACAATCCCCTATGAGATTCTTTTAGTAGACATTGGTTTGTTCCCACTAGAGGCATCAACGATTATGTGACTTTCAAGTTACTTTAAAAAGGTGGAAAATATGGATGAGCATCATTGGCCCAAAATGATGTTGGGGGAGAGACTTGACTATAGGAAAAAGACGTGGATGAAGCAAAACAAGAAGTGGATGGATAAGTGGGACATTAGCTTGCTTGATTGTCCTAACAATAAGGAAGAAATAAAAAAGTTTGTATTAGATAAATTTAGGCTTCCTATGTGGTCAAATCAGATTAACAAAAAAAAAGAGTTTAATATTAGAGAGTTCAATCCTTCGAGAGAGCATGGGGAAAAAGAATATATGTGCACTGCTCTTAGGGGAAATGCGAGGATTTTAGTGGCTCAACTAAGGATCGGGGCTCATCGTCTTAGATGTGAGATGGGTAGGTGGACGATTCCCAAAGAAGAGTGGGCCGAAAGATCACACTTTTTTTACAACAAAGGGGTGGTTGAAACGAAATGGCATTACATCACTGAGTGTGCTGCATATGTGGATATTCGTGATCAGTTTGATAACCCCTTGAATGTGAACAACTTTAGTGAGTTATTCGAGGAGCCTCGGTTCCTCAATACGAGTTCACTGATCAAGATTCATAGCAGAAAATGTGATATGAAAAGGAGATTGAAAATTTCTTTAAGGTTTCTTCTCAAGTTCCTTAAGCTGCTTGACCTCGTAAACATCATTAAAATCTTTCATTCATTCATTCCATAGACTACTTTATCTTGTAAACGTTATTAAAATCTTTTGTTTATCTAGTCAATCATTGAATGGCAGCACTCTTTTTCACTTTTTCCACGTGGGCAACCATGGAAACACACGTTTTGCACATTTAGAAATTCAACGCTGGCGGGCTGTCGACACAGAGTTTTCCGCCACCCGAAAAAACAAAAACAAAAACGAAAAACAGAACTCCAAATTTGGTTCCCTTAGTTTCGGGGGAAATCGAGGGATTCTAGAATCACCGACACTTAATTGGGTTCTTAGTTTGTTCAGGGAATTCAGGAATTTTCATTACCATCAGTGACTGAACTGGGAATCTCTAATTTCTGATGAAATCATTGAAACTGTACACAATTTGTTTAGGCCTATAGTGGGTATTTGGTATTTATCTCATGTCAATAAGTTTTGATTGGTACATAAACTGCTCAAAGTCTTGAGGCAGTTTGGTAGCCATCGGGGGAGGCAAGGGAATAACAGAGAGGAAGAAGCTCAGAGTCCTCTGTCTGCATGGGTTCAGGACAAGTGGAAGCATTCTGCAAAAACAGATTGGGAAATGGGATGAATCGGTGCTTGAAAGGCTGGATCTCTACTTTCCTGATGCCCCTTTTCCAGCTGAAGGGAAATCAGATGTGGAAGGACATTTCCCCCCTCCTCACTATGAATGGTTTCAGTTTAACCCTGTGAGTTTTCTTTCCCTACCAACTTATCTCAATTCTGAAATATTGGGAGCCATTGGGTGGCTCAAGTATTGGGTGCCTTGTTTTTTGTTGCAGCTCTTTACAGAATACCGAAACATGGATAAATGCCAGTCCTACATAAAAGATTATATGATAGAACACGGTCCCTTTGATGGCTTACTTGGGTTTTCTCAGGTATTTAATTTTATTTGCATTGTAAGAAAACATGTTGAATTGTGCTGTCTTTTGTATATTGAAGTTAATTGATTTATCACGTCTTTATTTTATTCAGGGTGCCCTTCTCAGCTGGTCTTGTAGGCCTCCAATCAAAGGTAAGTTTCAAGCTTTTATATATATAGAGAGAGAGAGAGACCCCAGGAGAGCGTCCTAGCCCAGCAAAAAAATAAAGGCTTTAAAGTGCCGGAAACTGTTAGCTATAGATTTGGTATTGTTTAAAACCTTGAAAAATTTATATAAAGAGAACATATCCTGATCCTCAATTTCTCACCAGAGTTCCACCAGTCCAATTTGTGATAATTGTTAGCGGAGCAAAGTTCAAAGGATTGCTTATTTTACAAGTTGCTTATTCTACTGCTGTCACATGTCCCCGTATTGGCCTTTGGCCTCTGTTATGAAGCAACAATAATTTATTTCCGAAACGTTAATTTTTCACAAAATTGCTTGCAGATTTCCCTCAAGCTCTTGAAGTCTTTAATAAATTATTAATGTCAAGGTTATAACAATAATAATGCTAGAATATATAACAATCTAAACAGTGAAGGAACATTAAACTAAGGATGGCCTCACTCATACCAAATATTTGATACTTTTATATTGTGAACAGTTTGATTATATCTACATCTATATCATTCTTGCATGCATGTATAGTTGTGAAGAAGATTTCTAGGTCCTGGAAATAGTTCACATCATAAAGAAGCCACATAAGAAAAGGTCGGCCTTAACAAATATTTTGGTAACACCATGTAGTTTAAAAAATAAAATTGATAATATACCATTCAGTATCATTGCAATCAAGGTTCACTAGAAAGAAAACACCAACCCTGAAAAAGGCGGTGTAGTTTGTCATGTTAATATTGTCATAATAAAATAAATGTTTGGTAGCGTATATGCTTCACCTTCCATTCTAATTTTATCCTCATACCTTGCTCTTTGAAATTGGTGGGCTAGCTTATCATCCAGCTTCGGATCCCCGACTTTGTTTTCTATAAACATAGGAGTGTAAGTTGACTGTGCCATTGATGCTCCGGAAGGACTTGACATCATTAACTTTTGTTTTTGGGCATATCTCTACAAAAAGTTTATGAAAGGGTATGCAACCATATCAATGCCAATAGAGAAGCTGCTATGCAAATATACATGGTTTGAGTGGATAAAAAAATGCTAATCAATATTTATAAAGCTGAAATAAAGGCTAGTAACTAAACCAATTTTAGTTTTTATTGACTGGAAGAAGCCATTACACATACATGTGGATGCTCCTGGTACCATAGTACGAGTTATCTTAGCATGACTAGGTGAAGGTGGGTTGGATCATCTCATACATTTTTTAGTAATAATCTATCAGTTATATAAAATAACTATAAAACTATTAAGAGAGAGAGAGAGAGGCATTAAATATGGTGTTTGTGATACAAAGTTTTAACATTACTTGTTGGATACACTATTTGAGTTCTTTACGGATCATCATGCCTTGAGACATATAGTTAACAAGCTATTGTTGGGAGGATGAATATCTTAGTGGCTTATGCTATTTCAAAAATTTCAATTCCACATCAATGTCAAGTCAAGCTGAGAAAATATGGATCTAAATCATCTAATCAAGTTACACAATATAGATGATCCAGAAGAAATAGAAGATGAATTCTTAGATGCACACTTATTCAAAGCTACTGCAATCCCAAATAATATGAAAGACATTACAAATTTATCAGAGTAAGGAACTTTCCTTGTATGCTATATGGATCAGGATAAAAATAAAATTGTCACCCAAGCTATACCTTATAGTCTCATAAATGGGTTTTTATACAAGCTAGGTAGAGATGATGTCCTATGCAAAGTAGCACTAGAGCATGAACGACCACAACTTATTCAAGAAGCTCATCAAGGTATTAAAAGGTGTCACTTTGTAGGTGAAGCCATTGCCAAAAAAATCATATAAGGTGATCTTTGGTGGACTACATTGTTTTAGGATATGCATATAATAGCTAAGCATTACAATATCTATCAATGAATGGGCAAGCCAAATAAATGTGATGAAATACCTTTCATTCTTATGTTCATAGAAAAATCATTTGAACAATTGGGAATTAACTTTATTGGGCCTATATCTCCTCTTAGTAAGTAAATTCATGTGTGGTATGTCATTACTGTAACTGGTTACTTCACCAAATGGGTAAAATAAACTATGACCCCAAGTTATGGTGTAAAGGATACTACCAAGTTCCTGTATGAAAATATAATCACAAGATTTAGTTGCTTGATCAAGCTCGTTAGTGATAGAGTAACACATTTACTCAATAATAGTATCAAAACTCTCATTGAAGAGTTTATGATATCATAACACAAAATCATGGCTTATCATCCATAAGTAAATGCATAGGATGAAACATCAAACAAGGTATTGGGGAAAATGCTAACAAACATTAGTAATGTGCAAAGGGATGATTGAGAGGATCACATTCCTATAATTCATTTCACATGCAAAACAAATTACAAGTGCGTAATAGGATTCACTCCCTTTCAGCTTGTTTATGGTCTTGAAGTAGTAATGCTTATAGAATACATAGTTCCAAGCTTGTTATTGTAATAATTATGAGGCTTGGTGATAATGACTCTCTGAAGTAAAGGGCATCATACTTGGTTAAAATGGAATACATTTGACAAAGGGAACTATGGACATATAAGATACATAAGGAAATTTATAAAGTATGGCATGATTGTAACTTGCAATCCAAATAATTCTATTTTGGGAAAGTGGTATTGACATATGATAGTAGGTTTAAGGCATTCTTGAGAAAACTACATATTAAATGAAAAGGACCCTATATTATACATGAAGTTTTAAAACAAGGTACTATAGTGATAAAAGATTTTCAAGGAACCATATTTCTAGGATGAATAAATGGCTATATGCTTATGCCTTACCACCTTTAATCTCTATCATTTTGTTAATGAAATGGGTGGGTGCTTTGTAGCACCATGTAGTTAAGTTTTTGTTTAATGTTGTTTGTTTTTATTGGTTTTTTTTATTTAGGGTTGTGCATTTATATAATGTAATAGTTACATTACAACACATCATAACTGGAAAGGAGTAGTTACAGACATAAGGTATGATCAATTTCCAAAGATAGCCTAAGGAAGGATAGCTGTCACCAACTACCAAAGGTCGTGAAATAAGTCCATGAAGGTGATAGAGATAAGATAGGTACAATGAAAGGATGAATAATGATCATTAGAGACCATTAATGACCATTAATGACAAGGGAATTGAATATATTAATTTATTCCCAAGGTGGATTGAGTGGGCAATTGATATATGGCATCATAAAATAAATAGGGTAGATGAAAAGATATCACATCACATTAAGAAACTACCAAGAGATCAATCAAGGATTTTAGATGAAAAAAGGTCACTATTAGATCAAGTTGCACCAAGTAAGATTAAATTTGGGAAGGAAAAATCATGCACAACCAATCAACACATTTAAATTAATCGAAAAGATGTATTTGAGTGCTAAAAACAATATAAAGAGGGGTGTAGACAACACACAAACATTACATACTTCTAATAATAAATGAATTTTGTAATCTACATTCCAAACATTTTCAAGGACACTGATTGCATTTAAGAGCTCGAGAAAGCAAAACAAATCTTCATCTTATGTATCGACTAGAATAATGGAGTGAGGTATGTAATGGTTAATAAGATAATTTTTATAGTCAAATCATTGTCAAACTATCTTATGGTCAAATTATTATGAAAATATCTTATGGTAAATTTGATAAGGTGACACTTACCCTCCTAAGTATATATAACTAAGGAGATACTCATTTTTCCTAAGATATTATAATTTGGATTGATGTCTAAACTATGACATGAGTTACAGGTTTACCAAATCATGAAAAATCTCTTTTGGAATACAAGACCACCACACCTCCCATTCATTCAAACATCAGGGAAAAATACATAACTAGGGTAGGGAGAGGAGTACCAATTGATCCCATAATGTATGATTCAATTCACCTTTTGGTCAAATTCATCACAAAGAATTTTTGGTGCACAAGATAGTAGGATAAGTAGGGAAAAAGGGGTCATCAATATCACGTATCACATGCTAATCCTACACAAAGATTTTAATTAGATCAAGTTTTTGTCATCATAAGTAACTATTAATATTGAGAAGGTTCTCATAAGTACTTCATATAATTTATAATATCAGTTTTTGGTCTTGATTTTATGTTTAACATATTGGAAATCCCTAGAAGGACCCGTTGATGTCACTACAAATTTTGTCCCGTCATCACCTTCACAAACATTACATGGACAAAAATAAGGCAATATTATGAATAATTGGGTAGGTTCAATTCATGGTGGATTGAGGCCCTAAACTTAATTAATTTTCACCCCCTAATCACTTAGGATGTCATGAAATATATAGGGTAGCATACATCAGTAAAAAAACTACATAATGGGGTGAAAATCAAAGTGCATGAACTATCAACTCCAACTATGACCACAATGCCATTTTTCATCACAATGTTAGGTGTGCAAGTAGAAGTGTGGAGGTAGAAAGCTTTAGCTGCAAGGTCTGTGCAACCACTACAATATATTCATCTATAAGGATAAAAACCAATGTCTTAATAGGCATAATTTCAATATTAAGCACAACCTCAAGGCCCACCTTAAACATCAGTAGCCTTATCATAGTAATATAAAGGCAAAAGAAAGGCACCTATGTGGTGAACCTCACCACCACCACTAAAGAAGAGAACATGTCAGATAAAGTCATGTTTGGACAATCCAAATGTCCCAAGTATAGTGGGTGAGTGAGACTTACCAGAGTTAATAGTGTAAGATCAGGAAGTCTTGAATACTATATTGGAATATATTGGCAATGATTTATATGATGAGGAAGAAAAGGAATCATTTTTATGGAAGGTAATACACACATGTCAGGTGCATAACTAGGTAAGGCAATACCTATGGTTTGATATTACTCAACCCTAACCCTCTATTATTGTTGATATCATAGGTCAAGAATAAATTCAATTCAAGTTGGTAACCAAAATATTTCAAGTAGATCTAACTATAAGATCATCCACTATGTATATGGTCAGTATACCATAATGGGAAATCCCAACACAACCATTGATGCAAAGACCACACACACACCCATATTATCAACCATTTTAAGCTATAAGGGAAATAATGGTGTATTTTGGGGAACCAATAGTTTTTAGTAGTGCAAAACCATCATAAGATGCACAACAACAAACTCAAACTCAAGCTGTGAAGAAATAAAAATAGATCCTAACTCCACCAACCACATCTAGGAAAAAGATATTTATAAATAGAGGTATGGTTTTAGAATTAGATTCTTTTAAAGAGACTATAGCATCGACTAATCTTGATGTCCCTGAAGTCAGTGAAGAGTCTCAAAAAATAATTAGGCTAGATTTGGCACCTAAAAAAGAAACTACATAAAAAACACATGATCCAAAGGATGTGCAAAGGAAAGAAGATAGGAAGTAGAAAAAAGAAGAGGAAAAGTTCCAAAATCAAGATGAGGAAGTATAGGATGTGATGAAGTAGGCTGAAGAAGTGGAGGAAAAAGAAAGCAATAGGAACAAGCACCAAGGTAAATTTTAGCGACCCATATATAAATTAACTTGGGTTTTATTTAGCAAATATTTAAGTATGTATTTTGAAATTATGGTGAAAGATAACAGATGATGTTTAGGTGAGAAGGAAAATGGATAGGCAAATCATAATAGGACACAGAATCCACATGGTCATGTGACTATATAGAAAACCCATAAATAGACTATGCATTATTTTTATATGGATCACACCTCTTCACCACTAAGTGATAGAATTGATGGTGAACAATAACAATGCTAAAAAATTATATCTAAGTTGTCATCTGACATCAATACTATTAAATGACAATAATGTTATGGTTTGATAGTAATATTGTCAAATGATAGCAATGTTTTCATTTAAAATTAATGTTGTCAAATAATAATAATGCTATCATTTCATAGAAATATTTCCAAATGACAATAATGTTGTCATTCAGTAGAAATTTTATTGTTCAATAACATTTCTATTAAACAATAAAGACTATTGTTAAATGATAGCATTATTGTCATTTGATAATGTTTCTATCATTTGACAATGTTTCCATCATTCAGTAGAATTACTGTCGAGAGACAACATTATTGTCATTCAATAGTATTGATATTATTTGAAAACATTACTATCATTCTATAGCTTTGGTGTCACTTGACAACATGCTATCATTTGAGACCATCGCATGACACTTCCTTCATCCCTTTCCTACTACTAAAATTACCATTATGAGTATATGAGAGGAAGCTTGTTTACATATAATGGTGAATAAGCTCATCTTTACTTTTGATGGAGTGGTGAGTTTTATTTATATGTATGAAATTTATTTTAAATAATAGGTAAGTTGACTTGGAGAACTAACTTATACCTAGATAATTTAAGCAAATCCATGTTGTTCACTGCCCCCTAAAAATAACCAAATACCAATTTATAAAACCAAAATATTTATGAATTAACAAAGGATAGATACTAAAATTTACCATG
The DNA here is from genome assembly GCA_037957365.1 of Torreya grandis. Taxonomy (NCBI): domain Eukaryota; kingdom Viridiplantae; phylum Streptophyta; class Pinopsida; order Cupressales; family Taxaceae; genus Torreya; species Torreya grandis. Next base: position 5,895,561 of record JARHVA010000038.1, on the reverse strand, counting down.
TAAAGCACAAAGAAAATAATAAGAAGTGCAAATCACAAATGAAAGAAGGATAAAGAGGCAAAATCTAGGGCTCAAGCTAAACAATAGGCCAAAGACAAACAAGCAAAAAAGTAGTTACTACGTAAGCACCTAGAGATAAAGATAAGGCTTATGAGGATCATCACAAGAAATAAAAGGAGGTCAAACGTGAATTTGAAGCCCAAGTATCTATGGATAAACCCAAAACTGAAGCCAAATATAAGGCTAAAGATGAGATGAAAGTTAAGGTAGAGGCTAAAGCTAAGGTTGAAACTATAGATAAATATGAAAAGGAAAAGGAGGCCTGAGATAAGGAAGATGCAACATGATGTTCTAAGAGAAAGAAAGTGTGCAAGGGGAGGATTTACATTTGAAACTTTAGATTGATAATTGGTGGTTTTGGGATGTCCCCAAAACATCTACATGGTGCACCTCTTTTTTGTTGGCTTTGGATCAATTCACACCTTCTCTTGCAAAACTTTCAATGACATACATGGCACTTGAAACCACTGTGATGGAAGCATCTTTGGATATTTCTTAGTCACCTCTATCTAAGTAGATTGAAGGTGCTATTATCTTTTAGGATTCAATTGCACAAAAAGCCTCATACTTGGAATATGAAGTTTTGAGGCTATATGAGGAAAAATTAAAATTGAAAAACTATCTTGCAAAGATAATTGATATCACTTATCCTACAATGGTTACATAAATTCTTGGTGACTAGGTCATGTCTAAGGATAATCAACTCATGAACTTATTTACGCAACTCACTAAGGACTGGTTGGATGCACAACTTCTATAAACACTGTGCACTCAAGAGTAGGTTCTAAGGATGGAGACAAATGCAATTTATGAGCTGTTCAAAGAATATGAACAAATCCTAGATACTATTATGCACTTAGTTAAATAGATATCTCAAATAATGTTCAACTGAAGTTAACAGCTCAATAAATATTTGGCTATTATGCAATTGAAGTTCACTACAGTATATAAAGTTGAATCCATAATGAAATATAAAATGAATAATGTGCCAACAATGAGTAGTGCACTCAAGAAAACTATTGGATTTTAGGGATACTACCATGTAAAATCTTCAGACTTGATATATAAGACAATGCACAAAACATTTGTCGCCATTCAAGCTCAAAAGTTTGTAAAATGATTGGATGATCTAGTGTTAGATATTTATCTAGATATGTCAAACAAAAAAGCACTAATATCCATTACAAAAGATGATGTGCAAAATTTGATTCTGATCTAGAATCCATTATGCATCTTGCTTTCTTTAGTGTACGAGGCCATGACAGACTGGAAGATTAGAAGTCAATATATTTCACAGGTCGATATTTTCATTTCTAAATTGGTGGATGAATGCTAATTTATTCCACCCCATCAAATCCAACAAGTTATACAGTGGAAGAAGATATTTATGTAGACACAAATAACAACTTAGCAACAACAGACCCCACTAGTAGACCTTGTGCACTGAGTGGATCTAGCCTAACCATAAGTAGAACAAAAAGTAGACCATCCTCCTATATATTCAATCCAAAACATTATACCAACCTCCCAGTAGGTACTATGCACCATAATTTTATGTTTTCACAAGATTTTCAAAGTTTCTAGATAGTCTTAAGCATTTAGAGCAGGGCTAAAATGATTAAAAACATGTAAAGGTGGCAACATAGTTATGCTAGTAAATTGAAAAATTGAAAGGGTGGTAGGATAGTATGCTACTTAGTTGAAAACCCAAAAGGGTGGATAAGTAGTGCATAATGGGTGAAAATCCTACCACTACAAGAGAATCATCATGTGGTATAGAAAGATAAGAAGATAATAGGCAAGGGTTTCAATACCATCAAAAAGGAAGAGGATTTCAAAGAGGATGAAGTTATGGCATTGGTAGAGGATGGTTTATAAACTAGCACAAATCTTATGTTTGTTACATATGTGAAGAATAAGGCATAGAGTTTTTGAGTGTACAAACTACTAATATCAAGAAAGGAGGCAAGAGGATCACCCAAGATTGAATTTAGCTGAAGATGAATCAAAAGAAAAAAATACTGAAGTTGTAGAACATGTGAAAAATAAAGAAGTTGGTGATGTATAGTAATGAACAAGTACGTTTCAAACAAGCTGTACTTTAGGAGGTAAGATATGCAAAGTAATTATAGATTGTGATAGTTGTGAAAATATGGTTTCTAAAGACATGATTGAGAAAATAGGTTTATAGTGTGAAAAGTATCATTTTCCTTATAATATTTTATGGTTTAAAAAAGAAAATGAAGTTATAAAAGATAAAAGGTGTTTAATAAAGTTTTCTGTAGGTAAAATTACAAGGATGAAATATGGTGTGATGTAATACTAATGGATGCATGTCATGTTTTATTGGGAAGACCATGACAATTTGATAGAAAAATAATTCATGATAGAGCAAATAACATGTATAGTTTTTGAAAAGTTGGTATGAAAGTAGTTTTATTACCTCTTAAAGGAGAAGGGTAGGCTGAAAGCATGCCGACTACAAAATAATTTATCAAAGACATGAATATAACATGTTGCTTATATGTATTAGTAGCAAAAAAATAAGACATAAAAGTGATGCAAATACCAGTAAAAATAGTAGTGTTGAAAGAATATGCATATGTTATACTTGATGAGTTACCAGATGGTTTACCACCAAAGAAAGATATTCAACATTATATTGATTTGATTCCAAGATAATCTCTACCCAATCAAGAAACTTAAAGGATGAGTCCAACAGAACATGCAAAATTGAACAAGTAGATTATTGAATTGGTGAGGAAGGGTGTAGTAAAGGAGAGCATGAGTCCTTGTGCAACACCAACATTGATAAATCTAAAGAAATATGGAGGGTGGAAGATGTGTGTGGATAGTAGATCAATCAAAAAATTACTATCAAGTACATATTTTTTATACATTGTTTAGATGATATGATGGATGTTCTTTCAAAATGCAAAATATTTTACGAAGATTGATCTAAGGAGTAGATACCATCAGATTTGGATTCATGAAGAAGGTGAATGGAAAACATCATTCAACACTAGATATGCTTTATATGAGTGGATGGTGATGCCATTCGATTTATCTTATGAACTGAGCACATTTATGAGGGTGATGAACATAGTGCTATGAGAATATAGTGGTAAGTTTGTGGTGGTTTATTTTGATGATATTTTAAAATTTAGTAAGACTAAAATATAATACTTACAACATTTGAGAATGGTATTATGATTGTTATTAAAAGAGAAGATCTATGCAAGTTTGAAGAAGTGTAGGTTTATACAAAATAATTTGGTATTTTTAAGATTTATATTTTTAGCAGATGGTATAAGAATGAATGAAGAAAATGTACAGACAATTGTTGAGTGGCCTATCCTAAAGAGGATTACAGAGGTAAGAATTTCCCATGGTTTAGAAACATTTTACATAAAGTTTATTAAGAATTTTAGTAGTCTTATTGCACCAATAAAAAATTATATGAGATGAAAAGAATTTGTATGAATAAGGGAAACAACATAAAATTTTGAGTTGTTGAAGAATAAAATTATAGAAAAGCCTATTTTAACATTACTAGATTTTAGCAATGTGTTTGAGGTTGAGTGTGATGCTTTGTTTATGAGAATTGGTGCTATGTTGAGTCAAGAAGGGAAGACAATAGCATATTTTAGTGATATTTGAATGAGGTAAGAATTTTTTTGTGTACTTATGGTGTTGAATTTTATGCCATTGTACAATCATTAAGATATTAAAGGCATTACCTGGTGCCTAAGGAGTTTATCCTATTCACTGATCATGAGGATTTGAAGTATGTGAACTCTCAAAAGAAGTTAAATAGTAGGCATACAAAGTGGGTGTCTTTCTTATAGGTTTATACTTTTGTGTTGAAGCACAAATTAAGAAAATAGAATCATGTAGTTTATGCTTTGAGTAGGTGACTAGGGTTGTTAACTACTATGGTATGTGAAGTAGTTAGTTTTGAATTTATTAAAGAAATATATGATATTGATCTAGATTTTGCCAAGGTAGTTAAACAACACAAGAATCCATTGATAGGTAATACAAGTAATGTTTATGAAGAGTATCTTATGTAGGAAGGTTATCTCTTCAAAGGGAAACAATTATGTATTCTAATTGGGTTTCTAAGAGACAATATTATAAGAGAATTACACAATGGTGGTTTGAATGGACATTTTGGTAATACAAAGATAATCATTGTCATGGAGGAGAATTATTTTTGGCCAAATATGAAAAGAGATGTGACAATATATGTTTTAAGGTGCAGGATATGTTAGGTGGCAAAATGATATGCACAAAATACAGGGTTATACATGCCATTACCAGTTCCAAGAGGACCATGGACATATTTGAGTATAGATTTTGTATTAAGATTCCTAAACAAATAGAGAGGTAATGATTCAATTTTTATTGTTGTAGACAATTTTTCTACAATGGCTAATTTTATTTTATATAAGAAAACTAATGATGTCACTAGAGTTGAAAACTATTTATAAGGATATTGTGAGATTGCATGGTGTTCTAAAAACCATTACATCAGATAGGGATATGAAATTTATAAGTCATTTTAGAGTATTTTATGAAGAAAGATGAGGAATAAGCTACAATTCACTAGTGACTACCACCCCCAAATAGATGGACAGACATAAGTTGTAAATATGAGCTTGAGAAATTCATTGAGATGCATAGTTGGAGAGAAGCCCAAGTAATGGGACATGGATAAAATTTAAGCTATGTTTGTATATAATAGTTCAATGAACAGATCAACATGAAAATCAACATTTCAAATTATTTATGGGACAAATCCTATGAGTGTTTTAGATTTGGTACAGTTACCAATTTTAGAATGAGTTAGTGATGATGCAAAATTATTTGGAAAACATATACATTAATTACAATAAGTAAGAAAAAAATTGTAAGAAAATAATGAAAAGTATAAAGCAACAACAAATTTTAGAAGAACGGAAAAATATTTGAAAAAGGATATTTAGTGATGGTTTACTTGAGGAAAGAGATATTTAGAAAAGACACATATAAAAAGTTGAAGTGCAAGAAAACTAAACTATGCAGAATTGTGAATAAATAATAATGCTTATAAGGTTAGTTTACCACATAATTTTGATATCTCCCTAGTATTTAATGTTTCAAATTTATATGATTTCCATGAAGAAGATGGTGAAGGTGAAGAAGATAAATAAGTAGATTGGAATTAATATGTGCCAAAGAAGAAGAAAGAAAATATAGTGCAAGTTCTGGATCAGAAGATAGTAAACACAAGATAAGGAAGTTATGACATGTATTTGGTACAATGAGAAGGATTAGAGTAGGAAAAAATATCTTAGATTATATAATATAATCTGAAGAATATTTATAAGAATAAATTATAGTGGTATAATTAGAACAACTTGCAGGAGCTGAGTTTTTTTCAACTAGAGGAGAATGATGTAGAAAAAGAGGCCAAACTTATGGAGGTCATAAATTTTAATCTATAGCTTTGTTTGAGCCCATATTCATGCCAAAATGATCACCTCAAAAATTTTAATGCAACTATAAATTTACCTTCTACATATGGGATGTTTTCAATATTTTTTGGAGGCCATATGTGACCATATAAGGGTCTAAAATTGTAGTTTAATAGTATTTTTGATTTTTTTTCTAAATATAGTTTAATATTATTTAAGTTTTTTTGAGAGGAATTAAGGTGATTGATCTAGTTTAGTTGATGTAATTTTAGTTTTATTTTTGTTGAATATTTTTAGACCCTAAAATCATTCTGGTTTGTATTGTAGGTAAGAAAAAATTTGATAAAGATGATTTACAAGTGTATGGAGGAGAGAAGGTAACATCCAGAAGTGGCCCATAATGATCTTTTGACCATGATTCTCAAATAAGGAACCTTTTTTGATGATATTATTGTAGATCTGATACTATTTTTACTCTTTATGGGTTTTGAGACATCATAGACAAACATGGTATTTGTTGTAAAGATTCTCACTAAGATTTTGAGATCATTGGAGGATCTTAGGGTGAGTGCATAGTAAACTCTATTTTTTACCAGTCAACCCAACCCATCTAAGTCAATATGAATAATATTATGGATAAAAATGTGGCCCAGGATGAACATGATGCTATCTTAGAGGCAAAAGGCAAAGACAATCAAAAGTTGACATGGGATGACTATATGTCAATGAAATTCACCCAGTGTGTAAGTACACCATATACTCAGATTCTTTTAACACATATTTTTATAACGTTATTTTTGAGACCAAAGTTTATGAGTAAAATATGTCAACTTTTGTGGAAGTGTTATATATATTATAACATTATATCTCTCAAAAATATTGTTGTTAGAGGTCTTTGTGTTCTATTGTTGTCAATTTATTTGTGAGTTAAGATGTTGTGATGTAAAGTATACTTGGGGATATAATGATACTCTTAAGGTAGAGCAATACCATACAATACTCCTTAAATAAGGAACAACTCCACAAGATCTTAGCAATATGGGAACACCATTTCGAGGGGACAACCTCAAATATATTTCTACCAAATAAAAGACTCTTGCCTTACTTGACACACTTCATAGTGGTATTCATCTCTTTTATATGTACATACATTACCTATAAGTTGTACATAAACCCTTGATATTGATGTAGGCCAACCCTTTTCCCCACATAACTAGTTCAACAAGTTACCCCTTTCATCTAAAATAATTAACTAAGGGTGATGTATGCCACATGTTGGAATTTACATTGACCCATATATATCAAAATATCACATCCCTAGGTACATAACATGCCATCCCTTCTTATCACATTCCATCCCCTAAACATGAGAATAAATCAAGCAATGTTTTTTCCTCAAATTATTGTAAACCTATTGGCATGCTTGATCATCTTAGCACATGTATGTGATTATAATAGCTTATAGCCCTCCAATTTTGGTTCCAAATTATAATACAATTATTTGATTCTAATCATGACCATAGTTGGTCTTCCTTGGATTCAATGGATAGCCATGGTTATTTCTCCACCAATTCCATTTAGTTTGATAGTGGTTGTTCTTCCATAGATATCCATAGTGATTATTTCTATTATTCCCTATATAACCATAGTGATTTATTCTTTGATGCTCTATTGCATGTCTTCATGACTATTTCCTCTCATGATGGTGCGAGTTTCTAAATGCCACAACCTTTACTCTCTTTTTATGCTACTTTGACATTTTATTCCACAGTGTATATTTTCAACCTTTTCTTCTACTATTTTTATCTCTTGAATAGATGAATTATTCTTTCAAACATGTTCCTTTCATATAGAATCATCTTAATTTTCTTTTCAATCTGTCTTATACCCTTCTTCACAATCTCCGTGCTCATCCTCATGATCTATGTTGACTTTTCTTTCGTCCTTGCTATGTTTGATATCATATAAAGTTACTTATTTCTTCTATACTAGAGCTTCATGAACTTATGTTGCACATTAATATTTATAGTACCCATAATTTCTAACCAAGTATATCTAAGAATTATATCTAAACCATTGATATCCAAAGCATAGTGCTATGGATGTAAAATATTTTAATGTGTGGCACTTGTATACACATAATATTTTCAAAATTTTATAAATCACTAATGCTCTTTATATTTTAGGAACCTATCGAGTCTCAATATCTCTAAGTGCATGCCATAAGGGGTGCACTGGGAAAGGGGTGGGCAGACCATTAGTGCTTCATAGGATTTTTGTCCTTTTTTCCACTTGTTATCTACAAACTTGTCTCCTAAAAACCATTCCCCTAAGCTTTGCCTCCTACTTTATACTCTCCTCTAGTCATTTACCACCTTCATTAGCCCTTTCCCTAACCTAAACCCCTTTTTGATAGTTTACATGACTATGTCATCCACCTCATCCCTGTATTGTTATTAATAACTTACTAAGAACTAAGTCAGCTATGGCCGACTTAGTTCATTATCTAGTAAGTTTTTTATCAATTAAAATACTAGGTCAATTGGGTTACCCTATTAGCCTAAAATTTTAGAAAGGTTTAGGGTTAGATCCACCTATATAAAGACATTCATTCCCATCATTTATTAAGAGAAGAAGAGAAGAGAATAATATAAGATGAAGAGCATAAGTAAGATCTCTCACAGATTTGCTTATCCACCATTCTATTTGAGGATCAAGTTTAGGGTTTCATACTTTATGTAGAAATACATATCTTGTCTTGTGGAGAAATCTTTTGGATGCATTGATAGGTTGGGTAGCCTATAACTAATTTATCCTTGTAATTATTATATACCACAATAATCTCTTATGAATCAGCTTGTCCAAGGGAGAGATTAAGGCTTGGTAGGTTCCTCTTCAAAGGTAAATATTCCTAACTTTGTTCCTCCTTTATAAGAGTAGATAGATATGCATTTGTACTTCTCTTCCATTCATTAAGATTTTTTATACATTAATATGAGTATATGTATGATATGCATGTTTACTTTTAGTGTTTATTACCTCTACTTTGTGACAGAGGCTTTGGTGAACACTAGATTATATTTTTTCTTTACTTGTTATTAGTATAGTGAATATGAAAGCATAGGACCTAGTTAGGGTTATTGCGTAGTTTTACTTGACTAGAGGATTTAGAACCCTCCTTAGTGATATTATTATGGTAAGAGATCCCTTAGCTAGGTCTAGCAGATCCATATTGGTCATGACCCCAATTATCTAATGTATCCCCAATCAGAAGTGTAAGTAGGATCTATCTTCTTTGAGCTAGGATTGATTTGTAGATAGGCTACATTTCCATTGCATACATTCTAGTGAACCCGATGTGAATCTAACCCTTGTAGGTTTTCTTTCACAGTTTTTTTTATTTTTATCATTTTTATTTATTTATGATACTAGGTCAACCAAGCCCATATAGTTCTAACTTCTATGCACAAGTTTAACACATAGTCGTATCAAAACAACTCTATTATTTTTATGAAATTCTTCATTAGATATAGATTAATAAATCAAATAGGTCAAATTAATATTCTTATTCCGTTCTAGATAACAAATTTAGTTGAATAGGTCAAATTAGTATTCCAAACAACATTCAGAATAAAAAACTAAGTCATACAGGTCAATTTAGTACTAGAATCAACATCCAAATAACAAACTAAGTCAACTATGTTGACTTAGTCATCTTAATAGGCTTCAACAAAAAAGGTTTTTATAGAACTAGGTTAACCCAATCAACTTAGTTGATAGAACTTTTAAACAACATTCAAGGTACTTTAACAAAAAAATTGTAAATCTTAGCATCTTCTAACCTACCAAGGTTCATTTCTATCTCTCTCTTTTAATTTAGTACTTTATTTTAGTTCTATTTTGTGAAATTTGGTAGTCTTCAAAACTACAACCCTACAAAAAACTAAGTCAATATGGTCAACTTAGTTCTATAGTCTACCTTTTGTCTATAATACTAAGTCAACTTGATCGAATTAGTTCTTAAGGACTCTTCTACAATATAGTAGTGACCTTGTCGACTCTGTTATGTAATGTTTGTATATAGTGTCATCTGAACTGACTCTATACCATTCTTAATTTGGGAATTAAAAAGTATATACTAGTAATTAATTCACACTTTTTTTTTATTGTTTGCATGTTTAGAGTAGATCACATAGTCTAATTAGGTGGTTTTTCAAAATACCATTTAGTTGCACTATTTTTATCTTTTTTCACACACTACCAAATCACTCAAAATTCAAAATGCATTTAAAATTTATCTTCCAAAGGCCTACATACTTAGATTTCATCACCAAGGGGGAAGATGACTTGGTTTTCTGGCTAAGTATAAACAATTGGTTGTTGGTATATATTGGTAAAGCACTTGACACCCTTATTACTACGAGATTGTGAAATGAGAGGGTAGGTCCCAATACCAAGCTAGTACCATTGCCAACATAGATCCCTTTTAGCCTAAACATCTTGAAATCATCCATAAAATAATTTATAGTTCTTTAATTTCAACTAACTTCCTTATCACACTTAAAATAACACTTTATAATAATCTAACAACACTCAGGATGACTACTTAGTTAGCATTTACATTCTAGTTGACTGCTTGCTCTCTGATCATTATATGTTGTATTGCAAAATCTTGCATTAGCTAGCATTGGTGCAAGGTTTTATGTTGTGTGCAATTGGATCATTCTCATTTATCCAATTATTTGTGTGTTTGCTTCTATTTTTTACTTCAAATTATATTTGTAAAATTTTCCCTATTTCATCACACTATCATTCTATTCGACTCTATATTTCTATCAGACTATCTTTTTTCTTAACTACAATTTTAAATCAACCTGGTCGACCTAGTACTCCTTTCTACCAATCATATTACAATACTAAGTTAACTTGGTTGACTCTATATTCCTATCAGACTATCTTTTTCCCTAACTACAATACTAAGTCAACCTAGTTGACCCAGTAATCCTTTCTACCAATCAAGTTATAGTACTAAGTTGACTTGGTCAACTTTGTATTCTTACTAGACTGTCTGTCTCCCTTTTCGAAGTACTAATTCGATCTGGTTGACTCTGTACTCTTATGCCTTCTATCTAGCAGTACTAAGTCGACATGGTCGACTCTATATCTTTTTATCTCAGTTTCATACCTTGTTTATATTATTAGGTCAACTTGGTCAACTCTATACTCTTATCTATCTATTTAACCCCTTTTGATTTTGCATCAATTTTATCTTCTCTAGTCTCTCTCCTTCATCATGAACTTCCTATTTGAAGACAAAATTGAGTGGAATTTAATAGATATGATGAGTCTTAAAATCCCTAATAGGTTCTCCCATAAGCATCTTGTGGCTCCTAACCTGTATTAAAGTAATGTGTATGTATCCACTTGTACTACCAACTATGGGACCCCTCTTAATTCCTCTTCACATTGGAATCATCTCTTCTCACTTGAAGATCAACTTGAATTAGAATATACACCAAAAATTCTCTTCTTCATCAATGAGTTTCCTCAACACTAAGGAAAATATCCTTCTACTATATACCATCTTATGATAAGTGGTCAAGTCAAGGAGGCCCATTCACCTTCTTCCACATTCTCACATGGATTGGGGATACTAGATTCTTTTCTTCTCAGCCTCTTCCCTCTATTTTGACCCCTTCTCATACCATGAAATCTTCCTCTTTGATTTCTTCCACCTTCATGCCTAGTATCTATACTAACATGGTAGTTTATAGATCTAGTGGGCCTCTTTTTAGACCCACCCTTCTCAATTTTTCCACCAATTTATTGTTTTCTACCCATGGTAATCATGCTTCTAGTGCTACTTCCTCTCATCCCTCTACTAGTACATATTTTTCCACACAAGTAAATTATGCCACTAGTGCCTCACTTACCAACAATTCCTCTCAAGTTACTACCAACACCTATAGTGGTACACAAGCCACTACTACCAATTCCAATGCTTTAAATGATTCCAATAATACAACTCAAACCCATAAACTCCTATTATGAACTCTCAATCAAATGAATGATTTCCAAGCTAACAATGCAAATCAAATGATGTGAATGCAAAATCATCTGATCCATCTTCAAAACCACCCTCAACAGGTTCCATGGGGAATGCATAAACAAAATCATCCTCCACATTCTATTCAAGATTCCAATGGTAATATTATCCCTCAACCTCCTCTTGTTAACAAAATGATCAAGCATCTTAAAAATGAACCTCTTACATCTCGAATTATTAATATCAAAATAGGAGGCATCATCCTTACCATTTCTTACAATGGGTCAATCAATCCTACTCTTCACTTAAAAACATTTAGAAACCTATATAAAAATTGGGTAAATTTAAATACTTTTGCCACTACCAAGTTATTAGAATAGACTCTCATAGGTGATTCTTTAGACTATTATAACCAAATCAAATATCATTCCATTACTAGTTTGAAATATTTAGTTAGTTCTCTAGTCCAAGAGTTCCAAAATAGTGATCTCCTTGAGAATACCTTGGCTCTTTTTATAAATTTTAAGAAAGTTGAGACCAAAACCTCACAATATTTCATCAAGCAATGGAAGAACTTATCCAACAAATGTGAAAATAATATGGAAGATGATAACCTCTTTCATTTATTTACCAACGTGCTTTTTTCCAAGTTTCAATATCAAGTTTGAACTCTTTCCACATACTTTGGAAAAGGCCATTGACCAAGCCAAGAATCAAGATTTACTCATGCATCAATTTGAGCAATCTCAACCTTATATGGGTACTCGCATGTTAATCAAGAATAAGCATCATCATGATATAAATGATGGTGTCACTGATTCTTTTGATACCATTCATACTATTCAAGTTGTTGTTCTCAACCATCCTCTGGAACAAGATTCCCCTCTTAACCATGTCACTAATCCTCATTTATCTTGAATTAATAACATCAATGTTCATAAACCTTTATCCTTAACATAATTACAAAAACATCTACCAAGGCTTCTTCCATGAGAACTTGATCCCACTCATCCCATGAAATCTTTATATGATCCCAATAAATTTTGTTGGTTTCATGCTAGTTGGGATCATTCTCATGATACTTGTAGGCAACTTCATAATTTGGACATGGATTTCCTTCTTTGTCCCATTTTTGACCATGATTCTATCATTCAAAAACATCAAAAAACCTATGGCATTAACTTCAAACCCCATGAAACACAAAATAAATCTCAAGGTTTTAACCAAGCTAATGCTTATTTGGCCAACTATAAAGACCCTCTTCCAAATCACCAAGATAACTAAGACAAGCCTACCCCTTATACTAATCATGTTGATAGTCTTATTCACCCAACTCCTGAAGAGAATGTGGTCAATATGACTAATATGATAAGGGTGGTTTCCTTCACTGATCCTCATCCCATCCACAATCCTTAATTATCCTGCACATTTCATATTATCCAAGACTCTTCTCTAACTCATTTAACAAAGTTAGGGCAAGAATACATTATATCTTTGGATGAACCAATTCCAACACCTCCCTTGGATAACACTTCTCATACCATTTCTACCATTCCTACAACATCTTTACCTATCATTAATGATATTAAAATTTATAGAAAAACTTCTTCTAATCTATCTGAAACCAAACCTACATCAACTAACCCATCTTCTCAGGATAATCAACAAATTTTTCCTTTAACTAAACCTTTTACTTCATATCAACATAAATTCACATGCACTTAGGCTCCTCCTTCTAAGGACCTAATTCAACACTATGCACCTCTTTCCCACAGTCCTCTTATAGGTTATGATAAATGGGATCCTATCTCAGAACTCACTAATGTCCCATCTCAAATCCCATTTCTTGAACTTATGTGGACCTTTCTACATCATCATAACTATCTTATGCAACTCTTATTTGAAATGAAAATCCCTTATCCTTCCCTAGCAGGATGCGAAGCCACCTTATCCAAATCAGAAGATAACATTTTAAAATAGTGTGAAGAGATGTCCATACATGTTCATGAAATAATGGACACTTCTCTTTCCCTTAAATTCCCCATTGTTCTTATGATCCTTGATGAAATTTTTCTTCATGTGGATGATCCTCCTCTATTTATTAGTGTCCAAATTGGTGATGTCTAATTAAAGCATTCCCTGACTAATGAGGCTTCTGGTACTTGTGTTACCTCTCTCAAATTTATCAAAACCCATGGGTAATCTTAAATCCACACACAACACATGTCAAGGCTATGACTGAAGGCAAATGCCTCCTTTAGGTTGTGTGTGGCTCCCCATTACTGTCCTACCTATTACCATCCATGTAAAGGTGATGATTTTCAAATTTAATCTCTCTTATAAAATTTTACTTGGTAGGCCGTGAAATCATTGTATGATATTAGTTGCCTCTTCCACTTTCTAATGTGTCAAATTTATTCACAATCGAGCCATCTCTAGGATTCAAGGTGACACTAATCCTCAAAATTTTTAACAATTCCAAGACCATGGTGTATTCAATATTCCTACCCTTGAACCTTTTCCAAGTGTTTCATTTCATGAATCTCAATATTTTAAATTTCCTATCAATTCTACTTGAGGTTACAATGGTCATCCCAAACTCATCATAAATATACCCCCTAACCTCCTAGATTCTAATGACGATGAGCCTGGTGAGATAAATCTCAAGATTAAAACCTCATATCTCTCACCTCATCTCATCTCTTATTTTCTACCTTCTTTGTAACCTCATTCCCATCGAACGCCTAGTGATGATATACCCATTATCTTAACTAAGACTCGACATTCCATTTCATCACACCACATTGAATGACAAGGTCATCCCTACCTATTCCATTTATCTTCATACACCTGATTATGATGATGGTTATACCTTAGATGATCCATTCTTAGGTGGTCTTTTTTTAGGCTTGAGATGCTGAAATTATTTGTTATCATTCTTCTTTGATTAAATATTTCAATATATCTTCTAGTATTCTATCTTATATCATTCCTAGTTTTAGTATTTTTTCTCTTGATCATAGGGTAGAGATGGTGCTCACACCTCCAAATTTTGAATAACCTCATATGAGTATACTTATGGATTGTGTTGTGATTGGTACCTATCATTTTTATAGATATTTAGACCCCTCTAACCAACTTATCCCTAAGATGCTTGAGACTCTCCTTCAGCCTTCTGTGCATCTTGATCCTCCTATAATAGAGCCTAGTTTGGATCCTATTCCTAATCCCTCTATAGCTAAGTTTATTTATATTTTTGATCTTATTGATCCTTTAGTTGAGCCTTGCCTAGTCTCTAAACTAACCCCACCTTCCCTTGGAGATGGTTTGATCCCTTTACCATAGTTGGATCCTTTGTCCACCACATAAGCCAATCAGCCATATTGTGGCATTCATAAAGTTTTTGGTCATTGGAATAAAGACTATTCATTATACCAATCTTCATCAGCTTTCATTTCCACTCCTCTTATGAGTACACCTACCAAGTCTACTCACAAGCATATTTGTTGCTTCTACAACATAGATAATCATTCATCCTTGTAAGTTATGATAATATATCAATACTTTGTGTTCCACCACTCCTCATCCCACAGATAAGGCTATACCTCCCCTGAAAGTATTACCTGAATATTTTCCCAAATATGGAGAGGTATATTATCATTGGCATCAATGTGGTACTCATCACACATATCATTGTCACATCCTTTAGTAGCATATCAAGGATCACCTCCTGACTATTATTGTGCCTACTACCCTTCCTCCCATAAGTTGCTCTCATAATAAGTTTCCCCCTTCTTCAACCATGGCTACACCACCTATGGTCCCTTATCCAATTATTGTTTCTCCACCTATGATTCCCTCACCCATGGACCTTCCATCATCCATGGATCCCTCTTCATCGGTGACTCCTTCCCCACTGGCACATCCTCCACTGGTGACTCCTTCATCTCTCATAGATTCCACTTCCACACCTTCTCCTGAGCATCATTTTCATGATATCCCTCATTATCATGATCCTTCAGACATTCCTACATTTTTTATTAAGGAAATTTGATGTGAAGTATTTTCACAACTTTCCCTAAAGATCGATGAGACTTTGGTTACCGTTCACATTAAACTTCATAGAAACTTATTAGATGTTATGGATAATGTGTGTGGAAAAATATATCAGTATTTATAAACACAAACATGGTGTTCTTTCATTTTTCTTCATTTGGACTAGACGTGTGCTCCAAATTTACATTTATCTATTTTTATCATTTGACATTGTGTTAGATTCTCATCTATCTTATATGATGACTTTTGTTTCATATTACATATTGATTGTAAGCCATTCTCATTCTTATGTGCTCTTATGAATTATTTTTCATAATTTCATACTTATTCTTCTTGAGTTCATCTCTTATAGTTACCTTGTTCTTTTTATGATTGTTTTCTATCTTATCTCTATATACATGAATAATTATTATTATGACTTGGTTATACAAACCTTGATCCATTTATTCATTCCTCCTTTACAAAGTGATAAATTAGAAAATAATTCATATCATTCTAATCTCCTTTTATTGTTCCAATTTGGATCTCCCTTTATTCCTCTTTATTCCCTCTTACAAACTAAGCATAAACATGGTTGAGACTTGAGATAACAGTCTAGTTCAAAGTTAAGCCCAAGTATTCTAATCAGTCATATCTTTAGGATACTTATCTTCCTTTAGCCAAAGCCTAAATCTCATTCATATGTATCACTCTATCTCTCATGATTGGTCATTCCAAATCCGTATGGAGGAGGAATCTTAAAATCCATAAAATATTCAAAAGCCAAATCATTTAACAAAAGGCAATGATCTAAAAGGAAACATTTAAAACTTTCAAAAGTTAAATCACACTAAAATATGTGATCATAAGCACATTTCCTTTTTCTAACTGAAGCTCAAACTCCATATTTGTCCTTATGATAGAGTCAAGGTCCATTAAGGTGTGTTAGGTTACTAAATTAAAAACGGAGAATAAAAAATCTCTTAGTTGTACCTACTTTCTCATGCAAGTACCCAATATTTGTAGTAGACCAATGGATTTTTAAGGGGTCCTGAGGAATGGGGAAAAATTTATGGGAAGGTAAGTCCATTTTAATTTTCTTTTTAAAAACTACCAACATGAGTTGATCTTAGTAACACACTTATTTGCCTACATAGTTTTGTGCCTATAGTAAACTGTTATCCTCTATATATTAATGGTCACTAGTCACTTAGTGTCTTTTCATGTCCTTAACATGCCTCATGTTTCCTAAGGTCTCCTCATAATATGCCTATGTTATGCTTATTACATTCCCTTTTTCACTACCTATAATCCTAATATTTCCCCTTGAGAAATATTATTTTGTTCACTGATCACTCTCCCTAGCGATTCCATTTGTGAGTTGCAGTATAAGACCTTGGAAAGGACCATGCCTTCCTCAAAAATTATCAAATTGTTACATTACCATTCCAAACATCCCCTTTTACAATATTTTAACATTGTTTCCACCACATTGGTTTTCCCTTTGTGAGTTGCAGTGTAATACCATGGATAGGACCTGGCCTTCCTCATAAAAGTTTCCAACTCCCAAGTCATAATAAAATTACATGTGTCAAATATGAGATAAGATGTGATTTATTATGAGTTACATGTCATTGACATGCTTCCTAGCTTGATTTAGTATGTTTTATGCTTACTTTATTAATCTTTCACTTTTATCTTCTTATTTTTTGATTACATGTAAGAATCCAACTACTTTTCTTTAGTTTTTCATAATTCCCAACTTGAACTAGTGTGATTAATTTAAGACCATTTTGCCAATTTTATTTATCTTTTATACTTCCCAACATGATTTAGTATGATTGATTGACTTAATTTTTTTATACCATTTGTCTTTCACGTACTTTCCATTTTATTACATTATTTATATACTTCCCAATGTGATTTAGTGTGATTTTACTTGTTTTAATTTGATGCCAATCTTTTCATGGTTTAAAAACATTTTTTTCCCCTCATGTTTACCACCATTTGGTTTATTATACTTAGTCATTTTTTGTTATTACACATTTCCCATCGTGAAATAGTGTGTAGTGTACTTGATTAATTATACTTTTCCAAAATCTTTTCGCTTGTTTCTTTTTAACCATGCGTGTGTCCTACATAATGATAGAAAAGAAAACACCCCACATATATTTCCTATAACATATACAACAAAATGTAAAGTACATGTGATAGAAAAAAATATATTAATACATAAATAACCATAACCAAAATATTACACAAAAGATCAACATCTAACTATCAAAATGGAATATCTCTATATATCACATGTGTTTTAAATATAAATAGTACAAAAATACATCACTCTAGCTCTATGGAATGGCCCCATCATGTTTATCTCATGGCCTAGCTATGCTACCCATAGATGCCATAGACTATCCCCTATAAATAGTATGTTATAATGAGGATGTCTGAGATCTTAGACTTGATACCTACCCCTATAAATTGGCCACTTGGGCCTGTACCTGTCCCAACTAGGTAATGGTAGCTATATGCATGACTCTCTTCTAATCCAGGGCCTGCCATGTATGTGCCTCTCCTAATCCCACCCCTAACAGTGGCTACAACTCATCTATGCATGCCTATAGCTACCTTATGACCTCCCATACCAATCTAAACTAGCTTTCTTGATCTAGGGTAGATGGTACCACAAAATCATCTAGTGTGGTGGGGTCATATGGTGTCATCACCCCATCTATAATATCATGGTGCGCTCCCATAACCATGGATCCTCATATGGCCTCCTCATATGTAGGATCTATAAAATTCACACCAAATAGATATCAGATCACATATACATATCAAAATATATCTATCTAAAATCATATACAACTAGTATTTTATCACAAAAACTAACAAAATTACAAGCATTTATTACCTACCATGGTGTCACCAATCATTGTCTCCCCATATACTCATCTTTCAATCATGTCTATCCATCAGCTCATCCCTTGAGTACCTCATTTGTGGGATGCCTCCCAATTAATGCAAAACTTAAAGTCACCACCCATGCATGCCTCAAGACATTCCTTAATGGTGCCTCTATAGATGAACTCTACCTTGGGATGACTGATGAGTCACCTTGGGTGACCACCTTCTATACTCAACCCCACTAATGGAATCTCCATTGGTGGTATGATTGAGTTGGTTGTTGTTCTTCTTACTGAAGTACTACCTATGGTACCTATTTACCCCTACATCCACATCCATACCCTCTCCATCTACCAGTTATCATGATTGACCAATCCATGGTCTCACATGTTATGGTCTAATCTCTAATCTCTCGACTAGTGCTCCTCTTCCTCTCCCAATTATCTCTCTTTCATGTTTTGTCCAAAATGTAGGCACCATTATGGGATCTTTTAGGTGTGGGAGTCTAAACTATCCTAGTAAGTGTGCCACTTGATATGGATCTACCCACCATGTATAATGAACCATGATCCATTGTCATGCCAAACCTAGCACCACAGTCACCCAAATTGACCAAATAGTCACAATATGTGTATAAGGCTACCATACTATCTCTCCTCATGTGATCATCTATAGCATTGGCACGTGCGGAATAACCCATACCACCTTATTTTATCTCTGTTGTGCCACTCAAGGTAACCGATCATCAACCACATGGGGCAACCCAATTAGACAATACATCAAGAACCTCTTATACATTCAAACACTCAGTAACACTAATGGTCCCATGGTCTTCTTCCCTTTGGACCACAGCCCATACACATCATACATGATCTGAATCTAGATGGTAGAACCCAAGTCATAAAGTGCCCACTACTCCAATATGGACTGAAATAAGGCTATTGCATACAATGGTACCTTACCATCTGACTTGTGACATAACACTTGTGCTATCACAAGTACTATCATAGAATTATGAATATCTATAATTTATGTAATATAAACATCAAACAAATTCACCCTTAATCATGGGTAAATCCTCTCTAAGCCCATTAGCCACAAAGATAGTGCTCATCTCTCTACCTGATCATCTGGTGTCCCTGTGATCACCAGTGTCCCTCTTATTGGTAGTCCAAGCAATGCATGGAAATCCTCTAAAGTGATACCAACCTATATGGTATCCCCATCCACCACCCATCTAAAAGTATTGGTCAAATGTTTCCAGGCTCCCAAGAACATGACCACAAGATCAATGCTTAATGAAATACACCTAATCTCCGTGATTCTTCCTAAGCCTAACATGACCAATCTCACTTTATCAACATCTATCAAGCACTCTAATAGATCAGGTAGCCATGAAGCATCAACCAATCACCAAAATCTTCAGCACCTCTATAAAATATTAAATAACAAAATATTTATTAGACCTCCATGTCACTCATAATCAAAATACATTGTTTTAAATTTCACAAAAATAACCTAATTTGCCTTAATTAATTTATTTTTTACCAAATTTGACCCATTTTTAACTAAATTGGCCATTTCAGTACTAAGTCAACCACCTTGTGACTTAAAATTACTATATCAACCATCTTCCTTCATTACAGTACTACATTATCCAATTAGAAACCAACTAATTCAGCCCTATAGTACTAAGTCAGCGCCTTGGACTTAACAAACTAAGTCAACCTTCTTTTTCCCTCTATAGTATTAATTCAACCACTTATCAAACATATTAAGTTGGCCATGTTATATTATGTCAACCCATTTCCCCAACAAACTAAGTTGGTCATAACCTACTAGGTTGGCCTATTCAAAATTTTATTTTCTACCAACTAAGTTGACTAGGTTAACCTTGTTATTTCAATATGATGACTTTTTGACCAATTGTAATAAATGACTTAGGCATTTATTGCTCTAACCCCTTCATAAATAGTACTCTGTTTGATCACTAGTGTCCCTCAAAATTTCTCAGGGTTCATTCTAGTATCTAGATTTGTCTTAATTAACAAATTTCTATAAAACACTTAATTTCAAATACAAATGCTTAAAATTTTGAAATTCTCAGTTACTTACCTATGCTACGCTCACTGCAGCTGCTATGCATCCTCCCCATCTTAGCTATCATCTCCTCACCATCTTAGATCTCTAGGATCTCACTAAGTCTCTCAGAGCTCTATTTTTCTCAGAATATCAAATAGTAACAAATGAATTCTTGTTCACCCTATTTATATTTACTATTCAAAATTATTTACCCTTCAAAAATTTACCGTCAGATTCCTTGTTTCGATCATATCTTTATTTC
Source organism: Torreya grandis (assembly GCA_037957365.1). Taxonomy (NCBI): domain Eukaryota; kingdom Viridiplantae; phylum Streptophyta; class Pinopsida; order Cupressales; family Taxaceae; genus Torreya; species Torreya grandis. The sequence goes on along the minus strand of JARHVA010000038.1, from coordinate 5,874,707 downwards.
TACTAACTCTTTTTCTAAACCATAAAAAGTTTTGAAATATTGATATCATAAAGAATCTTTCTAACTATTATATGCCTATATTGTTTTTTTTTTCTGTCTTTTGTGCTAATATCTATAGGTTCACCTAATGTTCTTCAGATTGGACACCTTCACATTTCCTAGATCTCTTTCTTTATCTACAACACTAAGGTAAGTCAAGGTATGTGTTTTTCAATTTTATCCTTTCATTTATCATATTTTTTTCCTTACTACACTTTATTTATCATTAGTATTATGTGTCAACATGTTCATTTATTGAAGCACCATCCCTTGTTACACCTATGTGACATGTTATGAGCTTTGAGTGGGGCATATGTATACACATAATATTTTCAAACTTTTATCAATCAATAATGTTATTTATCTTGTAGGAACTTGTTGAGTCTCAATCTCTTTGAGTCTACACCTTAAGGGGTACACTAAGAAAGGGGTGGGTAGACCATTGGTGCTTCACATGATTTTTTTCCTTTTTTCCTCTTGCTATCTACATATTTATCTCCTAAAAACCAGTCCCCTAAGCATTGATTGCTACTTTTCACCCTCCTCCAGTCATTTACCACCTTCATTATCCCTTTCCCTAACCTAAACCCTAGTTTGGTAGTTTACATGACTATGTCAGCCACCTCAACCTTGTATTGTTATTAACAATAGCTTACTAAGAACTAGGTCAACCATGGCCAACTTAGTTCATTATCTAGTAAGTTTCTTGTCAAGTGTAATACTAGGTTGACTAGGTCAACCCTGTCAGCCTAAACTTTTGAAAAGGATTAGGGTTAGATCCACCTATATAAACACATTCATTCCCATCACTTATTAAGAGAAAAAGAGGAGAAAATAATATAAATTGAAGAGCAGAAGTAATATCTCTTACACATTTGCTTATCCACCATTATCTTTGAGGAGCAAGCTTAGGGTTTCATACTTTCTTTAGAGATACGAATCTTGTCTTGTGGAGAAGTCCTTTAGATGCATTGATAGGTTGTGTAACCTAGAGCTGATTATCCTTGTCATCCTTACATACCTCAAAAACCTCTTGTGAAGCACCTTGGCCAAGGGAGAGATTGAGGCTTGGTGGGTTCATCTTCAAAGGTAAGTATTCCTAACATTAGTCCTCCTTTGTAAGAGTATATAGGTATGCATTTACACTTTTATTACATGCATTAGTATTTTGTATATATTGACATGAGTATATGTCTTCAATGCATGTTTAATTTTAGTGTTTATTAATTTACTTTGCGCCATAAGCTTTGGTGAGTACTAGGTTATATTTTTTCTTTACATATTATTAATATAGTAAATATGAAAACATAGGACCTAGTTAGGGTTATTGCATATTTTTGCTTGACTGGAGGCTTTGGAACCCTCCCTAGTGTTATTATTATGGTAAAATATCCCTTGGCTAGGTCTAGCAGATCCATAATGGTCATGACCCTGATTATCTAATGTATCCCTAATTTAAAGTGTAAGTAGGATCTATCTTCTTTGAGCTAGGATTGATTTGTAGATATGTTGAATTTCTCATTGCATATAACACTCATCCTTTGAAAGATATCACAACCTTTGTAAAGCAAATTTTAACATTGATATTATGCCATCATAGGGCATTTATTCACTTATATTCATAGAAACTGAATAGAGACCTTCAATTGACTTGTGTAAGGATACAAGTGTTTTCTTACGTTTAACTCCTCGAGTCACATCTCCGTTAGAGATGATTGTAAAAAACATGTGAAAAATATAGAACCATGTCACCTAAAAGGTACCCATGAAGAAAAAACTATTAGAGAGGCCAAGCAATGCCATCCTTCAAGTATGAATGAGAAGCAAGGCATGGATGATTTTGCATACAAATTATATTTACAAAGTGTGCTATATTAGATTCAAACTCCTATTATGTATACTCTCTTATTTTAAAATTGAACTTGTTTTAATTTTTTGGCTTTGGTCAATATGATATTAGAGTGTGATCTTTCCATTCAATTTTTTGTATGAATAACTTTGTAACATAATATTATATAAATATATTGAAAAAAAATGAATTAAAAATATCTATAAATGCAAATTTAAGCCTTATGCCATGATATTAATTTCCATTTCTTCTTTCTATGGAAGGTGATAAATGAAACACTTCATTTGGTTAGTTTTTCTCCAGGGGTTTTCAAAGAACCCAAACAAAACATTAAATTCAAAAGTTTAAATAATAACTTTTTTCTAGTTTCTAAATTGACACCTCTTTTCTTTTATTGTAAGGATTGAGTAAAACATATAATTTTACTCAATCCTTGGTGAAACATTGGTGACTCAGAAGGTCTAGAGCAAAATTAAGGGAATGATCAAGGAATCTATTGAATTGAAGAGCGAGGTTATGCTGCCATTGAAGAAAGGGGACGTTGAGGTGCTGGAATGATTTGGCATAAGAGAGTTATCTCTGATCTCGGCTTGTGTTAGATGTGGTACATAGGGGCAGTGGAAAGTTCAATGGTTGGGGAAGTGGACACCTCCACCTGTTGGGCTTTTGAAAATTAATACGGATAGTTCGTCTAGGGGCAACCCAAGGGCAATTGGGATTGGTGGGATTGCTAGGTATTTTTTGGGATCTGTGGTTTTTATTTTCTTAGCATATTAGGGAGTGCAGATGGTTAATAAGATGGAAGGTTTTTCTATCCTATATTCTTTGAGGAGAGCTTATGCTTTGGGTTAGAGGAGGGTGATTTGCAAAGTTAATTATTAGGTCCTGATTAACTTGATCTTGGAAAGGAAAATTTCTAATGTGAGCTGGTAGTTGGCCATGATAGTGTAGCAGATTTTACAGGTGAGTTCTTGCATGGAGTCAGTATCCTATGCCCACATTCCATGGAAGTGAAATAGGGTGGCTATTTGTTTGGTGAAATGGGTGTTAGAAGAGGGAGAAGACTGCAAGGCGGATGAATGGGAGTAGTTGCCTGGCGATTTACGTTAGGAATTGGAACCCATTCTTGCTGGAGATATTGGGGGAGTTGAGGTTTGAAGCTATTGTTTTTGGTTTTCTTGTCTTGTGGGCTATTTGGATGCTTTTGTAATCTGATGTTTTATGTTTAATAAATTTTTTAAACCTTTTTATTTTAAAACATATTTACTATAAATTTTCCATTTATTTATTATAATATTTATGGTCAAATCATAATATTTATTGAAATAATATATTTTGTGGGGTTGTAAATAAATTAGTGTGTCAAGGTATCAAGTTATTTTGATAACAAGTTTTATGTCTATCATTCTCATATGTTCTTTAATCAAATTTTCTTGACTAGTTCTTCACATCCTTAGCTTTGCCTCTTCATTTAATTATGCTTACGGGGAAATATTAACCCCTTAGAGCTAGGAGGATCGCATAGGTTATGAAAACAAACTTTTATACCTCTAAAAATAATATAATTAACTAATATATCCATCATCTAGTTCTAATATCCAACCTTTATCCACATATATTAGTATTTTGGTCTCAAGATCTCAATATCCATTACAAGATCATTGAGGATTTATTGATACAACAACTCAAGAATAAGACAATGCTTGAAAAAATATGTTAAAAAACAAGTAATCTAACACAAAAATTGAATCCTTGAAGTTAGTATTAACCCCCTTTTGGTTGCCTCAATCCAACCATGGGAATTCAAATGGGAAGAAAATGAGTAATTTTCCTTGCATACAAATTATGGTGAAATTGATGTGAAGGTTTATCATTTTGTTGAATCATTTTATTTACACTTTCATCCATTATGTTTTTATTCTCTCTCTTTCCATTATTTATTAGGTTTTATACACCCACCTACCATGTATTATTTAGAGATACCTACATCTTCAAGATATGTTACCTTCCCAAGTCATGTGAGAATCTAAGACTGACACTATCTTAAAGAATGGACTCAATTTATGTATCAAATAGAGTAATACCCTCATGTCATGTGTAATGTTAGCTCTATTATTTATACCACTTTCCTAATCCCCTAAAGGGTATGGGGATAATCTTGGAGTAAATATATTTTCCATAGATATTCCACACACACCTCACAACCAACACAATTCAAATGACATGAGCATGACTAGCAGGTATTATATACCTATATTCGAGCCTCCTCTAATATTGATCTTCAACACCTCAATCACGAGGGTGATTTTATAGTTTGGACCTCTATAATAAATGTTGACATGGTAGATTACACCCTCTGAAGGGAGGCTCAGCTCTCTTCATCCACGTGACACAATGGAGACATCCCTCTTGTTGTGGGTGGAAAATGTGAGGGATGAATCTTTAGATTAGGGGATATCTCCCCTTGATGAACCATGAGGCCCTGTATCTCCTACTACTAACAATGGGGGGGGATGAAAAGGGAGAGAAAATATTGAAAATGGGACCTAAGCTACGAGGTGATGCACAAAAACAATTGGTTTACTCAGCTTTGGGATACACTTTGAACCATGGACAACAAGCATACACTTCATTCAAGTGATAAAAACTTCCTTGCATCAATATTTTAGTATGGGGTCCTATGAAGATACAAGGAGGAATAAACTAGAAAAAGAGGTGTTCTAAGACACACTGTTGCATAGCCTATTCACTTCCCTATACTTCTTCATACACTTCTTGTGACCTACAAGAGAAGAAAATCACTATGCACTAGATATGATAGAATAAACTTATGAAAACATGGAAAGAAAATGATTTAACACAAGATAAAACCATAGACATACAAAAGTGCAAGCTTAAATGGAGGTAAAATGCTCTTTCTAATTCAAGGTAAATTCCTGTAGTGCTTTGTCATATAAGCTGAAAGATAGCTTTGCAAATGAGAAGTTACAAATATATAAAGAGTTGGAAAAAGGATGTTAACAAATCCTTAGGAATGAAGACCCATGCTAGAGTTAAACACTTGGCCATGACAAATGACCACATCACTACCATATTATTCAAACTGTGTATGGGAGAGCCATGTTGCAGATGTCCAAGCCACCACCCATGCTGTCATGGGCCTGTAAAAGCATGGGATACTCCTTCTAGAAACTAACAAAGTCATCCCCAAGTTGTTGTGGTTAGACCATGCTCTCTTTAATGTTGGGTGCAACTGGTTGTGCATTAATGGTGAAGCATGAAAACATGGGCTACTCTCCTCTATAGTTTGAAAACCAATCTATTTTATTGGTTTTTAGTAGATATATTTCACCAAATGTATTAATTCTCCTTGTTGAGTTGTCTATGCCACTTGTTTTAGTCTAAGTGGTCATTTATTTTGCCTTCTGACCTTGTCAGCTAATGGAACTATTATGTGCTTTGTCTTTTTCTACTCTTTATTTTGCCTATGTTTTATCTCTTTCTTTCCTTCTCATTTGCCTTAGCTTCTTCTTGGCTTGTCTTTGACTTATGAGGCCTTTAGGTTCTCACTGGTCTCTACTCCTTTGTTTCAAGATTTTTGCCATGCTTTCCTTCAGACAAAATGTCTAAATGAATTATTTCAGACATTTTTTTTAAGGAATTCTTTCTTATGATTAATTCTTTCCCTAAAGGGCACATGTCCTTTAGGCCTTTTGTCTTCATTCTTCACTTCTTCCTAGTACCCTCTGCAAGGGCACTTGGCTTCCTAAATTACCCTTTGGGGAAATTGAATTGGTCTCTTTTCCTACCTAGGTGCCCTCTATAAGGGTTTATTTCATCCAAAAGTGCCCTTTGATCTTTCTGAAATGGTCATCTTTCTCAAGGTGCCCTCTGTAAGGGCACTTTGTGCCTCAAAATTCCCCTTTAAAACTTTTGATTTGGTCCTGCCATTGACCAAGGTGCCCTCTGCAAGGACACTTTGAGTCCAAAGTTGCCTTGGTGAGAATGCTAGACCAAATTGGGTTCTTCAATGTAAATAACTCATGAATCTTTCAAGTAAAATCACTTTAAAAACTTGATTCCTTCTTGATAGACCATTTTAGACTTCCTAGGAGATTCTACTTCAGGTTTCACATCATCAACTTCAACTAATAAGGAAAATAAGTAAAGACACTTGGAAAAATTGATTTGGTTTGTCAAGACCAAATAGAGTTTTGCAAGTGACTTTAATTATAAACCTTTATAACTAAAGATGCTTGTAAAGTCTGAATAACACTACAAGGACCAAATTGGGTTTATCAACCAACTCGACTTATGAAAATTTCACAAGTAGTGTCATTTAGAAAACTCGATTTGGTCTATGAAGACCAAATCGGGTTTTGTAAGTGACTTAGCTTATGAAATTTTCATAAGTTAAGTTGTTTTTAAAACTTGAAAAGCACTACTGTAGGTGAAGTAACTGCACTTGACAAACTTGAAATGCACTTTTCTAAGCAAAAGTATAAAACACTTGGATTTTTCATGGAATAGGTCTGACAGGGGGTATTTTGCATAAGGTAGCTGAGGGATGACTTAGCCAAATCATGGATGTGAAAGTCTCTTTGCAAATAAAAAGGAGGGGGTGCCCAATTTTGGCCTGCGGGACCAAAAATTGGTCAACAATAAACAAATCAAAGAAGTAGAGGGAATACTTATATATTATTACACCTAAGTATGTGGTCACCCATGTTAAATTAAATTTTAATGTATCATCCTTTGAGGAATTGCAAATACAACAATTCATTATAGGGTATTATTATCCTCCCCTTCCTACATTTGAGTTTAACATATAATCCATTCATGAAACATGGGGCATCTCATCAAAATAATTATACCCCATTACAAGCCAACAATACTGTAGAAGCTATAATCCCCACTTGGGTGGGACACATCCTAAATATTAGGGCTAGTTGTGCACTATGCCTTCTATTGATCCTATGGGTCAGGGGATCATCTACACACTACCCATTTAACAATACCCACTCAACAATTCCCACTCAATCAATCCAATCCTTCTCATAATCAATTTGTTCCACCCTGTAGTCCATGATATTTATCTATCCATGCTAACATTGACTATGTGATGCAAAAAAAGAGGCCCAACCTCTAAAGGCCATAACTTTTGATCCGTAGCTCTGTTTGAGACCATCTTCATGCAAAATGGCTGTCTATTTATGAATATTTTTGATATTTCTTGGAAACTATATGTGACCATTTGAGGGTCTAAAATTATAGTTTAAAATTATTTTTGATATTTTTATAAATTTAGAAATTGTATATTTTTGTAACTGGACTTGAACTTTAGTTGATATTTCCCTGATAGAGTTTATTTTTGGATTTTTTTAGAGTCACACACATTTTCATGTAAAAATTACTAAAAATAACAACTGCTAAAAATAATAGGTTAAGTTTTATTATTTTTAGAGTTTCAAATTTTTACATGTCAACTCCAATTCTGAATTGAGGCTTATTTATGCATGATTCATAATTATTTGAATCATTCAATACAAAACAATATAGGTTATTATTTTATTATCTTTATGTATTGGCATTTTATTGTCTTGATAGTATTCAGGTTTATTATTTGGTATTAGAGCAAGTTTCAACCTTCAATATGTAAGAGATGGTGAGAGGATGAGGATGAATCACTTAGATGAACTAGATTATGCAAGATCTGAAGAGACAAGTAAAATAATTAACTAGGATTATTAAGAATCAAAGATAAAGGAGAGTAGAAGATGAAGTAGAAGATGACATAGATCATGAATAAAAATTATGCAAGAGGAAGATCAATAATAACAACAACCATTAATGGAAAAGAGGATGGTTAGAGCTTTATAAGGAAGGAATGAAGGAATCAAGGTTGACATTCCAGATTATGAAGAAAGTTTGAAACTAAAGGAGTTGATATATTGGATGAATAACATGGATATGTTTTTTGAATGGAGAATTATGAGAGAATAAAATAAATTAAATTTTGCATCTACAAATTTGAAGGGTCATGCAATGATTTGGTGGGATCACTTGAAGAAAGAAAGACAAATAAAAGGTAAAGAGAAGATCAACTCATGGAAAAATATAGAGAAGAATCTAAGGGAGATATTTCTTCATGTGGATTATGCACAAACCCTATACATAAGATTCCAAAATTTGAATAATAAGGATCACATTATACAAGAGTATATAGATGAGTTTTATAAGATTTTCATACTAGTGGATCATGATGAAACGAAATAGAAGATAGACGCAAGGTATGTAAATGGTTTGAAGTTTTATATTCAAGATGAATTAAGAATGGATAAAATAATTTATATGGAGGAATCTTATCAATTAGATTTAAATGTATAAGAAAAACAAAATAGATAGAGTTTTAGAAGAACATCTAATGGGCCAAGAAGAGGACAATCCCATCCAATAAAGGGATGAGGCAGATTTAATACAAATAGATATGATTTAATACCACTAGAGTAGAATCATTACGTGGTACATAAAGACAAGAATATAATTGACAAGGGTTTTAATACTAGTAAATAGGAAGACGATGTCAGAGAGGATGAAACTATGGTGGTGGTAGAGGATGGTTTCCAAATCAACACAAGTATTATGTTTGTTATAGATGTTGACAAGAAGGACATATAGTGTTTGTGTGTCCACACTACAAAGATCAATAAATGAGGTGAGAGGATTTCCTAACAGTGAGTTTAGTTGAAGCTAAAATGCAAGAGCAAAATAATGAAGTTACAACAACAGATATTGGAAAAAATATCATGATGAGAATAACAATTATTGCTCCAAGGAAAGAATATGTGTAGAATAAATAAGGTAGTGATGTATGGATGCAAATAAATATCTTTAAAATAAGGTGTAATTTAAGAGCAAAGATATACAAAGTAATTATAGATGGTGGTAGTTGTGAAAATATCATTTCTAAAAACGTGATTGAGAAACTAGGTTTATAGTGTGAAAAACATCTTAATCCTTATCATATTTTATTGTTTAAGAAAGAGAATGAAATTATAGTAGATAAAAGGTTTTTAATCATTTTTTCTATAAGTAAAAATTTCAAGGATGAAATATGGTGTGATGTAATACCAATGGATGCATGCCATTTGTTATTAAGAAGACCATGGTATTTTGATATAAAATCAATTCATGATGGAGCAAATAACATGTATAGTTTTCTAGAAAGGTGGTATGAAGGTAGTTTTATCACCTCTTAAAAAATAAAGGAAGATGGAAAGCATTCTAACTATAAAATAATTTATCAAAGACACGAAGATGACATATTATTGTTATGCATTAGTAGTGAAGAAAGAAGACACATAAGTAGTGAAAATACCAATAAAAGTAATAGTATTGTTGAAATAATATGCAGATGTTATACCTGATGAGTTACTATATGGTTTAACACCAAAGAGAGATATTAATCATCATATTGATTTTATTCAAGATCATATCTACCCAATTAAGTAACTTATAAGATGAGTTCAATAGAACATGTAGATTTGAATAAGCAGGTTACTAAATTGGTGAGGAAGGGATTAGTAAGGGAGAGCAGGAGTCCTTGTGCAAGAACAACATTATTAAATTCAAATAAAGATAAAGGGTGGAGGATGTGTGTGGATATTATATAAATCAATAAAATTACAATCACGTATGGATTTCCTATACTTTGTTTAAATAATATGATGGATGTTCTTACAGGAGTAAAATATTTTGATCTGAGTGGATACTATCAAATTCAAATTCATGAAGGAGATGAGTGGAAACAAACATTCAAAACTAGGGATGGCTTATATGAGTAGATGATGATGCCATTTAGATTATCTAATACAACCAACATAATTATGAGGGTGATGAACATAGTGTTATGATAATAAAGTAGTAAGTTTGTGGTGGTTTATTTTTATGATATTTTAATTTTCAGTAAGACTAAATAAGAACACTTACATAATTTAAGAATGGTATTATAATTATTAAGAAAAGATAATCTCTATGTGAATTTGAATAAATGTAGGTTTATGCAAAATAATTTGGTATTTTTGGGATTTATAGTTTCAGTGGATGGTGTAAGAATGGATGAAGAAAAAGTAAAGGCAATTATTGAGTGGCCTATCCCAAAGAGCATCATAGAGGTAAGAAGTTTCCATGTTTAGATACTTTTTACAAAAAAATCATAAATAATTTTAACAGTCTTGTTGCACCACAAACCAATTGTATTCGGTGAAAGGAATTTGCATGGACAATGGCAGCAATAGAAAGCTTTGAATTGTTGAAGGAAAAAATTATAGAAAATCATATTTTAGCATTTCAAAAATTTAGAAAAGTGTTTGAGGTTGATTGTAATTTTTTATTTGTAGGAGTTGGTGTTGTTTTGAGTCAAGAAGGGAATCCAAAAGCATATTTTAGTGAGAAACTGAATGAGATAAAAACAAAGTATTCTATGTATGGTGTTGAATTTTATGTCATTGTATAAGCATTAAGACATTGGAGGCATTACATGGTGCCTACGGAGTTTATCCTATTTATTGATCATGAGGATTTGAAATATGTGAACACTCAAAATAAGTTAAATACTAGGCATGAAAAGTAGGTGTCTTTCTTGCATGGTTATACTTTTGTGTTGAAGCACAAATTAGGAAAATAGAATCAATTAGCTGATACTTTGAGCAGGATAGTGGGATTGATAACTACTATGGTGAGTGAATTAGTTAGATTTGAATTTATTAAATAAGTATATGATATTGATCTAAAGTTTGGCAATATAGTTGAGCAATGTAGGAATCCATTTATATGGGATACAAGTAATGATTATGAAGAGTATCTTGTGTAGGATGGTTATCTCTTCAAAGGGAAATGATTATGTATTCCAATTGGGTCTCTAAGAGACAATATTATAAGAAAATTGCATAGTGGTGGTTTTTATGGACATTTTGGTAAGATAAAGACAATAGATTTGGTAGATGAGAATTATTTTTTTCCAAATATAAATAAATATGTGAAAAGATATGTTACAAAGTGTAGGATATGTCAAGTGGAAAAAGGACATGCATAAAATGCAGGGTTGTACATTTTTTACCGGTTCCAAGGGGACCATAGATAGATTTGAGTATGGGCTTTGTATTGTGATTAAAACACACACAATGAGGTAACAATTTAATTTTTGTTTTTATTGAAAAGTTTTCTAAGATGGTTCATTTTATTGCATGTAATAAAACCAATAGAATTTGTAAACATGAGCTTGGGAATTTTGTTGAGATGCATAGTTGGGGAGAAGACCAAGCAAAGGGACTTGGCTTTACCACAAGCTAAGTTTGCATATAATAGTTTAATTAATAGATCAATAGGAAAATTAAAATTTTAGATTTTTTATGGGAGAAATCCTATGATTTTTTTAGATTTGGTATAATTATCAATTACATAATGAGTTAGTGATGATGCATAAGTGTTTGTAGAATATTTACAATAGTTACAAGAAGAAGTGAGAAAAAAGTTGGAGGAAAGTAATGAGAAGTATAAATAAGTAACAAATGTACAAAGAAGGTAAAAAATATTTGAAGAAGGAAATTTAATGATTATTTACTTGAAAAAAGAGAGATTTCTTAAAGGCACATATAAAGTTAATGTACAAGAAAATTGGCCCATACAGAATTGTGAAGAAAATCAATGACAATGTTTATGAGGTGAGTTTAACATAAAATTTTGAAATATATTCACTACTTAATTTTTCAAATTTATATGATTTACATGGATAAGATGGTGAGGGTGAAGAAATTGAATAAGTAGAATGGCAAAAACATGTGCCAAAGAATAAGAAAGAAAAGATAGTGCAAGTTCTGGATAAGAAGATAATAAACACAAGGCAAGGATGGTATGACAGGTACTTGGTATAGTGGGAATGATTATAGTAGGAAGACAACACTTGGATTATATAATGGGAGCTGATGGGAGCTAATGGGAGCTAAAGAATATTGATAATAACAAATGGCATTAGTACAATTAGAACAACTTAAAGGAGCTAAGTTATTTTCAACTAAAGGAGAATGATGTATAAAAAGAGGCCATAACTTTTGATCCGTATCTCTATTTGAACCCATATTCATGCCAAAATGATTGTATCAAAAACTTCAATGCATCCATAACTAGATTATTTAGTTATGTATGTTTTCAATATCTTTTTAAGGCCATACATGACCATCTAAGGGTCTAAAATTATAGTTTAATATTCTTTTCAATATTTTTCTAAATTTATAAATTGTATATTTTTATAACCAAACATGAATTTTAGTTGATATTCATTAGATATGTTAATTTTATTGTTTAGTTTATTTTTAGAGCTATGGGTGCTTTCATGAGAAACTTACTAAAAATATCAGCTACTAAAAATAATAAGTTGAGTTTTATTATTTTTAAAGTTCTAAATTTTTGCATGTCAACTCCAATTCTTAGTTGAGGCTTATTTATTCATTGTTTTAAATCATTTAAATCATTTAATATGAATCAATACATGTTATTATATTATAATATTTACCTATTGGTATTGTATTGTCTTGATGGTATTCAGGTTCATTACTACAATTTCACAACCATATTGCCTAACAATCAGATACCACCTTATTAGAATTTGTATTATAAATCTAATCAATATGATAATTATATTTTCACCAATTCATGACATATATTATCCATGTTTGTTCAAGGGTTGAACTTCACATGTAAGCCCAATATCCACCAGTTTTGAAAAGAAGACAAATCTGTAGGAATATATCTCCATAGATATGAATGACTCCATAAGTGCTAGAAGTAACTACAAAGAATAATAAATAACAAAAAAACTATTGTAAATAAACCAACTAAATAAATTTAAATGTCAACTAGCTTACAATTTACAAATATAAGTGGTCTATATATACAAAAAGTAAGGCATGTAACCTAATTTTAGTTTTGAATATGTAATTGTGTCCAACAACACGCACATAAATAAATGTTGGAGAGATAAAGTGGTCAAGCTATAAGTGGCACTTGTATTAATCTAAGCCTATAAATTGTGCATAGTAGATTAAGTTAAAAAAGCTAAATAAAGCTAAGTAAAATACATAAAAAATAAATAAAAAGTGCACATATATAACTATTACACCAACACCATCCTTTAAGTTATATTTGGGGAAGTATAAAAAAAAGAGACTTAGAATCTTCTAAAAATGGGTCTTGACAACTAGGTCTAATAAGGCACCCATGTACAAAGTGTTCTATCATAATCAAAGAAAAGGAGAAAGCTTATGTAGGAAAACAATCCACCCTAAAATATAAATGAGAAAAGGCATAAGAGTATAAGGCTCCCACAAAAATAAGTTATATAACCATATGGAAAATAACAACCACAACATTATAGAAATAAAGACCCTCAAATGAATTGAGGACTAAAGAATCTTCCAAATATGATTAGGATCAAAGAGATTTAAGAAACTAATGAAATCAAGAACAACTATTAGGACTAAGAGAGATAAAAAATAGCATGAGTGAGACAAAACAACACCATTCAAACCTCCAAAATAATAGAGCATGTTAGAGATATCGATGGCATAATGCAAACATTATCATAAACATTGATCAATTGATGAAGGTGCCTTCTATAAAAAATATCCAATTTTTTATATAACTAAATAAGGTAGCTCTATAAATAGGAAACCAAGAATGGAACTTCCATAAAATGAAATTGAATAAGTGTTTATATGGTATGTATTCCATCTCACCAATATACACAGGTAACCAAATTTTTCATCTGCTTAGTAAACAGGAACAAATACTAGGTATATATCTCACTTGAATATGAATACAAGGAAATGTAACCATAATACAACATCCCCCACCCCTTCCACCTCTTTCACCAATATTCTGCCACTAATACTAAATAGAGATAAGTATGAAAAAAAAATATATGCAAATAGGCTTTAAAAAAGGCAACAATGGTGGAGGATCTGGAGGAAGGATTGATGCAAAGTAGTTAGGGGAATGTTTTTAGCAAAATAAGGTGCATGTAGCAAGGAGATGAAACATGATGAAATCTTAGTGGCCTACCCCTATGGATATAGAGACCAGTAGTAAGAGTGATGGTAGTATGAATTTGCAAGTTGTAAAGGTTTTGGGGGAGAGTGACATGTGCTTATGTCTAGATTATGAGACATCAACATTAGTTTCTATGATCTATGTCAGCCATGCCCAGAATGTCATTACCCAACATGGTGTGGTGAGTGATGAGGTAGGATTTTTAGTGGCATTGGTGAATTTTTTTCCTTAGGTACCTATGTTATAACCTAATATTTTGAATATCCCTTTGGTCAAGGATTCATTGGTTCCATGTGTCTCTTTCCCTTTATCTTTACACTTACTAAATTTTTATACTACCTTTTATAACACCAATTCTACTTATTCTGATCATGACTTAGTGGTCATAAGTGATGACCTATGTATATTTATCTCTTTGGAGATTCTAGCTTAAAATGATGGTATTAATCAATGGTCATTGGAGTTTTCTGAATTTTTATTCCACCTTACTTTTTCCAATCTCTTATTTTTTTGATGTTGTTTGAAGTGGCAGATAGTTTTGTTTGACACCCTATGAGTGGGTTTGTGCCCCTTGATAGTTAGTTCATCTTCCTTATTTTGAATGATGTTTTTGGCCCTCTTTTTAGCTTGTCATGGTTATGTCTAAATGGATCCATGATGGAGAGGTGGTGCCCTCCCTCTAATCTAGATTTTTATGCTTGTTGAGTGTGTTGTGTTGATCCTTAGCATGTGTATTTACCTCCTCTTACATTGCGGGACATTTAGATTTACGTGTAATCTTCACCCAATGCCTAGACTAATCAAATTCTAGTGGTCACAATCATGGTATCCCCTAGTCAAGAAAATCATGGACTATCTTGAGGGCTAGAGATGTTTTGAATCACAAAAGTATATTGAAGGATTTTTAGCTTGAATAATATTTGTTGATGGAAGTTATTATGGATAATCATTGGATAATGGGTATGTATTTTTGGGCTCTTCGATGAGTAGTTGGTCTCATCTCTCATTTCAGCCTTGATTTCCTTTTCAATTGGGTTGCTTTGATTCATTGTTATGGTTATGGATATGGGATTTGGGGTAGGCTACCTAGCTGTTTATAATTGTTTTTATGGTTTTGGTTCATAATTAAGGCTCAGACCATTATTAAGGATATGTTTTTGTTGGATTTATCCAAGTTGATATTCTATTTGTTTTTATATAGACTTGGTCCTTTTTTTTTCTATTTTATATTCATGGTTTTATGTTTTCCTAGGGTTCATTCCTCAATTTAGACACTCTCTAAATGAAAATTTAGTAAATAGTTCTCCTTTTAGTGGATCTCTATGGATTTTCTAGGGCCACCATTAGTTTTTTTGAATAATTATCACTTCGTTATGAATGGGTAAGGGACCCTCTAACCCTTAATATCGATAAAAAAAGAAACAAAGGTAATGAATAAGAGCACCAAGGAGTAATAAAGACCCAAAGAATAATGTCCAATATGCCATATGGAGTACCTAAAACTAAGAAAATTGTGTTTTAAATAAGGTACAAACATAAGAAGGGAAACAATGTTGTGAAAAATTCATAAAAAACACCCCATGGAAAATTATAAAATAGTATGAGTACAATGAAAATATACATTGATCGAAGCCACATATACAAATAAAATATTTTAAATTTATAAGTGATTACATTTTACATTTTATAATGTAGTTCAATGGAGTTTTATAGAGTTTTAAAAGTAATAAGTTACAAAAAATATTAAAATACATTCTTTATACCGAAAAAACCAATCTAAAGTCATTTCTATGAATAATATGAAAATCATGCACTTAAAAAATAATAAGTTGATTTCATGTACAAATCAAAAGATATGGTTGCTTGATGGTTGAAAAAATATGAAAAAATAGTAAATTTTAGAAAATCCCATAATATATAGAAAATAGGCACGTAAAAATAGAAATAGACCTTAGCATTGTGAACATTTAAAAAAATAAAAAATATTATTAAAAAAAAAATGCCTAGGCCTTCCAAATCAAAATATGTGGCCTCCAGAAAGTTATAGCTTGAATAACATGCTCAATTTGGTTCATGCAAAAAAAAATTACATTGAGGGATAAAATGCCAAAAACAGGTCACATGGGTGCTATAGACATGTGATTGGATGTTAAAAAGATTCTAATAAATGTTTTATTTTTTGATATTTTAACCCAAAACCTAATCCACATGAGAGTCTTTAAAAATGTTAATACAGACACCATGCTACCCAAGTGTTTATGTCATCAAGTGATAAATATTTTTTAAGCAAAAGTTTACTAAAGTTTTAGAACAAAAGGTAACTATGGGATTCAACCCCTTAGACTATTGAATTACAACACCTTAAAAAAAAACCTTTAGCCACCATGCTAAAAAGGGCATGTTTGTATGAATGTGAACAATTTATCCCTTTATTAAGCATATAACATATTTGAGACTCCTTTAAGTGGAAGTGGTGGGAAAACTTCAATAGGTCTAGAGGTATATAAATCACTAGGGTATATGTTGGTGCATTTATTTGATTTATTCAATTTACTTGTATTTATTATTTATTATTTTGGTGCACTAATTACTTGTTGTAATTAGTTTATTGTGTTTATTAATAGTTTGCACTAGATAAGATAAGCTTGCTTAACTAGTAGTTAACTTAGACACTTATCTTGTTACAATGGAGTTTCACTCCACTATTCAAGGTAAGATAAGATAAGATTGTTTAACTAATATTCAACTTGTGTTGATCATTTATACATGTTGGACACCTATCTTGTTAGTGTGGAGTTGCACTCCACTATTCATGTAAATAGATATCAGTTAAACTACACGTGTTGTGTGAGTTTTCTGATCTTTATCATGCACGCTTTACTCTATATAAGCAATGTATATTTATGTATTCTATATCAGATTAATATTAAATTATCAGAGTAATTCATCATATTTGAGTTATTTATTCATTTCTATTATTATCTCAAATATACAATTATTTTTTATTTCTATTACTATTTTATCTCTTATTTATGCTTTCTATTAGATTCATTAGATCATGTAGCTAATTATAGCATGGTACCAGAGCTATCTTGAATCTATAGATTGCTAAATATTCAAGAGAAAAATATCTAGATATAAGATCAGTTTTTTTATTTTGTATACAGATACAAATTGGAGCTTTGTGGAGAATTTTCGAGCTCACCATTAAGTTCAGAGTGCCCAAGATAGTCAAAATCATCTACAATTTTGTCTAAATTGGGTACATGATCCAAAACTTAGAAGTTTTGATTGATAAATATCTTAAGAACATGAAAATAAAATAGTAACAATGATTTCTCTAAGAAGAGATGTTTTATTACTCAAGATTGCAAATACAACCATATGCTTATCTGTGGGAAACAATGTCTAATTTTCATTTCACGTTACATATTCATTTATAAACATTTTGAAGGTAGGAGGAGGATATGAAAAGTCACCAATATCAATGGATATTAAGTGGTTCGACTTCCATGATTTACAACAATACAGAATTCAAGGAATTACTATTTTTAGACTGCACTACTAAAATTGAAATTTAGGGTACTTATATTGGGTTTTAGAGGGTCAAAAACCACCAAACAAAGTTTGGTGTCATCTCATCATGTTCTCCTCATTATTATATTTCCAACGGTTCAAATTGGGAGTCAATCGGAGCTATGGTGCAAAAGTTATGGCTTTTAGAAGTTCCATCATCAATTGGGATAGAACCGTCGCCCGAATTATCACCTGAATTGTTACTCAGATCAGCACAGGAGGCAAAATTGGTAAGGATTTGATCCAAAAGAACCACACCCAAATCTTGTTGGTACCTAACAATTGAAGCATTTTTTTTTTAGCAAAATGGACCTCACGATTGCATTTGAAAGACGTCAAAACCTATAGATCCATATAAAATTTGTCCAATTTGGATACAGGCACCTGGAAGACAATTTTTTTTTGCTCCTAGGTATAGCCATACAGACCATATGGAATCTACAGACCCAATTTATTTTTTTTGGTAGGCCTCACAGATCGGTAGGTAGATTTGAAAGGGCAACTTCAGGAGCCCACCATTTGAACATCGGGAGGTATTTCTGAGCGCATTTTTTTTGAAATAGATTAAAATTTTGTGCTCTTCACTTCTA
Source organism: Torreya grandis (assembly GCA_037957365.1). Taxonomy (NCBI): domain Eukaryota; kingdom Viridiplantae; phylum Streptophyta; class Pinopsida; order Cupressales; family Taxaceae; genus Torreya; species Torreya grandis. The sequence goes on along the minus strand of JARHVA010000038.1, from coordinate 5,856,548 downwards.
TACTTTTAGTTTTTTCCAAAATTTTCCAAATTTTTCTATAATTCATATTTTTATATAGAGCTCTTGCTTGCCCTCATTTTTTCAACTTCAGAGGCTCATAACTTTCACATATGACCTCGAATTGAGGTCCCATTTTTTTTAAAGTTAATATTTTTTCGAGAAAAACACATTGGGATAAAACTAGGTAATTCAAGGGGGTTTTGTGGTGTGTTCTGTACTTTGATTTCTACTTTGTGATAGTTTATTTCTAATTACATCATGGGGAATCCTAAGTTCCCACTATTACCAACATACAACTATAATACATGGAAATAGAATGCTTCAAATACATTAATGATGCTATGATATATGCCTTACATAACAACTCTTCTTACTCCACCTACTGATGCAAAAGAGTTATAAAACTTTCTCTTTGAAATTACTAAAGTAATTGGATGCATTCGGTCTTACATGTCTTTAGATTTGAATTTCCATCTTGACAAATGTACAACTCTAAAAGAGGCTTGGGATAAATTAGCATCATTATTTGGCAAAATAGATGAGGTTTGTGGTTACCAAATTAACAATGAACTCATTAGTTTGGATCCTAAAAATTATGCTACAATACAAGACTACATCACTAAAGTCATAGATCTTAGAGCACAACTTTTAGAATGTAAAATTGATAAAAAGGACATTCAATTGATTTTTAGTGCCTTACATAAATTAGGTCTTGAATATTCATCATTTGTCTCTAGCTTTCAGACTCATCGGCTCACATTGGGCACATCTTATAAATTAGGTCTTGAATATTCTATGAGATTTTAATAGCTGAAGAAGAAAAGTTAATAGCTATGGGTCTAATCAAGTCATCCAAATCTCAAGCTCTAGTTGCAAGTCAACCTCAACATAAATAAGTTTCAACATCAACATCAAATACACGTTCAATTAAAAAGATGCAAAATAATCAAAATAAGTCATAGAAAGATAAGATTAAAGGGCAACAATATTCCTCACAAGAAGATTATAAATCCACTAATAAGAAAGGGGATTCACAAAAAAGGACTGGCACTCCTTGCCCTTATTGCAAAAAGGGGTTTCATAGTGAACAAGATTGTTGGAAGAAAGAGATTGATGAACTTAAGGGTCTACTAAAAAATAATTACATCAATCAATCCTCTTCAAAAGATTCTTCCACTCCTTCAAATTTAGGGAAAGGGAAAGCTATAGTACTAGTTGCGTTGGCAAATTCACCCAAGTCATGGGTCATTGACTTAGGTGCTTCACACCATAAATTTTCTAGATTAGAACCAAGTTCTTTGCCTCATATTCTCATAGGTGATGATTCTAAGGTAGATGTTATAGGAAAAGGTATAGTTGATGTTGATAGTGGTGTATTTGAAGATGTCCTCTATGTGCCAGAGTTATCAACTAACCTTCTTTCTATCTACCAAATCACTCACTTTGATACTGGTATAAAATTTGAGTTGACACCTAATTCTGTATCAATCAAAAAATTGGAGGATAATTCCTTAGTTACAGTGGGAAAAGTTGACAATAATACTCAACTTTATTCATTCTCCCACTTTGTGCGTCAGTATTCCTCTACAATATCACTCTCACACACTGATTTTGTAAGCAAGTTATGGTAGCTAATTCTAATAGTATAGAGTCAACTAAAAAATTCCTTCCCAACTCCATCCACAAAATTTGATATCTATGAATATCATAGAAAACACTTAATCTAGAATGGAATGATTTGTGCCATGTTTGGATTAATATTTATAGATGAGGATTTGAACATAAAATCACCCATTTTTATATTCATTGTTTCACCATTCATGGTCTATGCCAATTATTTTGGTCTATGTTGACTTTTAAAGTCTCTCAAATTTTGTTTATGTTGTGTTTAACTGTCAACAAAAAATAAATTTATTTTCTAACTCCCCTTCAAAAAAATTCTTCTATGACCTATGTCCTTTAAATATGCCCTTGTGATCACAATATTTAACATATAAATATTCCATGTCTCTATGGGTCTTATGGCTGATTAGGTACCCATTTACATAACTTTATTGGCACTTATTTTATCTCTAAACTTTACAAAATGTTTTGATAAAAATATTTTCAACTTGATCTTCAGAGACATGGTCTTATGGTTGATTAGGTACCCATTTACATAACTTTATTAGCACTTATTTTATCTCTAAACTTTACAAAATGTTTTGGTAAAAATATTTTCAACTTGATCTTCAATGTTGCATTATACAAATTGAATTACATCATTTTAAATCAATTCTCTAATATGTTTTTGATGAATCTCCACATATTTTGTTCTTACAAGATAGATAGAATTCTTTACCAATTGAATTATACTTTATTTTCATAATACAATATTGAAGGTTGATTTTGTAGAAAATATAAATCACTAAATATTCACCTCAACCACACTATTTTATGAAACACTACACATGATAATTTATACTCCACCTATATTGATGATAGTTCAATTTATTTTTTCTTACACTATGAGATAGCACCTGATGAAATCTTAAACACAAAATTGATAGTCCATTAAAAATAATCTACATATCCATCCCAATAAGAATATGTGAAACCTATTATAGACATAGCTCCACATGCCACATAGTCTACCCAAACATTTATAGTTCCTTTCTCATATATATATATATATATATATATATATATATATATATATACACACACACACACACACACACACACACACACACACACACACATACACACACACACACACACACACACACACACACACACACACACACACACACACACACACACACACACATATACACATATATATACACACACATATATATACATATACATATACATATATACATATATATATATATACATATATATATATACATATACATATATATACATATATATACATACATATATACATACATATATATATATATATATATATATATATATATATATATATATATATACATATATATATACATACATATATACATATATGCATATACATATATATGTATATGTATATGTATGTATATATACATATATATATATATATATATATGTATGTATGTATATATCTATATGTATATGTATACATACATACATACATATATATATATACATATATACATATATATATATACACATACATATATATATATATATATATATATATATATATATATATATACACATATACATATATATATATATATATATATATATATATATACATATACATATACATATACATATACATATACATATAAATTAATTTCTTCTTAATGAATAATTTTGGGAGATGACATTAACATTGAAACTAGACTAACTTCACAAAAAATGGTAGGGCTAGTTATAATTAATTAGATATGACTCCCCACTAACTATCTAAACAACATGCCATCTATATTTTATGAATCACCGCTTTTTGATAATTTTATCCCTACTTCAACTAGTGTAGTGTAAACTTTACATTTTTTGTTTTGAATTTAACCAAAAAATAATGTGTATGTTTGAATTGAGAGAGTAGTTTTGACCAAATTTCACCTTAGTAAAATTTGTTCAACTATTTTCATGGAGAGCTGACCAAAAATTACAAGAATAGGTCATTTCAGAGGTCCAAAATTGCAAGTCAAGGAGGTTAAGGTGTTTTGGCTCCATTGTATTGTATTTCGAGTTCTCCACAAGTCAAGTCTTGGCCCCTCGTAAACTTAATTTACATTATCAAGACTAAGTCAGGTTCTCTGAATGACTCAACTTGTTAAAATTTCATGAGTATAAGCAATCCAGGTTTATGAACCCAAATTACTCCTTCCAATTCTTTGTGGGTTTCCAATGATGCATGACTTCGAGTTTTTCAAGGAGCAAGTCTTATGACTTTTACAAGCAAAAGTAATCAAAAAACCTGAAATGGTCTTGATAATGTTTCCCACCAAGTGTCCCTTTGGAATTTTTTTAAGGGCACCTTTTTTGCCCAAGTGTCCCTTTGAACTTTTTCGAAGGGCACTTGTCTTCCCAAGTGACCCTTTAGAAAAGTTTCGAAGGGCACTTTTTAGCGCAAGTGTCCCTTAAAACTTTTCCAAAGGGCACTTTTCCTCCAAGTGAACCTTTGAAAAAGTTTTGAAGGGCACTTTTTAGCCCAAGTGTCCCTTCATACTTTTTTGAAGGGAACTTTGTTATCCAAGTGACTTTCAAAAAAGCTTCGAAGGGTAATTTTTTAGCCCAAGTGTCCCTTCGGACTTTTTTGAAGGGCACTTTTTTAGCCCAAATGTCCCTTCAGACTTTTTTGAAGGACACTTTATTATCCAAGTGACCCTTTAGAAAAGTTTTGAAGGGCATTTTTCTTCTCGAGTGACCCTTCCAAAAATTTTGAAGGACACTTTGTGCCTTCCCCAAGTGTCCTTAAAAACTTTTTCGAAGGACACTTTCCCAAGTGTCCTTCGAGGACAGTTCTTGAAGGAACTAAGCGTTACCTTTTAGGAAAAATCCCTAAAAGAATTCCTTCAGACAAATTGTCTAAATGAATTACTTTGGAAAAATCACCTAAAGCATAAACTCGATGGATCCCCATGATGTGTTGTAGGACATCAAGTTTAATACAGCCAACTAGTTGTTGGGATTCAAAGGCATGACGTGCCGTAAGATGCCAAATTTAGGATGGCTAAATAGCTATTGAGATTCAAAGATGACGTGCCATAGGACATCAAATTTCATGCCTAAAGTCTTCAAGTAGGAAGTAAAGCCATTCAAAGACCCTGACAGGGTCTTAAGCAAGGATAGTACAAATCAAGTTTCCAAAAGAGCTTTGCTTATAACTTTTACAAGTAAAAGAAATCAAGAAGTCCATAAAGGAAGAGACAGTGCTTTACAAGTTTTTAAGAGAGATTTTTTGAATTTTATAAGTAGAAGCAATCAAAGGACCCAAAGAATCAAGTAAAAGTAAAGTCACTTGGAAAACCTGAATGGGTCTATAGTGCAAAATGTGGGAGCTCTTAGGAAGAATCCATTGATTTTGTAGTGATTCAAGCCATTTCTTGTGGAGGGTCATCTCACCATTGATTTTTTAGTGATCCTGATCATTTTAAGAGAGTGAATCAAAGAGGACAAAATCCAACTAAATGAGAGAACAACTGGAATTAGTTTCACTAAGATGGTGACTGCAAACTATTTTGGAGGATTCTATTTTAGTGCCCAAGATTTCTCTCTTATCTCCCTCTTTTTCTATAAATAAGACCCTTGGACTCTTATTTTATTATCCACAGATAGTACGGTGAAGCCCTGCTAGATGTTTTTCCATTTTCTTGCCTTTGAGAAAAGAAACATAAGTTTGTTTTATTTCTAAGTTCTAGACATTTGCCTAGGCATGCAAGAGACATAGAGTGACAACAAGTTATGTTTTATCCTTTTGTCCTCTATCCTTCATGTTTTTTAGCAAAGAGTTGATCCAACAGGCCATGGAGAGTGCATTATATATGTATGAGATTTTGCACATGTGTAACCTTTTTCTAGACTATATAGGTTGTCTTTTCTAGTTATTTACCTTGTGTGATCTCATTCATTTTGTCTCTACATTGAAATACTTTTGTTATAATATTCTAGAGCTTTAGTTATAGACTATATTCTATTGTATTGTGCATAAGTATACGGCATACATGTGGATACTAATTCTTGGTGTATCACCATCTTAGACTAGGCTTTTCATTTATGCAAACTTCTGACTCTTTTCACTCATACAAACTGGGTCAACAGTCTTATTTCACAAAAGCTAATACAGGGAGCTAGCCCTTTCAACCTAGAGGTTCATTTCCACTTATAGGCACACCCATAGGCCTAGAAATATCCCAACATTGCCCAAATCTAGAGGAGGCCTCAATAACCCTCTTCTAGGGTGCAAGATTTGGAGACAATAGTTCTGGCAATATTGGTGGGACCTAAAATATTACAAAGTCAAGGTGAATGCTAGTCTTGATAGGCCTAAGTAGTATAAATACCTCTAACCTAGCATTTAGTGACTTCAAATGGGTGTGAATCTCTAGTTTTAGACCAAGTTTTATACATTATCGTACATGGTCCTCACAAGATTCTTAATATTTTTTTACCAAGCCCCTTTAGATGAAGCTTTTCCTGAAGAACAATGCCCTGAACCACTCCTAGCCCTATTAAATCCTTGGCAACAAGGTTTTGGGGAAGAAGCATAAGAGGTTAAATAAGTTCAAGGAGAGAAGGAAGTTAAAGAAGAAGAATAAATAGAGGATCATAGAGGAAGAAGAGAAATGGGGGAAAGGGGAGAGATAGATAGACATCAAGCTTTCCTTGCTTTTAATACCCAAAACCCAATAGAGATTCCTGCATATGACCCCATCCCTCCAAATGCTACCAAAAATCTTCCTATTTTCAATAGAGAGGGTCATACTACCCTATATGAACATATTAGAGACATCTCTAATTTTTTAAAATTCCATTATGTTACTAGGGCCAACATAGCCATCAGGTTGTTTAATATGTCTTTAAAAGGCAAAGCACTTGACTGGTATAGAACATTATAAGGGGTTTGCATTACAATTTGGGATGGTTTTGGAGACCTATTGGTGACAAGATTCAAAAATAAGAGTGACTATGCTTCCCTAATACATCAGTTGAATGTAATAAGAAGAGGTCCAAATGAATCCATAGGAGATTTCAATGAGAGATTTCAAAGAACATGGTATAGGATGCCACCAATCATGAGACCTCCTCTTAGCTTTGTGTTCCCAACATACCTTAAAGGGATTGATACTGATGTTGATGTTATGTTGCAGTCAATGGAAGGATTCACTCTTTTAGGTGCATATGAACTAGAAATTGAGGCTAAAAATAGCTTGATTCAGGCTGGAAAACTCCCTCCAAGAGTTTCTATGCCTTTGTTGTCCCATAATTCATTTGAATCTCCAAGCATGTCCCAGGTTCCCAATGCCAATGTGAAGCCAAGAGCCTTTCCCAAAAATGTGGATAACATTCTGGACAAGGATGAAGAAATCATATCGTTGAGAGCTCAACTCAAGTAAGATCAATATTAGGTAAGTGTTCCTCCTAATGCAGAATACTATCCTCAACAAGGATATAGAGCTCCATCCCAATACAATTATCAAGGGAGAGGATAAAATCAACAAGGTTACTATAGGCAACCCAATGCATATAATCCAAATTCTACTCCTCCCATAAAGGTTGTTGTTCTAGTTCATGCAAATCTAGTGCAAGGAGAAGATCATGTGGACTAATGGGGGCAGCCTCAAAGTCAATTTGCACATGATGATGGAAGAACCAACTATGCTTTGACTACATAAGAAGAAGCTACTCCTTACATGATAGTAGAAGAAGCATGTCCTAGCTAAAGGGATAATCATAGAGAATGTAGCAGCCCAAGTGTGGGGATGATGAACTTTCAAAAGAAGGATGATTTTGTGTTAACTCAAGGCATGTCAATTGCAGCTAATACAAGGTCTAAGAAGGGAGCCTTGGGAGAAGGACAGGAGCCATGAATAGTTCCAAGTGATGCCTCTATAAGGCCATGAAATGCCAATCAAAGTTTTTCACCTTCTACAAGCCATGTTCCTCAACAAAATTAGAATGTAAATGTAGATGTGAAGATTTCAACTAAACAGGAAACAAATCCTTTATTACCATCAAAAATGCAAGAGAAATTGAATACTCCATCTCTAAATATTGTAGACAAGCATATCCCTTTGGGAGGTTCTACATATACATGGTCAAAAGGAGCTTTTGCAAGAGAAGTTAGCAAGCATGCAGGTGGCTCCTCAATATTCAAGGCATCATAGTGTGGCTCTCATAAATTCTCCAAATCATCTTTTAGAGCCTTCCACTAAAGCTGAAAATCCTTCACCCTTCTACCTCACACTCATTGTAGGAGATAATTCGGTCCACAAATATATTGTGGATAGTGGATCAAGCAATACTTTTATGCCTAAAGTAGTGGTTGATAGCTGGGTTTGAACTATGAGCCACATATTAAAGGTGTGTTACAACTAGATGGAAATCTAACCAAGATGGTAGGATTGGTCAAAGGTCTAAAAGTGTTTTTACATGGCTGCCCAATCTTCTCTATCATGCAAGATATTGTGGTGGTAGACCTTCCAAGACACTTTGTTATATGATTGTATAGGGAAATTACGGCCAACATAGGAGGATACCTTTCTATTGATTGGTCCTTTATATCTTTCAAAACAAGGTATGGAACTAAGGTAACCATAAGGACTCAGCCCTTAGCAAGGTTCCACATTGAGCTATACTTGGAGATAATGAAAAATCAAAACTATTTAATCAGTAAGGAAGAAGAGGCAGTCTTGAATAGTGAAACATCTTCTCCTCTTGAAGGTAATTCTAACCTCTATCTTAACAAGTACAATACTAAAACACATGGCCTTGATCCTTACACTTTCATTGAGGAAACTGATATGAGAGTTTATTGCATGCATGAGGGAAACGTCCCAATTCCTTCACTCACCAATGAAGATTATGAGCTTGATGGCATGTGGGAAATGTTATTTGATGGATCAAGGATAAAAGTAGGTGCAGGAGCTGATGTCATGTTAGTCTCCCCATCAAATAATCATCACTACTCTTCTTATAGGTTTCACTTCAGTTGCACTTGCAATGTGGCAGAATATGAAGGCTAAGTTCATGGTCTCCAATGGGCAAAGAAGAGAGGAATCAAACTTTTGAAAGTCTATGGAGATAATGAGTTGGTCATTCATCAAGTGAGAATTCAAGCTACAAGCAAGAATCCCTTGCCCAAGTCCTAAAAGAATAGGGTATGGGAACTACTTGAGGATTTTGATACCTTCAACATCCAGCCCATACCAAGACTCTTGAACAAACACGCTGATAGATAGGCTACAATAGGAGCACATTTTGACTCAACTACTAACATTGAACAAGAGAAAGATCAATCTCATATCAAGATCATTGTGAGACCTTACATTATGGATAATGAAGTGTCATGGCAAGTGTTTGAAAGCAATGAACACATTGCACACTTCTTGCAAAATGAGGCAAGCTTCTCTTCAAATAACCAAAAGAAGTTGCATGATCATTATGAAGAGTACATTATACATTTAAAGACAAATAAAATACCCAAGGGGATCATTACCTTAAAATGTGTCTTCAATTAGAATGATCAAAATAAAAACCAAAAAATGAGCATGTCAACAAAAGAAGAGAACTATGAGAGAGTTCTGATTTTCAAGGAATTTTTTTTAAAGATTGGCAAGACTTGCTCTCAGTTGGAAATGCAAGCTTTTATTTCATTATGCAAAGAGTTTCATGACATCTTTGCCTAGGAATACAAGGACCTAAAAGGGTTTGACCCAAGTCTATGTCATCACACCATTGAATTGGAGCATGGAGCTAAACCAGTAAGGCAAAAGCAAAGGCCTATCAAACCCAAGGTAGAATAACTTATGAAGAAAGAGCTGACCAAATTGATTGAGTCTAGGATTATATTTCCTATCAAACACTCAACTTGGGTAGCCAACCTTGTGCTAGTTCGAAAGAAGAATGGAGAAATCAGACTTTGTGTGGATTTTTGTGATCTAAACAAATTGTCTCTCAAGGGGATCATTACCCACTCCCTGCCATGGAAGAAATTTTACAAGTTGTTTTAGGTTCTCAACGTTCCTTAATTCTTGATAGTTATTCACATTATAATTAAATATTGGTAAATTAAGGGGATCAATTCAAGATAGCCTTCACCACCAAGTGGGGGACCTTTGCTTACAAGAAGATGCCATTTGGTTTATCCAATCTTGGACTTATATTTCAAAGGGCGATGGACATGGATTTCAAAAGTTTGATCAATAATTTTTTGTTTGTTTACCTTGATGATATAACCATTTTTTCAAAATATGTTGCTGATCATATGGGACATCTAAGGCAAGTGTTTGAGAAGTGTAGAGAGTATGACATATCACTCAATCCAAAGAAGTGCATCTTCATTGTCCATGAAGGTAAGCTTTTGGGTCATATTGTTTCAAAAGAAGGCTTATCTATTGACCCCGAAAGGATTGAAGCTATTCTAGGCTTGTTTTTGCCTCAACACAAGAAAGGGCTATAAACTTTCTTAGAAAAAATAAACTTTTTAAGGAGGTTTATCCCAAACTTTGCAACTGTGGTAAAGCCTATCACAACCATGCTAAAAAAGAACCAAGGTTTTACTTGGGCAAAGGAAGGTAAAGGTAGATTTGAGGAAATCAAGCAAGAAATTTTATCTTCTCCCACTCTCTTAAATTTGAATTTTGCTAAGGATTTCATTCTTTATACTTTTTCTAACTTTGACACAATCTCAACCATGCTTATGCAAAATAATGAAGAAGATGTTGAGCAGCCAATTGCTTTCTTCAGCCAAGGCTTAGAAGATTACAAAGTGAGATATTCTTTTGTTGAGAATCAAGATTTAACCATCATTAGAGGCTTGAAAAATTTTAGGCATATGGTTTCCAACAACACGATCCATGTCATGGTCTCCCATCCTAACATTAAGGAGTTTCTCCTAAGCAGGGATCTCAATGAGAAGAGAGTTGGATGGATCACGAAGGTGATGGAATATGACATTGACATCAAGGTAACCAGCCTAATAAGAGGAAGAGGTTTATGTGAGCACTTAGCATATGAATTTCAAGATCCAAAAAAGTAACCCTTGGTGAATCAAGTTCAAGACTAGCCAGCTAATCAAATGCAGAATCAAGGTTGGACACAAGACATCATTATTTTTCTTCAAAAAGGTGAGTGTCCCAATGGCTTGAACAAATCTCAAAGAAGGTATTTTAGGATACAGGCTATTCCTTATTGTCTTTTGGATGGAATTATCTTTAATAATGATGCGAGCAATGTGTTACTAAGATGCATTAACAATGACCAATTTGATATGCTGCTAGAAAAGTTCCATAATGGTGCAGATGGTGGTCACTTCTCTCCAAGAATAATACCTATAAAAATAATGAGAGTTGGTTACTATTGGCCTAGTCTTTTTAAAAATTGTTATCATTGGGCTAAGGTTTGTCTTCAATGTGCTTTCTTTGTTGGCAAAAAAAATCTTATTTCCATTCCATTGAATCCTATCTAGGTGTACCATCCTTTCATGCAATGGGGATTTGACTTCATTGGCATGATCAACCCTCCATCAAGTGGTGGACACAAATGGATATTGACTACTATAGACTACTTTACAAGATGGGTAGAGGCTATTTATTTGAAGGAAGTAAATGAAAATGCCATCTTGGAGTTCTATGACAACATTATAACAAGGTTTGGGGTTCCTCATGTCATCATCTTAAATAATGCACTTGATTTCATAAGTGCTAAAAATTTTGATTGGGAAACAAAGAGTGGAGTTCATTTGAGTACCTCATCCAACTACTACCCTCAAGGTAATGGACTGGCTGAGTCTACCAACAAGAACCTCATCAAGATCATCAAGAGGACATTAGAAACCAATCAAAGATCATGGCATAACAAGTTGAAGACAACCTTATGGGTAGACAGAATCACTCCCAAGAATTTAATTGGTAATTCTCCCTTTGTACTTGTCTATGAGAGAGAAGCTAAGTTGTTCATATCATAAGAGCTCCTTGCCTTGGAACTTGCACAACAATTGGAATTACTTGAGAACACTCCCATGGGGGTCATATTAATAGAATTAATGAAGTTTTAAAAGGTAAGAGATGATGCACACAAATATTTGGAACACCATCAAGTTCTTATGAAGAAATATTTTGACAAAAAGGTAAGGTTAAAAGTGTTCAAAGAAGGTGACTTGGTCTTGAAATGGGATGAAGATAGATTAAAACTAGGCAAACATACAAAGTTGTATACCTTGTGGAGTGGTCCTTACATCATCAGCAAGTGCAAGTAAAGAAACTCCTTTTAGTTGTCCAAAATGGATGGAAGAAAGCTACCTATTCTAGTGAATGGAATCCACTTGAAGCCTTGATTTTGACCCTTGCTGGCCATGTCTTGTATATACTTTGTTTTGGTGTGTTTCTTTTGTTGTGTTTGTTTTCCCTAAGTGATTTGTAGCATAGGTGAGTTTTCCTTCCCTTTATTTGGTGTGCATCTCTACCTTGTGTGTGTAATCAACCTACCTAGTGTGTTTTTGAACCAAAGCTTATTCAGTTCTCTTTGAAGTGCCTATATGCATGACTCCATACCTAATGGAAGGATTTAGGTGACTAGTCTTTGACATAGCATGCATGACTCCCCTCAAAATCACCAAGAATGTTGACCAAATTTCACCTCAGTATAATTTGTTCAACCATTTTCATGGAGAGCTAAACAATAATTGCAAGAACAAGGCATTTTAAAGGCCCAAATTTGCAAGTCAAGGAAGCTAAGGTGTTTTGGCTCCATTGTAGTGTATGTGATGTTCTCCATAGGTCAAGTCTTGGCCCCTCGTAAACCTGAGTTACATTATCATGATCAAGTTGGATTCTCTGAATGAACCAAACTTGGTAAATTTTCATTAGTAGAAGTAATCTGGGTTTACGAACCCAAATTACTCCTTATAATGATTTGTGAGTTTCCAACGATGCATGATTTTAGGTTTTCCAAGGAGCATATCTTATGACTTTTACAAGCAAAAGCAATAAAAAAACTTGAAATGGTCTTGATAATGTTCCCCCATCAAGTGTCCCTTTGGACTTTTTTGAAGGCCACTTTTCTTCCCAAGTGACCCTTCAAAAAAAAATTGAAGGGCACTTTTTAGCCCAAGTGTCCCTTCAGACTTTTATGAAGGGCAATTTTCTTCCAAGTGACCATTTGGAAAAGTTTTGAAGGGTACTTTTTAGCCTAAGTCTCCCTTTATAATTTTTTGAAGGGCACTTTGTTATCCAAATGACCCTTCAAAAAAGTTTTGAAGGGATATTTTTTTAGCCCAAGTGTCCCTTCAGACTTTTTTGAATGGCACTTTGTTATCCAAGTGACCCTTTAAAAAAGTTTCAAAGGGCACTTTTCTTCCCGAGTGACCCTTCAGACTTTTTTGAAGGGCACTTTTTGCCTTCCCCAAGTGTCCTTCAAAATATTTCTAAAGGACACTTTCCCAAGTATCCTTCAAGAAAAGTTCTTGAAGGAACTAACTGTTGCCTTTCAGGAAAAATCCCTAAAAGAATTCCTTCAGACAAATTGTCTAATGGAATTACTTCAAGGAAATTGCCTAAAGCGTAAACATGATGGATCCCCATGATGTGCCACAGGACATCAAGTTTAATACATCCAACTAGCCATTGGGATTCAAAATCATGATGTGCCTCAGGACATCAAATTTAGGGTGGCCAACTAGCTATTGAGATTCAAATATGATGTGTCACAAGACATCAAATTTCATGCCAAAGTCTTCAATTAGGAACAAAATCCATTCAAAGAACTCGACAGGGACTTAAGCAAGGATAATGCAAATCGGGTTTCCCAAAGAGATTTGCTTATTAATTTTACAAGTAAAATCAATTGAGAAGCCTGAAAAAGAAGAGGCAATGCTTTGTAGGTTTTCAAAAGAGCTTTGATTATGACTTTTACAAGTAAAAGCAATCAAAGAACCCAAAGAAGCAAGTAGAAGTAAAGTCAATTGGAAAACATGAATGGGTCTGTAGTACAAAATGTGGGAGCTCTCAAGAAGAATCCATTGATTTTATAGTGATATGAGCCATTTCTTGTGGAGGGTCATCTCACCATTGATTTTTCAATGATCCTGGTCATTTCAAGGGGGTGAATAAAAGAGAAGGATAAACTCTGACTGAATGAGCGAATAACTAGAATCAGTTTCACTAGGATGGTGACTGCAAACCATTTTTGAGGCTTCTATTTCGGTGCCCAAGAGTTCTCTCTTCTCTCCCTCTTTTGATTTAAATAAGAACCTTTGGCTCTTTTTTATCATACACAGATAGTATGGTGAAGCCCTACTGGAATGTTTTACCATTTTCTTGCCTTTGAGCAAAGAAGCATAAGTCTATTTTATTTCCAAGTTCTAGACATTTCCCTGGGCATGCAAGAGACATAGAGTGAGAACAAGTGATGGTTTATCCTTATATTCACTATCCTTCATGTTTTTGAACAAATACTTGATCCAATAGGTCATGAAGAGTGCATTTTAGCTGTATGAGATTTTGCACATGTGTAACCTTTTTCTAGACTATACAAGTTGTCTTTTCCAATTATTTACCTTGTGTGATTTCATTCATTTTGTCTCGACATTGAAATACTTATGTTGGAATCTTCTAGAGCTTAAGTTATAGACTATATTTTTTTGTATTGTGCATAAGTATAAGGCATACATGTGGATACTAATTCTTGGTGTATCACCATCTTAGACTAGGCTTTTCATTTATGCAAACTTCTGACTCTTTTCACTCATACAAACTAGTTCAACAATCTTACTGCAAAAAAGCTAATATAGGGAGCTAGCCCTTTCAAATTATAGGTTCATTTCCACTTATAGGCACACCCATAGGCCTAAAAATGTCCCAACATTTCCCAAATCTAGAGGAGGTATGAACAACCCTCTTCTAGGGTGTAAGATTTGGAGACAAGTAGTATCCTATCATTTTTATGACATACTTATATACCAAGGATATAAATATGTAGTCCTAAATATATTGTAATTATTTTTTATTATTATAACATCTTATAGATACTAAAACTAAATATTTATAACATCTTAATCTTATATAATTGAAAAATATCAATCAAGGCTATACCCTTTAGTTCTAGACCTCCATGTTGTCAAAAGGTTCACATTAATCATCTCATTATGCCTAAATGGTTATCTATTAGTCAAATCCATATACTTATGATGACCTAGGTCTCCCATACTACATATAAATCCAAAAAATTGGTAATCATCATTCAATGTTCATTTTAGATCCATACTTATTTTATAGCCTTCTAGACACTACTGACCATAGAGTAATACTGCTATCGATGGTAGTGTCTAGATATTTATCTAGTGTCTAGTAGCCAAAAGTCATCCAAATTATAAAATGATTGAAATCCATGGGTTATCCTAATTATTTTATTTAATCATATTGTGATATATTTTCAAAGTCTATGTCATAAATACAATTCTAAGCCTTATCATTCCTCATCTATAAAATACCGAGTAAATACCTACTAAATCTAAATCAATCAACTAGATAAGCACTCTATTCCTTCCTCTTCATCCATATTTTCATAAAAATCATAGAATCAGTTATATTATAGTTATTAAGAATTAAAATTATATGTCATGAGTGATATTTGTCAAGTTACTAGCTAGATCATTGCATGCATCTTCATATAATATATTGCACCCTTGTGCACACACACTCTATGACACATATGAGATAACTACATAAGTTTTAGGCCCTCCTTGGAGTATTATATATATAGGTATAACCCACTGATCGAGGTGTCTTTAGGAAAATTCGACATCATGAACCCACTAACCCATTTTTTTAACAAACTCATTCCAAAGGTGAAAAAGGGTGAAGATATAGGGTTTGCTAAATCAGTGAAAAAATAATTTTTATTTCAAATAGAAATAAATTAATATAAATGTGATAGAAAACCCATAATATCAAATTTGGTCACATCCATATCCAATAATTATTCTATATATGAATCTTGAAACACAATTAGACATTATTATCGATGGTGTGTTTAGATCTATGGTAGTGTCCACATCCATAAAAGTACAATTTCAAGAATCTAACGACTGATCCAAAATAATTATCCTACATACTTTACATATGTTTCCATTTCAAATATTCCTATACACAGAAAACCAACTAATTACCATTGTTTATTATTTAATAAAATACCTTTCATTCATTATAATTTACTATTTTCAACAATCTCAATTTTACAAGTTTATAATATTATTTATATGAATTTTCTATTAAATGGCCTATTATAGATTAGATTATTACCCTTGTGTTATAACTATTTCTATATTCTTAACCTTATCCCTCACTGAATAATATTTAGGGTTAAAAATTTGGTGAACTCGACCCCTAAGTCTTCCTTTGGAAACCTATCTTGATCTAGGTTTTCCAAACTCATAAGGTTTTAACTTGTTGTGATTGATTTTTAGATATGAAACTTTACCCTATGGTTTTAAACTCATTATGTCAAAATTGTTTTGTCTTCATAACACTTCCATTTTCTTCTTCATTGATTCACACATTTCATGTTCTAAATAACTCAATTTTAAAATTTATCAGAGGTTTTGTCTACTCAAGGTTTGAAATTATAGAAATTATTTAGTGACAACTTTTGCTATCATGTTGGAATTATATAATTTGGATGTCTTTTCTTGATTATTATTATATTAGTCTTTGAAAAATTTAAATTTGATAAAAATGAACTTATTATTCTTCCTAACCCTAAGGAGGGTGATAACTACCATTCCTCTACCTAGGTCCATGTTATCACTCTTCCAATGGGTAAGGTGTCCCATATTATAGTTTCAAATGAAAATAAATATTATCTTCCTCAAAACCTTCCACCTCCTAAATCTCCTTTAATTTATTTTTATATGCATATTCAATACAAATCACCTAGGGTTTATGTTTGTGAAACATTCAAGGACTAAATCACTATGAATTGTCAAAGTGGGCCACAATTAAGGATAAACTAGATAGGGTCAAATGCACGAGGTTGAATATTTATGGAAAAGTGAAATATGAATAAAAAATCACAAGTATAATAAGCTTGTATTCACACCAAAAAGTTACATTAAGGATCATTAGACAAAAATTACATAATAAAGTACATTATATAGTGAGGAATTAGGTCACCTAAAAAGACAATTAGCTCATAATTAGAAAATGGGTCAAAGTACATTTCCCCTAATGACCTTATATTAACCTAAGAAATATAATTAGCCTATATAAGTAAAAACACATAGTGGGAAAAATTCTACATTGACATCCCCTTAAGCATAGCTTAAGTGTATATAATAATTGGGTCCTGCCACATAATCTTGATGAGGTACCCAAATGCATAGAGATGATTCCCCGTAAGAGCAAGAAGATATAACTACCAAAACCTAAAGAAGAACGTGGAAATGAATATACTTGATTTTAGTGAAGGGTTTGGTTAATATATCATAAATTTGTTCCATTGTCTAGATGTAACAAAGATCAATGAACTAATCATGGATGAGTTCCCAAATTAAATGCATGTGAATTTCAATATGCTTGGTCTTTTGATGGTGGAATGGATTCATGCAAATATGGATTGTGCTTTGGTTGTCATAGAAGATTAATATTGGTCATTGAAAATATATTTTAAACTCAATGAAAATCCCTTGAAGCCAAATGGCCTCAGTGGTAGCATTAACAACTCCTCTGCATTCTACCTCAATAGAAGATAAATAAATAATATTATGTTTCTTCTCTAACTAATTAATTGGACTAGAACTTTAGTAGAAATTATAAGCTGAATTAGACTTATAATTAATAAATATTACATTCCCAATCTAAATTTGTATAACCAATCAAGTCAATGTCGATGTTTACTCCATAGTGAATCTTGAAACTATGAGTATCCTAAATGTATTAGAGAATCTGCTTGTCTACTTTATAGTGTATTTCATGTGCTTCTTGAATAAATATAAGTGGCATGCCCACTAAAAATTAAATATTAGGCCTAGTGTGTGTAAGGTAGTTGTGACTGCCAATAATTTGTCTATATGAGGTAGCATTAACCAAAGTAGATGGACTATTTCTCTTAATTTCTGCTCATTTCTTAATTTGGAAGCAAGTAATAAACTTGTAATAGGGGTGTGTAAATGAATAATTGATAAAAGTGCACGCATGATCTAGACGATGATGGAAACTCCTCTTTGGCTTGGAAGGAATAACTTGTAGATAAAAAACACACTAAAAAAGGGGTTGTTAGCAAGATAGTTGAGTGGATTGCCTAGTGTGAGCTAGATCCGAAAAGCATATGCTTGCTAGGAGACTGTCAATCCACTATTGATAACAATTAAGTTGATATAAATGAAAATAAAGAATACTTTCATTCAATAACGTGAAATTAAATGCATGATATAAGAATAAAGTAAAATTATTTTTCAAATAAAATGACTAAAATAGCAAAAGTGGGTCAATACTCATGCTAAAATAGTTGGGATCAAGTTTAAAAAGTTAGAGGAGTCTCTATGAATAGGAAAGAACATATAAATTAGGGTTTGGTTGAGTTAGAGGGATTAAAAATAGCCTACTATTATTTTTTCCATAGTGACCATCGATAGTTAGGCTGATCATCAGTGGTTCGCTGACCATTGATGGTTAAGGTGATCATTGGTGGTTAGGCTAATCATCGGTAGTTGCCTATGTGTTTCTGGGTTTTTTGGAAAGAGTTTATAGATTGAGAAAATGGTCAAGAGTTTTAGTATGGGTCTAGTTAGAGGTGGGAAGCTAAGAGATAAATTTGATTAGGTTAGGAGGGTTAGAAATGAAATGAAATAAAATAAAGAAACAAGTACAAAGTTACCTATAACTTGTTAGATTGCTAATGGTGGAAGTCTAAAACAATTTGGCTAGAGTGATAGTACTTTGGCCTTAAGAGCAACTCAGACAGAGGTTCAAATCTCTATTTTTGTTACTTGATTTCTGAATAAATCTTGGATACCTATGTGCAAGAAGATTTGATAGCTTGGACATCATCCCTTTCACCTCCTACTCTTCTCCTTTTATAGGATGAAGTTCATAATTAGATAAGAGAAAGTTACTAATTAGATAGGAGGATAAAGTTACCATTTATGATGATTTAAATCTTGTTAGCATCATAAAAGGGAAGTTACTAAATCATTCCATGCTTATCTCATACATTGCTGGAAGTGGATTTAAGATAAGTTGACGAGCTGACCATCGACGAATAGGCTAACCATCGATGATTGAGTGTCTAAAATAATTTGCTCAAGAAAGGGGTGTTTTAAAAGGTTAAGTTAAAGGTGTTGAGTTAATATTTTGATAGGTTTAAGTTATCAAACAAGTTTGGTTAACTAGGTGGTTAACTAGACTCAAGGTTAAATGAGGGTCAAGGTGCTTTGACATCTAAAACTATCATGTGTAGTTTTTGAGTGTCTACATTTTACCCCTTTTTGTTATGTGGCTTTGATTTAACAAGGAACAAAATAAAAATGAATGAATTTCTATTCATGTTCTGATTGCCCTGAGTATGGAAGGAGGTGTTCCCCCTCAAATCAGGAGTTGGTGAGGCAAAATCAAAATTGGGTCAAAGTTTTATAAATGGTAAATGGTGAATCATGAGGTGAGTGACATAAAAGGGTGATTAATTTAATACATAAACACATGCATAAAATATGACTAGGTGTGATAGTCAAGATCGTAAAAAGACTAAAGTTGCCAATGTTGGTAAAAATAAGGTTAGTTCTAGAGAAATATATGATCGGGGTAACTGGTTTACAACATTGGTCATAGATGATCGAGTCATTCCTATCAAGTCCATTAGGCAAGGTCAGTGTTTGTCATAGGTATCTAGGGTAGGAAGTGTTCCCTTGAAAAACAAAAATGGTCAAGTCATGTATGAGGTGGTGCAAATTACAAAAGTTCAACATGGCAAGGTTGGTTGGTGAGGTCAAAATGACCAATGTAAGGTCATTGTAAAACATGTGAATAGTTTAGGTAAAAATGGCCAACATCAAGGTAGATGTGGTCAAATGGGGTGTCAGAGAAGGGTACACTTTGAGAGTAAAAGGTTTGGTTGAGGTGAGGATTAGTTGATCTCCCAAAATTTTAGCACCTAGATGGGGTGCTTTAAAAAAATGTGAAAAGGGTGGGGGACCTTGAATATCATTAGTCAGGGAGTTTCCCTAGGGTCAATCATTAATCATCACCCTAACCGTCAATGGTCAATTAAAACCCTGAAAGCTATAAAATAAAAAATAAAAATGTAAAATCATTTTCATCATTTGACAATTGGTGATTTGTGCTCTAGCATTTCATGTTTTGGTGTTTTGCATTTGAGCTTGCTGAGGTGGAACTGATTGAGTGTTCAAGTTTTAGCAAGTGTTGACATGATGAAGTGTGGATGGGGGCACGATTGAGTAATGGGATGAGGGATTCGACCATGTCAGTAATCATGAAATGAGATAGGTGTTGTTGTGAAATTGATAGTATAGTTAAATTAATGGTATTGGAGATGATGATTCTCCTAGAGGATATTTAGTGGATTACACAACTACCCATTTGAGGGGAGCTAATTTATCATATAGAGAGTGAGGAGATAGACTAATATATGGAGCTAATGTATGGAGTAGATCAGGTGTGCACTTGATTTCACTCAGGAAAATTCAGTTATAGACCATTATACCAGAGGTATCCTAGGGAGAGATGCTTACTTACCATGATGATGATGGCCATTTTCTACTTTGCACTACCTGATTCAAGCAATGGCTAGTTTATATACTAGTTATTAGGGATCCTAGTGGAGATGTTGCTATGGAGGACTGTGTTTGGGTGGACCCTAGTTTTACTAGTACAAATCTATAAGGATCTCTAGGCCTTTTGGGCACATAGTTTATATGCGATTAGTGTTGGGTTCATGCTCCACTACTAGGTGTATGAACATATTCTCATATTTTAGACTAGTGGGGGCACCATGGGAGGGATTCAACTAGGTACCCTTTCTAGTGGGATTTACTAGATGGAGAGGATATTATGTGTTGATAAGTGCTAGGGGTGGTTCTAGAGATATCAATTGGTTTAGGGATGCTTTGGAGGGTTTGGTGGTGGGTGACATAGTGTGGAGGCCATATGTGAGCTAGCTGAGGTGGGCAGGGTATAGCTACCAAACACTATCACTACATAGCTGGCACTAGATATATGGGAGATGGGATGATGAGATTGAGCTTATCCTATTCAACTAAGTTTAGAGGTAGTTTGGCCTTGTACAAGGGATCCCACTAGATTTATTGAGATACAAGAGGGAGGATGTAGAGATTCTTCTCCTAGAACCATAGCCATACGATGTTGTTTTAGATCATGAGGAGTTACCAGTGAGAGTTGTGATAGATGATGTAAGTGTTGTAGATGGTTATGCAGCATGGTACTAGGCTCGATATGTAGTTGCTAATTTTGGATAGGGTGACAGGAGAAGTAGCCCATGGATGTGAACCATATTGGGGTACCAGTATAGGGTGGTGGTTATGATAGATAGGCACAAATAACACTTTTAGTATCACAATCCTAGATCACCAGATTATAGGGATAGATGGACAATTTAAAAGGTCAAATTATCACATTATAAGGTCATGTGGCGATGTTGATTAGAGAGTGAGATCAAGCAAGGATCTATCTTGGGTTATTGAAGAGAGAGAGAGAGAGAGAGAGAGAGAGATTCATTGAGGCATAGGGTAGGAGTGGTAACAACACTAGTAGGGTCACTGATAGGAGGACTTGATATGATTCTTATGATGTGGTACTTAGCCACCATAGAGGAGTTAAGATATTATGAGGTAATAGTACTGGAAATAGTGCTTGCTCAGTTACCATTGGAGATGAGGTAGAGAGAATAGAAGGCTAGCTTAGCAGGTGGTCCATCTATAGCTACTCTAAGATAGTGCGTCACTAGAGTGGGGCAAGCAAGGAGATTAGGTGGACCAACACCAAATAGTAGTGTAGGTGTAGGTACAGGTGTAGTTGTAGGTGTAGGTGGAGGTGCAAGTGGTGCCCTAAGGGCCTGATAGATGAGATTATATGATGTATATGTTTTTGATTTTGATACTAGCCTACGTGTTGATGATGTGAGATGTATATATGAGAGAGAGAGAGATTTATACATTGTGACTTGTATTTCTTATTGGATGGACATGAGGTATACTCATTGACATGTAGTACTTCTATTATAATGCATATGATGATGATGAGGTTTTATAATGATTATGTATGTTATGCTTATTTGATGTTTTGAGATATTTATGGATGGTGCTTATGAGATTTATGGTTCATTAGGATGTTCATGATGTATATTTATGATAAAATGATAGGTTTCTCATGCCCCATACTCTATGAGATGATATGCAGACTCTTAGTTTTAGGCATGTGATGTAGTGCATTGATGGATGTGATGTTGATGATCATGGATGATTTTATTATGTTATATGGTGATGTGATGTTGATGATCATGGATGATTATATTATGTTATATGATGATGTGATGTTGATGATTATGGATGATTTTGTTATATTATATGATGATGTGATGATTGTGATGACATGTTTGATCTTATGATGAATATTGTAGGTTTATACATTGTGGATGATGTGTTAGTGCATGGATATGTTCATGGACATGTGATTAATGGTTTTGCTTATGGTTTTTTTGATGATGTGGTTCATGGAGAGGATTTGGATATGTGATAGGTGATGTTTGTTTGGGATGTGATGCACTGATGTTTTGAATTATTGTTATGTTTATGGGAAGTATAAATATGACATGGTCTATGATGTTTATTGATATGATGTGGTTTATGTTGTTTATGTTATGATAAATGATTATTGTTTTAATGATAATGATGTGACAATGGGATTTTTGATGTTTTATGGTTTTGATATTTTGTACATGGATAAGATGTAGTTGATGGACATGTTTCATAATGGTATGATGTATATGGATTATTGCATTCATAATAATGATGTTTTTAATGTTTTTATATGATATGTGATATGGAGATATGATGAAATCACATAAAGTAGGTTTAGATAACACAATAAATGTGGAAAAGAGAGAAGGATCATGAGACATATGTCCACATGAACTAATGAATAGAGGGTAAGAAAAATACAAGATGTGTTCATTAGTAGGGACCTAACAAAACCAAATTTGGCTTGACTTAATGAAAATAAGCCTTTTGAATGCTTCACATGAGCATGATTTAATTGGAAAAGAAGGTATCTTGATCACTTTATGTCAAGTAAGATCATAGTCCCTTGATTTTAGAGAGAGTATGAAGGTAAAGTAGGTGATAGGTTGAATGGAAAAATGGTGATATGGTAACTTGATATGGGTTAGCTTTCCCCTTCTATAGGTGACCAAAGAACTATAATACTCAAGTCCATGTCTTAATATAATGTGTAGACTGATCGATGTAGGAAGACCACTAATGCCATATGTAAAAGCTGATTGTGGCTTCCTTGCTTTGATTTTGATAGAGGGTTATTTGTTGCTTTTATTATTTTGATAGGTTGGTGAAGCTGATCAATGTAGGAAGCTTAAAATGTTTGTTTTTGACAAACTTAACTTAGCCATCCTTCAAGGGAGTGGTCTAAAGTTGAATTTTTTTTATAGATGTCCTTCAAGGGAGTAGTTTATCTTTAATTTAGTTGTTAGGGAGTTGTCCTTCATGGGAGTAATATGAAATGCTAGAGATATGGACCCAAGTGATATTTTGGTATCCCAATTTGATTTTGAATGCTAGTTTTAGACATGGACAAGTCTATTTAGGCTTAAATGTATACTATTATGGAGGCAATACTTTTAACACAAAAGGTTAATGATATTTGAGGGAAAGTGGTTTGAGAGACAACTGATCACGAGATTCCATCTGATGAGAGATGAAAAGTATCCATGGGAACCATGTAATGGGTAGATCCATTGTCTGTGGTATCCATGCTTCGGATTAGGTTATAATTATGATAGATAATCACATGGTCCTATGTTTTAATCAATTTTCCCTAAGAGTAATAGGGTGAACGTTTAAGGAAAGTGAAAATCTCATAAACCAAGGGATGAGCTTAAGTCAAACACAAAGGTGTATGTGAGCCTACGTTAACAAAAGAAAGGATACAGATGTGAAGCATTAAGAGGCTTAGGTTCTAGTTTGCCTTTGAGAGAAGACAAATGATAAGCTCATGATCCATACTTATGGGTTATGATGTAGGGTCCAAGCTAATTGAAAGAAAACTTACCTCTTTTTCTTTTCTCCATATTAGTTACATGTTGGTTTTCCTTAAGGACAAGATCTCCAATATTGAATTCTCACTCTTTCAAGTGTTTTTTATAAGCACACTTGATCATTTATTGATAACCATGAATATAATTAAACACTATGAGGTGATGTTCATCAAGTAGCTCAAGTCATGGGAGATGTTCTTAACAATAATCACTCTAAAAAAGGATCTCATACAAAGATATGCAAAGAAAAGGAATCTGAACTTTGAGAGGCAAGACTACCTCTGCCCCAATGATAAGAAAGAAAGGGGTAGCACCTATAGAGGTTTGAATGCTAGTAAAATAGGCCTATAAAGTGAAAGGGATATGTAGGTGCCAATCCTGACCTGAAGCACTTAATAATTTGGATAGCATTTTGGTGAGGATTTTTTTAGAGGCTTCTGCCTGTCTATTTTCTTTGGGATGATAGGGTGAGGAAAATATTAACTTGATGCCAAAATCATCACAAATTCCTTGGACTTTCTTGTTTTTAAAATATTTGCCATTATCAGTGATGATATTATGGGGAACATCGAAGCAACAGATGATATGGTGATTGATGAAATCGATAATCTTTTTGACTTTAGTCAAGATAAGAGGAATGGATTCTACCCACTTGGTGAAATATTTAGTAGCAGTAATGATAGATTGGTGTTGTTGTGAAGAATGAGGATTGATTTCCCTAATGAGATCGAGACCCCATTGAGAGAAGATCCAATAGTCTTTGGATAATCAAAGGCCATAAGCAAGTGCATGATGTAATTTAGTGCATTATTAACATTTGACACACTTCTTTATATATCACAACAATCTTGATTAAGGGTGGACCAATAATAGCCAAGGCAAAGGCTACATTTAGCAATAGCTAGGCCACTAAAATGTCCACCATAGATTTTGTCATGTGTTTCCTTGTGTTGGGTGAATATTTTGTCATCAGCTAACTAAAGGCAAAATGGTTATATCAGCCATAGTGTAATGAGATAAATCTCTCCTCTCAGCAAGGGGAGGTTCCCTATAAACTATCATAAACTAATCTAAATGAAAAATTAACTCAGGGGTGAGATCATATCATCCATTTCTCTTTTTTCAGAAATAATGTTTACAAAGTAAAGGAAAACTTTCTTGATATTAACTGAATTCATAAAAAACCCACAAGAGTACAAAGCCTATCATTGCTTCTCTTGTTGATTTATAACTTATAGCATAGTAGAATGAGGTGCATCCCAAAGTTTTCACCAAAAACTACAACAAAGTATATAATCACAAAAGATACAAGTAGTTCAAATTCTTTCCAATATCTTTCATTCTAAAATAATAAAACATAAACTAAAGACAATTATAGTAGCACAAAGTCTCCATAATCAACTTTAGAACATCTTCCAGATTATTTTGACTCACTCTACTTATTTAATCAAATAGATAATATTATATTAGGAAAAGGACATAAGAACAATTTCCTACACAACACAAGTTATTCCAATACAAATTTTGAAAGGTCACTTGCTTTCTTATTCACTTGATAAAACTTAAATTTACAATCTGAGCTCAAAGTCTCAAAATACCTTTCAATTTTGGCAGAGTTTTACTTCTAATAACTCAAAGATATATTTACAATATAAACCCTCTTTATTTATAGGGAGAGGCCTTGAGAATTTTTAGAAAAGACCTAATTACTTTGACCGAGTCAAAGATAAGAGTCCTTTTTGACTTAGGACTTCCTATATTTTTACATGTAATTACATATGAAAAACGTACATGTAAAAAATGTCCAAAGTAGTTACAAAAGTACATCAAAAAAGTGGAAATTAAACTAAGGGAAAAATAGTTTCAATTTGTATCCCCATCTTTCTTTATGTGAGCATCATACATAGTTATTGTTGCTTGCATCTTGATACTATCTGGAGTAACGGTGTTCCTGAAAATCATATTAGCTCTGACTATGGCATCTCTTACTATTGTAACTAATTTTGTATGACTAGTTAACCTGGTTTTTAGATTATTCAGAGTTAACTGATTATCCAGAATATTGTCCACAGAGGCTATTGAAAATACCTTATCTTCAATTTTTTTCTGGAACATACCTTCAAATTCCCAAATTATTTCTTCCACTAAAAGGAATTGGTTATCTTGTGATGTAAGTTTGCAAGGTAGCTCCTCCAATTTATGCAAAAGACTAACAATATTTTGTTCACTAAGTTTCCTTGAAGATTTGAGGTCACTAAGAAACTCTTTAAGCACCCAAATCCTATATGTTAATGCCTCTTTAGTTTCAATGTAAGAGTCTCTATTAGTAATGACACCAATTGATATTAGAGGGCTTATTTTTAGTTTTCTCATATCCATCCATTTGTCAAGATACTTTTCTATGCTTTCAATGTCCTAAGAAATAACATTAATGAGATCATCAAGTTCTACTCTTATTTTTCTCATTTTATCTATCTTCTCAAATAACTCTATGAATAAGAAAATTCCTTGTACATGCATCTTGTCCAAGTACTCTTCAAGCAATTTTCCTTTGAGATAGGTCTTTTCTACCTTTTGAATAATGGGTTCTTCTATGGAAATGGCCTCAAGAGTTACTATTTATGGATTGAAAGTAATTCTCCTTACCACTACAGTTAATTATTCCACTATTGCTTTGTAGTGATCTTTCATTTCTTTCTCTCTATCAAATTTCTAAATCAAGATGTCCATGGCTGACTGCAAATCACTCTTGGCACTCTCATGAGTTATCTTACCTAATTCAACTCTAGAGATAGAGTAATCACTTACATCAAAATTTTCAATAGTTGCATCCTGTGGAGGTCTTGCAATTCCCAAAAATTTGTGTCCCTTATCCCCAATCATTTTTGAAAGAATCCTTAGCTTCTTTGGGGCCTTGGCTTTTACTGGCACCATTTTATTGAAATCAAAGTCATCTAGAGAGATGGCTTGCTTCTTCCTTTTGGGTATATAAGTTGATAACCATGGTGGGAGCACAGGAGTACTTACATTAGGATCTATCTCTATTATTGATGTTACCAGAGTTGCACTCACACAGGTAGTGGAAATAATAGGTGGAGTATCAGTAAAAACTACACCTTTTGCTAAGTGATCAAAAGTAGAACTATCTTCAATATCAAAATATGGGGATGATAAACTGGGAATTGACCCTAAGGAACGAAGAATATATTCAAAAGTGCTTTGAGGGTTGTCAAAAATTATTTTGGAAGGAGAGGATGATCTAGAAGAGGGAACACTAATCAAAGAAACATGTGAAGGAGTTACAATAGGTGTGTCAAGCAGGGAATAAGAGATTCATGTTTCTTTTTGCACATTCCCTTGTGGAGATAAAGTTTCCTTCTTTGGTTGATCTATAGGCCTATCGTCAATCTCCATCTATTCCATCACTAGTTATTCAATGCCTTGTTTCTCAACTCCTATATCTTCTATTTTTAACTCTTTTTCCATAACATTCAACTTCTTCATCACAAATATGATCTTAGGCTTATGTGGCTTGGAAGAAGAAGGGACATCACTTTTGTTCTCCATCTTATTTTATGCTTTTCTTCTTATTTCATCTTGAAATTTAGCTTCTGAACCTATGATGAATTCTTTTAAAGTAATTCCTTTATTTGCTAACTAATTATTGATGTTTGTCAATATAGGTTCAAATCTTTTCCTCAAGAAAGTCAGCTCTTTTTGTGACCATTGGATTGGAGGAAGAGGGTCATTGGCAATTTGTTTAGTATTATATCTATCATTAATCAAATCTCTATCATCCACCAAATTTTTAGGGATATCAACAAGTCCCAGATATTTAATCTGCTCAAGAGATAACCTACTGTAGTCCATTTTCCTGACATCTTCCACTGTTCTCAAATCTACCCAGACATCCTCAATCATAGGTTCATGAAATTGGGTTTTGATTCTGATTACATCCTTCTTGCCCCTATAATAAAAATTTGGTCTTATTTTGAATTGCTTCAAGGTTACGAGTTGTATTTCAGTTTCCATGGCTCTAGCCTTTCCAATGGTTAACACTAAAAACCTACCAATTTTAACTGAGAACCTAAAACTAGGCTTCTTGAGTTCTATCTATTTATTATGCATGATGATCATTCTATTAAGACCAATTTATCTAAGGGGAATCTCAGAAGCATATAAGGATGACCTTGGAAAAATCCAACCCTTAGGTACAAGAAATAAGGAAATTGTAAGAACATGCACCAAAATCATTCACAACTGCCTAGGCCTCATCTAACACTCTTCTTTGTTATAATTGAGGATAAAAAAGACACAAAAATGCTACAAAGAAAACATCATTTACTCTCCTAAAATGATGAATAGAACCCTTTAATGTTAACTGAGAGTAGTATTGATATACTGGGGTTGCTCTCCTATCTCCTTCTGATGTTAAACTTGGAAATTTTCTTATTGAAGCTGCAATATAGACCAAATAAGAAGTCATATATAATTTTAAGGTAGTGGATACCTTCATCAATTACTCATGCAAAGCATTGTTGACTTGTTCTCCCCAAAAGATGACTTGTTTGCCTTGGAGAATTATCTTGATGAAGGGATATATCCATTCATGAAACTGTGAAGAAGAGGGCAAACCTCTTATCCTGCTGAGAAGAGTTACCAGATCACCAAATTCTTTGGTAAAGTCACTTCTTAAAAAATTTCATGGCCACCTTGACAAATTTTCCCTTGGAGTCTTTAGCCATTTATTGTTGATTACCTTCTTCACTTTTTCAAGATCTTTGTCATATTCTCTTTGTGCTTCAAAAAAATCAAGCTTTATCACTTCTATAGTAGGAGGGAACATGAACACTTTATCAATAAACTCGAGATCCAGTCTAATTACCACATTGCCACTAGCATCCAATACAGCTCTGGTATCTTTATTATAGAACTGAGCACATTGGAGAACAAATTCTATGTGGTGAGTTGTTATTGGGGGAAAAAATACCAAATGAATATTACTGTCAATTATCTTCTTCATTTTGTGGCTAGGATTTCTTGACTTAGTTCTTTCCACAAACTCAGCCATGTCCACATGACTGATCTCTATATCTTTAATGTCATCAACATTAGAATTAACTGAGGTGATTGGAAAAACACCCTGATATTTATACTTCATTGCCTTCAACTTTTTCAGAGAAAACTCAGTCATATGAAAAGACTTCAATTAAAAGGATGTCGATGAAGAAGGATCCACAAAAAATATTGCAAAAAAAATCATGATCATGCTATTAGGAGGAATACTGGAAATATGGGAAAATTGCATGTCGATGATCACGACCATGGGGATGCCTTTGAAAGGGCTAAAGTATGAGTAGGTCAAAAAACAAAGAAAAATAGGCTCAAAAGGGCAAAATTGAAAATATCCCAGAGTTAATAAATTTGAGATGATGTTTGCATGGGCGGCAAAAATTGCCACCCTTGCATATGGGGGGTATTTGCCTTTTACTTCGATAGCAAAAATTGTTGCCCTAGCAGGGAAGGGAAAACTCATACTTGCATAGAGGTGACAAAAATTTACAGCCCTCGCATGTCGATTTTGTGTAGGAGCAATGAAAAATGTCACTTCTGCATATCGACTTTATGTAGGAGCAACAAAATTTACCACTTTTGCATATCGACTTTGTGTAGGAGTGGTAAAATTTATCACTTTTGCATATTGACTTTGTGTAAGAGTGGCAAAAAATGTTGCTTTTGCATAAAGCAAAGATTTTTAAGTTTATGATGTCTTAACGACAAAATTTGCCACCACTACAGGAAATGTAGGAATGCTTCAGTGTTAAAATTGGCCACTTTTACACTTTGTTAAAAATGAAGTCTATAAGTTGCAAGCAATAAAAAATGTTGGCACTGCAAATGAAGAGGAAATTGTAGTTCTAATGTTTGAATGGCTAATTCACCGATGACACGCAATAAAAACCTATGGCATGAAAGGAGGGTTGATGGATTTAGCCACTAGCTAGGCACATTGGGTTAAAGCAACAAAATGAGGGAGGAACTTGAAAACAACAAAAAAAAACCCAAAAAAATAAAAAACCAACCCAAAGGAAAATAAAACTCCAAAAACAAAAACTTAGAAGTAAAAATAAAAACCAAAACTTACCTGGCAATCTCGAAATCCTAAGCTCGACAGTTGGTGAATCCGTAATCCTACTCATTTGTGTAGTCAAATGATTATAGGGAGGAGTCTTAGGAAACTTAAAATGATCAAAATGACAATCAAAAGGAAATTTAAATGCCCCAAAATGAGTTTTACCAACTCAGCATGTGTGGCCATAAATGCCACACAAATTTCAAGATTTTTCAAAAATCTCTGCTTGGGTGGCAAAAATCACTGCCCTCGCATAAGACAGGGAAGACCATGCATTGGAAATGAAAATCACCGCTGAAGCAAAGGACAGGGAAGACATGCACTAGTGGCAAAATTTTTCGCCGATGCATAAAGAGGTGAAAAATGAAATAACTACAAAATCGACAAAAATCGCCGCTAGTGCATGGGAAAATGAAAACATGTAAGAGCGGCAAAATTTACCGCTTTTGCATGGAAAGAATGAAAAAATGAAAGAGCAGCAAAAATAACCATTGATGCATGGAAAGAATGAAATTAGGCTAACACCTTAAAAATGATCAAAATCAACATTTTGATCAGATCAAGACTATAATGGGTTTCATGATTTTTGAGAAATCATGATGAGGGAGTGTTGTAAACTTTCTCAAGATGTTAGTCAACTTCACTTGAGATCAAGAGAATCTTGTCTCAAATGACGAACTTAGAGTATAAATTATGAAATAGACAATTTTCGTAGGGGTTGTCCAAAAAATGAGCATAGTTGATTTTGGGAACAACACCTTGATAGCATGGGAAGCTTCATGACTATGCAGACAATGGAGAAGGAGGCTATTAAAGCCAAGTTCATAAAGGATTCCCTCTAGTATGGTGTAATGAGAGGCACTCTAAACAAAGGCTCTTTGAGAATTCATTGAAAGGTTGGGAGGAACAATGCCAAGGTTAAAATAGTTAAATGTTTGGTCATACCAAATGTCTAAAGGAGATGCTTCCACACTACAGATGGTAGGAAGGTCAGAACTGATATATGAGGGTGTGATAAAATGATGGATGATGAAAAATAGTTTAGATTTGGTAGGTTGAGATGGGATTTGGGAAGCAAGGGAAGCCATCATGTCTACAAACTTATTGGTAGATCAAGGAACTAACCAGATAAGGTAATGATTGAATAATTCTAAGAGTATGTCTACAAGTTGTTTGTACTTCAATAAGACATTATTTTTACATTGACAAGATCTATTTACCTAGTTGATGACTAGTTGGGAGTCACCAAAGACACTGATTATCTTGACCCCTAGGGATATAGCAGTTTGGAGACCTATGACTAGGGCTTCATACTCAACCACATTATTGGTGAATTCAAAGTTTAGTTTAAAGGAAAGGGGAAGAGGTTCACAATTAAGGGGAATGAGAATAACTCCAACACCCATAACATGTTGACATTTGGAGCCATCCAAAAACATGGTCATTTGGTAGGTGGGTTCCTCCTAAGCAAGAGTTGCAATGGACTCATTTGAAAAGGCAAGAAGAAGCGGTTGATTATCTAGTAGAGAAGTTTTATCCAATTGGTTAGTGATGACTTGCCCTTTAATGGAATTTTGTTAAAGGAACTGAAGATCAAAATCAACTAGGAGCATGAGCCATTTATCCATATGCTAATTTTGGTATGGTTTAGAGTGCATGTATTTGAGTGGGTTGGTGTTAGTGATGACATAGGTTTTGTGATTAAGAAAGTAGTGATAGAGTTTAGAGACCACAAAGATGAAGGCAAGGTAAAGTTTCTTAGGATTAGTATACTGAGTCTCATATTGTATAAGTGTGTGGCTAATTTATTAAATGGCTTGCTCTTTGTTATGTTCATCATGATGAGTGAGCATTACTCCTAGGGAATGGTCAATGGTAGATAAATAAAGGTAGAAGGACTGGTCTTCCCTAGGAAGGATGAGGATAGGTGGAGAGAGAAGATAATCCTTAAACGAATCAAAGGCTTGTTGACAATCTTGGGTCCACTTAAAAGAGGTATCTTTCTTTAGGATATGATGGAAGGGTTAACATCTATCTGAGAATTAGGAGATGAAGTGACGAATGGATTGGATCTTCCCCTATAGGCTACAGAGTTGCTTAAGGTTAGGAGGAGGAGGCATCTCTAATATTACTCTGACTTTGGTGGGGTCTATTTCAATTCCTCGAAGAGAGATGATAAAGCCAAGAAGCTTTCCTAATAAGACCCCAAAAATACATTTCTTGGGGTTGATCCTAACATGATAATGGATTAGTCAATCGAAGATTATTGTGAGAACAACTAGGTGATCCTTACAATATTTATATTTCCTAAGGAGATCATCCATATAGTCTTTTATAATTGTATGGATGAGATCATGAAAGATGTAGCTCATGTCACTTTGATATGTTACTCCAACATTCTTTAGACTAAAAGGCATGACCCTGTAATAGAAGGTTCCCCATGTGGTGATAAAGAAAGTTTTATGTTGATCTTTAGGGGAAATCAAGATCTAATTATATCTCAAGAAACCATCCATGAGAGATAACATCTCATGGCCAGCTATAAGATCAACAAGTTGGTTGATATTCAACAAAGGAAAGTTATCCTTTGGGTAAGCAAGGTTGATATCACAAAATTTGATGCAAAGGCAAAGTCTGCTTGTGGGTTTGGTGATAGGAATAATGTTAGAAACCCATTATGGATAGTTGATGGGTTGGATGAAGTCTACAGATAAGACATGATGAAGCTCTTCTTTAACTAGAAGGGTGATGCGAGGGTGCATCTTACGAAGCTTTTGACAAATTGGCTTAACTTTAAGATGGGTTAAAATGTTGTGGAAGGTAATATAAGGGTCTATTTTAGGCATATCCTAATAAGACCAAGCCAATGATATGCTATGGTCATGAAGGAAAGAAGGGTAATCTTGTTGCTCCATGAAATTCAAAGATTGGTTGATCTTGATGATATGGGGGTTATCTTGAGTACCCAAGTTGACATCGATAGTGGACTAATTCAGAATGGTTTAGTTCTTAAAAGGAAAGGATTTATGAATAGGAGAATCCCCCACATTGATGTAGGTGAGAATAGAATCATTGTCATAATGTTGGATGGTGTTGAAGGTAAGAGAATCTTTATCTGTCATTTTAGGATGGATAAGAGGAAGGGTTTTAGCTCAACCATACTTTTGATAGGTTAGGGGGGCCAAACTAATGATATTGATAAAAAATGTTAGATGGGATTATATCAAAGTCTTCAATCTTTGAGGGAGATGGGGTTGGTGAGGATAGAACATCCTCATTGATGGTGGTGATGGGTTTTGGTGAGGTGGGTTCTTTAAGGGGTATGAACCCAAGACCGAATAACTCATGAGGTTTTTGGGTTTTGATTATGGGTAGCTCATGAGGTCCCTATTCATAAAGGTTGAGCCCAAACCCCTTCCAAGCATGCCTATAAAGGTAAGCTTTAACAAAGGTTGGTTTTTTGATATAAGAGAAGTCGAATGTGAATGGTCAGATAGATGTGGTAGTGGGAAAAGAGAGAAGTGGATGATCAATTCCCCCATAGATGAATTTTTTTTATGGTTGGGGAGCCTAAAAGGGATGATGGTTCTGATGTTGGGATCATAGGAAGGGTCATGTTTGAGGTTCCCATAATCTTATGGAGTAGGGAAGCATCCAAGGCTAAAACACAATACTCCCCAAGTGAGAGATGTTGGAATGCGGGTTTCAAGGGGTCCTCTATGGGGATCTGGGAAGAAGGGATAGATGAGCTAGTGGAAGCTTTATCAATGGTATGGGTGGGAGTGTTGTTGGTTTTGGTTGGTGGTGAGGTAGTGTTGTTAGTATTTAATGGTGAGGTGGATGAGGGAGGAATAATAACACCGTTAGGCTGATATGTCATATTGCAAGAGGAAAAAGGATTAGGGTCAACTTTGATGGTAATAACTTGACCTTCATGCTTAAATTTGACACATTGATATAAGGTATAAGGGACACAAATCATGGCATGAATCCAAGGGTGTCTAAGTAATACATTGTATTTTAACACACCCTCTATAATGTAAAATAGTTTAGGAATTGTATGAGGTACCAAGCGGATATGGATGACAACTATTCCCAAGGTATTGGTCATGGTATCATTAAAGGAGTGAAGGACCACTGTGCTTTCTGACATGATGTTCTTTTGTAGCTGAAGTTGGTCATAAGCATGAGAGGAGATAATATTGATGCTATCACCTCCATCAATCATACCCTTTTTATGTGAGGTTGATTCATGTATGCCATGATGAAGGGGGGAGGATCAAAATGCTCAAGATGAATAGGAAGTATTTCAAACTCCTGGAAGGTGATGAAGGTAGCTAAAGTTGGTCATAAGCATGAGAGGAGATAATGTTGATGCTATCACCTCCATCAATCATTACTATTTTTATGTGAGGTTGATTCATGTAAGTCATGATGAAGGGGGGAGGATCAAAATGCTCAAGATGAATAGGAAGTATTTCAAACTTCTGGAAGGTGATGAAGGTATAAATTTGAAGGACTCCAACAAAGCGTGCAAGAGGTTGAGGTTCACTAATTTGAACCTATATAGATTACAGAGCCTTTATTAGTACCTGATGATGGTGGGGTGAGGTGTTGATTAGTTTATAAAGGCTCATTTTCACTGGTGTCTAGTGAAGTTATTTCAACATGATACACTGGATGGATTTAGAAGGGTTAGAGGGAGAGGGTCTTAAAATGGACACTTTGGGTTTTGGTGGTTGTGAAGGTGAGGGTAAAGGTGTTTGGTTTTGGTTGATGGGCTGAGGAGTTGAAGGGTATGTCCATGGAATGGACACCTTAGATTTTCCCTTGTCATTTTGTTGGGCCTGAGATCGGGTAGCCAAATGAATAGTGTGGATGGGGGGATTTTTTGGGTTTGATGGTTGCTTCAATTCTTCCTCCTCACTTTTGGGTGAGAGTGGGGGAGTAGGTAACTTTGGGATAGGTTAAGTTGATGGTTGGATTAGTAATGGGGGTAAGAGAGGCTCATCTAATAACATATCATCCTCATCATATAAGATATGAACAAGTGCTTGGAGAGCTTTGTAATTCTCTATGTCATGTCTTGGTGCCATATGGTATGTATAGATCATGTAATCATTAAACTAGGAGGGTTTGGTATTGGAAGGGTAGAATGGATTGATAGGTGGTAAACTAATGGAATAAGTTTGAAATAGTCTTTGTAAGATGGTTGAATAAGATTCATTTAAAGGTGTTAGAGGTGATGGGTTTATAGTTATAGGGATGGGAGCCTTCTTAGACACAGTTTTCACCTTAGGAGTTGTAGGCAGTAGAATGATTGTAGTTGGTGGTTGGGATTACTTAGTTATGGTTGGTTTTGGGGTAAATGATTTGAAATTGGAAGATTTAGATGATGAGGGATTGGATATAGGTGGGAAAGTAGAAGTAGATAGGTTACTTAAAAATGATGGAGAACTAGATGGTTTGATGGGTGTGGGCATAGGTAGACAAAAGGGGGATGGTTTACTAGAGTAAGAATAGGTAGGTGGGATGGTAGAAGGATGGTCCCCTAAGATATAAGGTAAGTGGGAAGGAGGTGGTATGGGTCTAGTTCAAGGTATAGGTTTGGGTAACTCTACCTTAGTAATTGGTTTAGTTGGGGGTTTCTTTGGTGGACTAGATGGGGTTAAGTCCAACTTCAAAGAAGGATGAGTATGGCTAGGTGTGGGAAGGAGTCCTAGATTCTTGATAGGTTTGGTAAGAGAAACATAAGGTGATTTTACAATGTTAAATAGAGGTGGTTGGAATGGTTTACTTATGGTTTTAGAAGAAGAGGTGTTTGATGAAGAGGTAATAATGGATTTAAGGGTGGATGCTAGGGGGGTTGATGATTCAAATTTTTTTTGGTAAGGGAATCTAAGATGATTCCAAAAGGTTTCTCTATCAATTTTGGGTTGAGAAGTGAACTCTAAACTTTGGACTAGTCTAGAAAAGGGCTTGTATATGGGTTTGATTCTTTGGTCATTGGTTTCAAATATTAAGCCCCTAGATGGAGAAGAGGGAATGGTTCCTCCATCCTTGTTTTTGATGGAAGGTTCTAGAATTAGTGGTTGGGTGGATGAGGTAACATTATCTTGTGGGATGGTTTCAAAAGAGAGAATAGATGGTTCTATGATGGGGGAGGTAGGTGTGGTGTCCTCAAGTGAAGGAACTAACATGGTTACTTCCTTTGTTTGGGTGTCCAAAGGAATGGAGGGAAATTTTACCACTTCAATGGGTGGAGTAAAAGAAGAAGAAATGGTTAAATCAAAGGTTGTCTTCTTTGGTGTTTCCATCAAAGGAAAGGTAGATAAAGCTATAGTCTCCTCGAGTAAAGAGAGAGGGGTGGTTGATTCCTTCATTTGGGTATCCAAAGGAATGGAAGGTGAGTCCACTACTTCCATGAGTGAAATGGAGGAATAATTGGTTGAGGTAATGGTCTCCTCAATAATGGTCTCACTAATAATAATGTTGATTGTATGTGCCTCATGAGAGAGATGATTCTGGTTTGTTGTCATGGTGATGGGTAGAAGGGGCATGATTGGGAAAATGTTTGTAGAAGATGTCAAGGGACTGATTAAGAGGTGCATTGGGATTATCAAATGTAAGTTATCCACTATCAATTAAGCTTTGGAAAAGAATTTTAAAGGTATTACATCTATTAACATCATGTCCAATAACTCGGTGAAAGGCACAATGGTCATTCTCATTATACCAACTAGGTACAGGGTGATAAGAATCAAATTATTGGGGTGGTTTGATAGGTGGAAGTTGGATGATGTTAGATTTGAGAAATTTGTCGAAAATTGAAGCATAATACTCCCCTATGGGAGTATATTGTTTTGGAAGAGCCCAGTTTTAGTTTTAGCTTTGTTGGTAGGAAGGGTTGGGAGAATTGGTTTGATGGGATTTGTTGACAGTTAGTGGTGGAGTGGTTTTTAGGAGCACTAAGTTTGAGAATGATTTTGTTTTAGTATCAGGATGGTTGGGTTAGTTAGTGGTTTTGGTAGAGGAAAGGTCATTGGTTTTAAAGCTAGAATTATTGTTTTACAATTTTAATTTCTCTTTGTCAATGGCTTAATTTTCAAGTTTATATGCCATGGTGAATGTGTCATCAAAAGTTCTAAAAGTTTGAAATTGAAGAGTAAGGGAAATATGTTTAAAACAACCCTGAGAGAAAATTTTAATCAACTCAGGTTGGGGTAAGGAGAAATAAATTTGGTTGATGAGACCTCTCCATCTAGCTATGAATTTGGCAATTTATTCATCATCAAATTGCCTAATAGAATACAGGTTAGTAATAGAAACCTTTTTAGATATATTTACTAATAAATTCTCTAAAAATATTTGGGCAAGTTAGGAGAATGAAAAGATGGAGTGCTTGGTAAGAGCATTATACCAATCAAGGGTTGGTCCTGATAAAGACATAGGGAATGCACGAAGGAGGAGAGCATCGTCATATGCAATCAAATAACAATAATAATGAAACTCTCTTAAATGTTTTTGGGGGTCCTCCTTTCCTTGAAATTTGGAAAACTTGGCTAATTCCCATTAAGGTGGATAAGAATGGATAGGAATAGATGGATTGATGGGTTCATTATAGATTTGATCATAGGATAAAAGGTTATGAGACCTAGAGATAGATGACTCCAGGTTGGTCATTTTATCCATTAACATCTTGACCAAATCTATTTGAGGTTGGGAAGATACATAATTAGGTGGTAATATTTGTTGAGGTTGGGTGGTAACAATGTATGGATAAGTGGTAAAAGGTGCTGAAGAAGCCTCATAATGATAAGTGGTCATATGAGATTAGGATGGTGCCACATAAGGGTTGATTGACACAAACAATTGGGTGAAAGGTGCTATGTATCATTGTGGGTTGGAAACATATGGGTAAGATGTCATGGGTACTCTGATACAGGTTGGTTTAGAGGTATGTTTGGGTTGGTAGATGGTGGTATGGATGTAGATTGGGTTGGAGGTATGAAAGTGCTAGTTGGTTATTGGTGGGTGGTAACTCTAGTGCTAATAGGTGGAAGTGTTTGAGGTATGGAAAGTACCAAACTGTGAAGTGGGGTATAAATTGGTGGATTTGTTGAACTAAGGGGAATGGTAGAAATAGGGGTAGAAGATATCCCCATGATAGAAGGATTATAGGTGACAAGAGGTAAAGTTGATCCAATGTTAGAAGTATTGGTTAGGGTAGTAGGTGTTTCTTTATGAGGAATTTAGTTTTGGATATAATAAACATAATTGAAGACCTCATCCCAATACTGAGGTGCCAGAGACTTGTAATATAGCATAAAAATGGACATTTCCTTCAAGGACCTATTTTAATACTCTACAACACCATTATGTTGAGGACTATATAGAGTTATATGTTGTATTTCAATCCGCTATGATGTACAAAATTTCTCAAAATGGTTATTGACGTACACACCACCATTATTGGTGCTCAAAATATTGATATATTGAATGAACTATTTTTGTACAAGCATGCCTTGAAGTCCTCAAAATGATCAAACACCTCTGATTCATGCTTAAGAAAATACACCCAAGTATGCCTCGAAATGTCATCAATGAAAGTAAGCATGTATTTAGTCTTGGTGAATGAAGTTTTTGGAAATGGACTAACAATGTCACTATGGACAATCTCTAAAATATGTTTAACTCTTTCTGATTTACACTTTTCATACTTCTTTTTAGGATGCTTACCAAATATGTAACCTTATAAAAATCCATCAAAAAACTTGACTCATGGAAACCTTGAAACCATGGCTTGATGATTGAGGTACTCCATGTAGTGATAGTTGAGATGGTTTAATCACTCATGCCATAATTTACTCACCACATCTAAATGAGTGAAAGGTGTAGTAGAGGGTTGATCAGGATAAACATGTGAGAAAGTATACAATCATGAATGGTGATCTTATTTTCTAAATACAATAATTAAATCATTATTTGATTCCATAATAAGCACAAAATTGGGTGCGAAATCAGCTTTGTTATCTCAAATGATGTGAGTGATCTAATAAATAGATAGAAAATTGGTGGATAAAGAGGGAACACATAAAACATCATGAAATGCCCCATCATTCACTTTAACAGATCTAATCCCACTAACTTTAGTAATAGTATCATCACTCATCAAGATGGAAGGCATATAATAAGGCTCCAAGGATGAAAACATGTCTTGTGATGAAGCCATGGGGAGAAATGTACTAGAATAAATAACACATTCATAATGCTAGGGTGCAAATACAATAAGTGCTTTGTCATTATATTTTCCCTTATTATTATCTTTGGCAAAATACTCATGTGATGATGAACTCTAATTGGAAAAATCATGGACACTAATGTTGTACTTCTCGATAATTTTTGTCAATTGGTAAATCACTTTTTCATGCATTTGGATTCATCAAACCTAGATTTATTGTAGTAGCCACAAGTGAGTCACTCTTTCTTTGGTTTCCCCTCTCAAGAGGTGGAGATTTTTTATGATTTGGACTTAACATCAGATTTCTAACCCTT
Source organism: Torreya grandis (assembly GCA_037957365.1). Classification (NCBI taxonomy): domain Eukaryota; kingdom Viridiplantae; phylum Streptophyta; class Pinopsida; order Cupressales; family Taxaceae; genus Torreya; species Torreya grandis. Next base: position 5,816,902 of record JARHVA010000038.1, on the reverse strand, counting down.
TCATTATTATGGGTCCTTTGTGTTCTATTTCTTCTCCTTGTTTCCATAAGCCTTATGTTTTTAAGGACTAAAAATTAAGGCATGAAATTTAGATGATTTCAGTGTACCCATTTGAATGAGTATGTCTTGCTCTCGAGTCAAGTCAGTAATAAAGTCATCCAAGGATAACATGGTTTATCAAGCTCCAAAGGCACACTTGGTGGCATGAAAGGTAAAAAAAACACAAAATAGTCATCTCCTAATTTTTAAAGGATGGAAATAATCAATTAATTATCATTTTTTTAATGCAACATAGTTTCAACTACAACCTAAATGATTTGATCTTTGTGAATAAGTCTCATACCATATCAAAATCACCTAGCCTCAAACTGATGAGCTCTTTCTCTAACTCATGACCTCTCATTACGTCCAACTTCCATTTTTTTTAAATATAGACCAGACTTCATTAGAAGTAGTGGAATATTGAATATGAAAGAGAAGGTTGGGGGACATAGACATGTATGGAATATCATAGGAATCATCATTTCTATTGTACCACTTCACCTTCTCTACCTCATGTGTCAGTTATTTTTCTGTACCCATCATGATTCTATGTAAGCCTTTATTCCTCAATAGTATTTACACTTTGAATTTACACTCATGATAGTTGAATGGTGTAAGTATCAGAACATAACTTAGATCCATTATGTAGAAAGAAAATATGTTCTGAACTATGTGTGTTGAAAGACTAGGAATATGCAATCCCCTCAAATATGTAGAGGTTTAAATCTACAAGGCATGATAATGTTACCAATGCATAGAGGTCAAAATAACTCACACTTTCAAAAAAAACACCTCAAAAGGAGTATTAGGTTGAATTTTTTGCATTTGAACTTATGGATGGAAAGGGAAATCTCCACTTTTCAAAATTTCATATTTTTTGGGTGTGAAACTTTTTGTAGAAACTTTTTGGAATCAAATTTCCATAAAAAAAATTTATGCCCTTTTATATCAAAATTTAATGAATCAAATTTTCAAGTCAGTTGTTTTGGCATGAAGATGGGCTCAAACAAAAATTTGGATAAAAAATTATGCCCTTCAAAAGTTTGGTATCTTTTTTTACATCATTCTCCTCTAGTTGAAAACAACTCATCTCCTAGAGTTCATCTAATTGTATTACTTCCATTTGTTATTATCAATATTTTTCATCTCCCATTATATACTCCAAGTGTTTTCTTCCTATTATAACCCTTCCCACTATATACTCCAAGTGTTGTCTTCCTATTATAACCCTTCCCACTATACTAAATACCTGTCATAACTTCCTTGCCTTGTGTTTACTATCTTCTTATCCATAACCCTCAAAGTATTTTCTTTCTTCTTATTTAGCACCTATTGCTTTTAATATACTTCTTCATCTTATTCACCTTCACCATATTCTCCTTAAAAATCATATAAATATTAAATATTAAATACTAGAGAGATATCAAAATGTATATGATTGAGTAATTATATCAAAACACCCAAAATTTCAAACTACCTAGTAAGAGATATTATGGAAACAAATTAGAAAAGATAACAATGAGATTACCAATTCCTTGCTTCAAAATAACCTCCCTCTAAGATATTCAAACCGAATTATTGATTGTGAATTGCAATAGACTCATATTTTTGACATTATGTTTGGCATGATCAAGGATGTTGATAATATATTCAAGGATTAGATTGGCATGGAGATTGTATGGATACAATTATTGCTTGTGGTTTCTATTTCATCACATGGACATGAAGATTTTATGGATTCATGAGTTGGTTTATCTATGGTGGAGTGGTTTGCTTAAATAGGCTATGGGATGGAAGATCAATGGCTCACATTCAAACTTGATCCATGAGGATCAAGCATGTAAGTTTTCCTAAGGAATTAAAAATTCCTTGGAAACCTCTAGAATAGAGGCTTTTAGAGAGAAGGGGCCAAATTGGAGGAGGTTCTAGAATTGGATAAATCTAGAATCTCCTTAGGGATTAATTAGGATTAGTGAGGGATTAAGATGGGCATTAGCGACTAGGGGTGTAGGAGAGCCTAGGAATAGACTAGTATAGGTGGGTAGGTGGCTCATGAGAATTTTAATTTCCCAACTAATGGATAAGTGGGATTAGGATGGGATAAGACATGATTTATGATGATTAATTGAATAGTGGGGTAAAAATAAGGTTAGTAAATGAATAAATGATGAGGGTGGATATCAGATAAATGACTAGGATTAGGATAAAGAGGATTAATTAGAATAATTAAGGTGAGTGAAATTTAGTGTATACATTTTGCCCCTCTTTGAAAGGGAATTGCAAGTGGATTAAGTGGAAGCAGTAATGGTATGTAAAAGAACAATCATATCAAGGATGAATTTTAGTAGATGATATTAGTGGATATGATGCCCCTAGAGGGGACATCTAAAGAGAATGAGATGGATGGCCACTTAAAAGAAGAAATAATGGGTGGGATGTGACCAATAGATAAGGGTATGGGATGTGAGATGTTGAGATAGATGGTGAAGAAGATGAAAATGAACCTGATTATTGGGCTACAAATAGATGATATCATTGGTAAAAACATATGCATAGTGAGGGAGAGTTATGATTGTGTTACAACTATTGACACATCCCAAAGGGGAATCAACTGTAACATGATGATAATAAGATAAAAAGTTGAAAACATTCAACATATCCCAATCAAGGATGCATGCAAGGGAGAGATTTAGGATAGGAAATGATAATTATTTGATGAGATTAAAGTTGAGTGTAGCTCAGAGCTAAAGTCAAATGATATAATGAAGAGAATGAGAGAGAATAAATAGGATGATCAAGTGACTAGAAGATGAAGGGGAAGAATTGGATTGTAATGCATTAGATTAATGAGCAATGATGTGATTAATAGTGATGATTCCCCTAGAAAAGACACATGAAAGGAAGATATATATGATGATAGAATTGATGAATTAACCAATCAATGATAATAGATGACTAATAGAAGAAAAGTTGGATGTTGTGATTTGTCAGCCCCAATCGATAGGTGTGAGCGATTGATAAAAAGATTTAGGAGATAATTATAGAGATGGTGATTGATCAATAGATTGATTGATTAAGTATTGATATTATATCTCAAGGATTTTATTTATGTAATATAATAGGATGATAGAAGATAAGATAGATGTGATGACAAATGATGAAATGGGTGAGAGTGGCTAAGCTATTCTTGGGCACTGAAAAGTGGCCAAGTGTTGCCTACATAGTTTGAAAAGACCTTAGGTTGAGGTAGTTCTATCTAGATGAGAGATGATGAGATAGACTAGAGAATGAGGATGATAATTATTGTTAGACATATTAGTTATTAGATAGAAGATGAAGATAAAAGAATGAGGATATATGATTAGATATAAGATGAGTGGATTGGGATGATTAAGATGATGATGGGATGGATATGATTAAATGATTTAGTAAAGTGATAGAGGATATGATAAATGATGAGTGTGTAGATGATTAGGCCATCATTTTTTAATAAGTATCATCATAGTCTAATCAATCTGATAAATATATCACTTGGAAATTTCCCCATGATATAAGTATGACCAAGGGGATATTGTGCCAAATGCGTAAAAAGGGGAAAATAATGAACTCTACATCATTAAGGTCACGTAAAAGAATCGTGTTATCTTTTGGTATCATCATATAATCCTCTCTCATTGCTTGATATAAAAATATTCACAATGCAAATAACTAAAACATAAGATAATCATATACATGACAAAAGACATGTAAACAATCCAAACAACAAATATCAGACAAGTAACACACACAAGTATCTACATGCAATGTCATAATGTCCTATATAATGATGGGATGAGTGATTGGGTTATGGGATAGACTAAGATGATCATGATGTGATTGTGGACTTAAGATAGACTTGGATTTGTAATAGATGAATGACAATGATTTTGGATTAAAGCTTAGGTAAGGATATGGATGTGGATATGGATTTTGGACTAGGTAAGGGACTTGGATGAGCACTTGTATATGTGGAATTGGATTAGGATTAGGTTAAGGATTTAAATATTTAGATGAAATACATAGGATTGATCAAGTGAAAGTGAGACTAGGTCAATGCTATCTTGATATAAATTAGATTTGCCATTGGTTTACAATAGGAGGATGGATGATGTCATTGGTAAAGATGAAAGGTATGGAGATGAATGCGATTAGGGGAAAAGGCATAAGACAAGACACCATGGAGTATTTTTGTATTTTTCAATTTTATGATTTTTAAGGTTTTTTTGATATTCAAAATTTTAGGGATTTTTGGAATATGCATGTACACTATACAAATGGAGTTACTAGCGAAGGGAATACCAAACCTAGTAACTAGGATAAGGATGGATGGATGAAATAATGGATGTGATGACAAAATGATGAAGATGATGATGAAAAGGGGTAGATGACATCATCATGTAAAAACCATATATCTATTGACTTGAGTGTTCATCATAGGATATGCCAAGATGATTCTTGAACATTTATCAAGAAACCTTCCATTTCTTTATGAAGGCCAAGACAATAAGGAGATGGCAGATGATGGGTAGGAACAATGGACCAAGGGATAAGATAGATAAGGATGATATGGATGGGATTGACAAAGGATGGATTTTTCCCCCAAGTTTTGAGGTACAATGTAGATAATAGATTATTTTACCATGACGTCAAAAACTAATTTTCATCATGGTACTTGTGCAAGGCATTAGAAGACTAGTTTTCACCATTAGATGAATGCTTTTATTTTTTATTTTTTTATTTTTTGACTTTTTGATATTTGATTTTTTGTTTTTTGGCTTTTGTGCATCTCAATTTATTATATATGGGTACAAGATGCGAGATGGATATTCTATATAGATCTTTAGGCAATACTTTCTCTATAAATGTGTGATGTTAGGATCATGTTGTCGCTGCTGGACGTATTAATGTCCTTGTGACCTTTATTAAATCTTGATTTTACATCCTCCAAATGTCTAAACCAGGTGTCTTTGTAACCCCTATGAGTGATAATGTTGCCTATGGATTTGAGATATGGTATGAATGGGAGCATGTCATGATTTTGATGATGGGATATAGGATGTGAATAATTGATATGATCATGATGGATAATATGATGGGATAGGGCACCAAAATGGGGTTCGATAGTTGCATACACCATTATATATGGTGGAGGGCATTATTTAGATTGTTGCTATGAGATTAAGGGATCCAAGACCTTTTGATTTTTTTATCTAATCATTAAGAGGATGGTTAGCCATACTCTTGACATTATTTTGATATGCTAATTTTTATTTTTATTTTGACTTTACTTACCTCCTAGTGCCTGATTATGGGCTTCACTAGAGGGGAGTGAATTTTGAATGGATAAATGATTTTGATTTAGATAGACCCCTAGCACTTGAAGGATATCTATACTAGGGGATTATTCTTCATGACTTGGCTGATTATAAGACTCATCTTGACTTTGATTAATTAGATTTGGATCATAGCGGGCTTGATTATTTGACAGGATTAATTGAGTATGGGCTTACATCCTTGTATATTTGGTACATGATATTGCATGTGGAGGGGAATCCAATGATGCATGTTCTTGTTAATCCCATTCATGGAGTGGGATGTAGGGATTATGGAGGAGAGGTGGATGATTAAGGATGTATGTTGGATTAAGGGGATAATGGGTAGCATAGTCATTATAAAGGTCACTAGGAGTCTTAAACTAAATGTTGAAGAAAGTGTCCTCAAGAATCTCAAAAAAATCACTAAGAATCTTTTGGGAATTATAATATAAAGCTAATTTGTATACAACTTGATGATCTTTGACTGAAAGAGCATCCAAGGATTGTGTTATAATTTCATCATCTTAAGATGGATCAAGAGCCATGACTTCTAGCTAGTTGACAATAGAGACATCATTGAAGAGATAGGTGTCGACATGACATTAATAATCTATAAGAGATGATGATTCTGACATGATTTTTTATTTAGATGTTATTTTTGAACATGATCCTGACCATCCTGATGTATAATCTGATAGGGATGTTGATGAGATCATGTAGCCCATAGAGGATTTTTTGGTAGGAACCATATTATTGTCCACAAGTACCTCTTTCACCTTAGGTTTGTGAAGGGATGATTTAGTATTAATTGATTTATGAATAGGGGGATATGATGTGAATGGGTCATAGGGATGGATTTATTAGGGATGTGTGTAGGATGAAGGGGATTTAAGTCATGACCTTGGTTGAGGAGGGAATAATCTTGATCATGCTTAGAAAGCAATTCTTGGCATACCCTTTTTTGCATAATCCTAGGATTGTATGCATTGGATTCACCCTCAATTTTAATGTTGCCATTATCAATTAACTTTTGGATAAAATATCTAAATGGGAGCCATCTAATGATAAAATTATTAGGGGTTTTATGGTATATACAAACTAATTTATGCTTGATACCATAAGGGCACATTTTATACAAATCTAAAGGTCTTATTTTTGGGTGGATAATCATGTTGATATACCTCAATTTCCAAAATAGGGTTTTCATGGATATAGGGAGAGGGGTATATTGCTTATCTATAGTGTTTGTTGTGCAAATGTTGGATTTATAAGTGGAATATTGTAATGGTTATGTCATGATGTAAGGATATGATGGAGTGTGAGATTATTTAGGAGAAAAATGGGAATGAGATGAGGTTTACAAGCTATGCTTCCCTTTGCTAGTAGGATGGGGGATTTGTGATGGACTATGATTGGTAGATGGAAGATTTGACTGTGGATGGGTATAGACTGGGGCTAAGGTGAGTTAGGTGGGGTCAAGAATTTCAAGAAGTTGGATACCCATCTCAAGGAACCATGAGAGGACTACCCCTTATTTTCAGCATTACACTCATTAAATAGGGTGATCCTTGGACTAGGAAGGTCATGACTAGGACTAGGATAGTGGATGGGGGACTGGAGTAAGATTAGTTGTCATGATAATTAGATGGGGATAAGGGTTGATGGGGGATTTTATTGGGAGGTGAATTTAGTCTTAGGGGCTTAAATCATTGGGAATGTAGGCACCCATATATAATAGTCATAAAAGGACCTCATCTTTATTGGCCAAGATATATTCATTAAATAAGGTGACTTTATCACTTTTATAGTGATAACTATGATTATGATGAATAAATGATGGGGTTGATCATGATAGGCTATTATGTGGGTTGGGTGTAAATGGGGATTTTTAATGGGGAAGGGCATGGGATATTGGTTTGGAATTGATGGGATTGAGGTCTGAAGGTAGGTAGGCACCCATCTCTAGGGCTCACAAAAGGATCTCATCCTTGTTGTCAAATAAGTATTGTTCTATGAAAATGAGGTCTAAATCCATGGGGGTAGATGATAAAAGGGGAATGGATGATGTAGGGTAGATTTAAGAATTGGATAGATGCTTGGTCAATGCAAGGCTAAATGATTGAGCTAGTATAATAAGTGATGGTGAGCATGGGATAGACTAAATATGAGTAAGATGATATAAGAATAGGATCAAATTTTAGACTGATAGTACGTTTGTTGACAATATATATAAAATGCCTAGTTTTCAAGCTAGCAAAAAGATTGGGATTCAACTAGTACTTGGATTCAAACTAGCAATATGATGATTAGATGGGTGCTAGTTATGAATAGGCAAGATGACTAGATTAGAGGTGATTAGACAACTGTATTAATGATGATTAGATGTTAGATTAAAACTGACCAAGTGATAGGTTGCTAACAAGGTATCAACTAAGAATGAAATATGCTAAGATGATAGTGGAATAGGATGATAAGATGATATTTAAAGGAATAGATCTAGTCTTAGACTAATTTGATCAAGGTGGGATGGGATAGGATTATGTTATGAAGGATAGATGGAGGGATAAAGGATGATGGGATTTAATATTGATGATGAGGGTGGTGATGTAATGAAGGTGAGTATGATTTGGAAAAGTGTGTGACCTAAAGATCCAACTAGATATGTTGTAATTTAGGATAGGATAGGGTTAGACTAGATGATAAGATAAGTATGTATAAGATAGGGTGATAATATTCCCAACATAGTAAAAATTATACAAGATGTGATGACTTGTAAGGGAGATAAGGATTTACAAGGAGACTATGAATGTATAAAATAGATAATAAGGATATACAAGATGATGATATAGAGAGCCTAGATAGTCATGTATAGGTTTTGGGTAAAAGGCTGACTCAACTTCGAAATAACATTGATCTAACATGATACACACTCAATCAAGTAGACCACAACCCTAAAATTAGTAAATTGATTGGGAGCATAACCCAATGATTGCACCATCTAATGGCTTCATGGGTGAGGTTGTAGGCTAGTGACAGGTTACAAAATCCCCTAAACCCTCTCAACCCTATCTATACATGATGGTCACTTGGGATATAATCTTGAGTTTAGAAACAAGTTGTTTATTATAGTCACAAGGCCTAAATCTAGGTTGAACAGGCTCTCTAAAGGCATCCCCTATATATGCTAGGTACAATGGGGCCCAAGTCCATATAGGGTACTATCTAATGCCTAGTTTAGATAATTAATTATTCCCCTTCATGGATGACCTATATGGGTTCAATTGCTTATCCCCTATTATTTATACTCCATCAAAACATAGAGTGTGGATTAGTGCATGGTGGTGAAATCCATGGTCATTATCCCCATAAGACTATGGTAAGTGCATGGGTGTCAATTCCGCATCACCTTGCCCCTAAAAATAAAAATGGGAGGGTTTATTAGTGATTTTTGATCCTTTAGGAATTGCCACAAGGATGCAAGGAGGAAAGCATACACCATCATAGCCCTTGGGTGATAGATAAGCATACCCAAAAGAGATTAATTAATGATTAATTAGATGTGAGATATTTACAAGATCAAGAATATTATATATATATATATAGACAACATGATTTAGTGATTAGAATTATTTTAAATAAACAAAAATGAGTTTTAAGATGCTAAAATATCTTTGGTAGGTGACCTGCAAGAAAAAAGTTAGTAGTTTGATTGGCACTCGTGAAAGGGCAACCTGTAAGACAAGTTATTAGACAAAATATGACATGAAAAATAAGAGGTTAGTAAGTCAAAATATCCACTAGATTCACCCTTGTAAGAAACACAATGTTAGTCTAACAGGCCTTAAAAAAAAACTAAAAAAAATTGTGATTTGGCTTTATAACTTCTTTGGGTGAGGGAACCATGACTTAGGGGTCTAGGGGAAGCACACATTGTAGGGTTAAGGGTAGCACTACTTATGGGGTTAAGGATTAGAGGTAATTTAGGACTTACAGGATGCTTGGAATGACTTAAAATTCACTGAAAGTGACCATTAAAAATGCACTCAAAAGGGATAATTTTTAAGGCAAACAATGAGTGCAAAAATGTAACTATAGAAGATAATATCATAGATGCACAATCAATTATTACAATATCACTTCTAAAGAGTGAAAAATCATGACTATTTTGTAATATTGTGACTACAATATTACATTTTTTTAGAAAGGGAATAACCTCTAGTGGTTACCATGCGGTTTTTTGCAAAACCATAAGTGGCTAGGCAATATCATAATTATTATAGCAAAACCATAATTTCACACTATGTGATTTCTTAGGGTGAGAAAGAATGTTAAAGATTTTATCAATTAGAATATCAAACGGATGATAAAATATGGATATGGACTAAGAATATTTATAGATAATCCAAAAATTATTTAAAATGCTTCAAGACTAAGGTCTATTTAATCAAAATTTTGATCACAACACTATCACTACTGTGAACTTACAGTTTTACAATAGGTAGTTAAGAGGGGGTTTTTATGTGTTTTAGATGTTCTGGGTTGAGCTTACCCTACTTCCTACATAGACAGATAGATACAAACATTAAATAGATAAACAAATTATTAGTTTTTACATACAAAGGCAAAATCGCTACTTTAAAGGCAATATCACAATTTTTAAGGCAAGATCATGACTTATGAAGTTGCGGTTTTATCTGTCAATACCTAGGCATTTTATAAGAATAAAACTTGAAAAACCAAAAATACAATGACAAAATTATAGATTTTAACCCAAAATCACAATTCATAAATTAATGATATTGTGAAAAAGTCAAAATCCTACCAAAAGGATAACTATTAGTGTCAATATGGTAGTCAAGACAATATCGCTACTTTTCAAACAACATCACAACTTTAATGGAAATATCTTAATTCACAAATATATGGTTTTGTAGTAGAGAGTTAACCTAAAAAATAGTTGTCCGTTAGTGGTTAAAATCTGGTGGTCAATGCAAACTTGCAACTGCCAAGGATAATATCACAACTATGAATGAATGGGTTTCCAAAACAGAACTGTAATTCACCTGGGTGTGATAATTTATCTAGACCTTCTTCCTTACCTAGTTAGCCCTACAAGTTATGAAAACACATATAAAATTCAAATGACTTAAGATGGGATGGGATCTCCCAACAAGTTGCAAAAAAATAGATGAAATTTTGAACAAAATATATTTGATTGAGAAATTATATAAAAACACCCAAAATGTCAAACAACCTAGTAGGAGAGATTATGGAAATAAATCAGAAAAGATAAAGATGAGCTTACCAATTCCTTGATTCAAATTAACCTCCCTCCAAGATCTTCAAACCAAATTATTTATTGTGGATTGAAATAGATATGGAATTTTGAAATTATATTTGGCATGATCAAGGATGTTAATGATGGATTCAAGGATTAGATTGGAATGGAGATTGTGTGGCTTCAATTGTTGCTTGTGACTTCTAGTTCATCACATGGACATAAAGATTTTATGGATTCATGAGTTGGTTTGGCTATGGAGGAGTGGTTTTCTTAAATAGGCTATGGGAAGGAAGATCAATGGATCACATTCAAACTTGATCCATGAGGATCAAGGACGTAGGTTTTTCCAAGGAATTAAAAATTCCTGGGAAGCCTCTAGAATAGAGGCTTCTACAGAGAAGGGGCCAAATTGGAGGAGGTTATAAAATTGGAGAATTATAGAATCTCTTTAGGGATTAATTAGGATTAGTGAGGGATTAGGTGGGTGATTAGGGACTAAGGGTGTAGGAGAGCCTAGAAATAGGATAATGTAAGGGGTAAATGGGTCATGGGAATTTTAAATTCCTGAATGATGGATAAGTGGTATTAGGATGGGATAAGACATGATTTAGGATGATTAATTGATTGGTGGGGTAGAAATAAAGATAGTAAATGAATAAATGATGAGGGGGGGTATGAGATAAATTACTAGGATTAGGATAAATGGGATAAATTAGAAGGATTAATTAGAATATTTATGTTGAGTATAATTTAGTGTATACACAAAATTCTATGGTAAACTCACCTCATAAGCATTGTCATTGATTTTCTTCACAATTCAGAATGGTCCAATTTCATTGTACTTTAACTTGTTATGTGTGCCTTTTGAAAATGTTTCTATCCTCAAGTAAACCATAAATAAATCTCATTATTCAAATATTTTTGACCTTATTCTAACATCTACTACTAATTTATACTTTGCAGTACTTTCCTGCAACTTTCTCCTTAATTCTTCTTGTAATTGCTGTATATGTTCTATACATGCTTATACATCTCACTAACTCATTCTACAATTAGTAATTGTATGAAATATAAAACACTCATAGTTTTTATTCCATAAACAATCTAAATTGTTGATTTATCTATTGATCTATTCACTAAACTATTATATGCAAATTCAAATTGCAGTAAAGTCATGACCCATTTCTTGGGCTTCTTTCCAACTATGCATCTCAATAAATTTCCCAAGCTCATGTTTACAACTTCTATCTATCCATCTATTTATGGATGGCATGTACTATTGAATTTTAGCTTAGTCCTAATCCACCTCCATAAAGTCCTCCAAAAATTACTTAGAAATTTCATGTCCCTAGCTGATGCAATGATTTTTAAAACACCATGCAATCTCACAATATCCTTAAAAAATAGTTCTACAACTCTAGTGGCATGATTGGTTTTATTACATGTAATAAATTAAACCATCTAATAAAACCTATCTACAACAACAAAAATTGAATCATTACCTCTTTATGTGTTTGGTAATATCAATACAAAATCTATACTCAAATTTGTCCATGGTCCTCATGGAATTGATAATGGCATGTACAACCTTATATTCTATGTATGTCATTTATCCACCTGACATATCCTATAACTTGAAACATATTTTGTCACATATCTTTTCATTTTTTTCAAAAATGCTTATCCTCCATAAAATATATTTTCTTTGTCTTACCAAAGTGTCCATCTGATCCACCATTGTGAAATTCTCTTATAATCTTATCTATTAGAGACCCAATTGGAATACATAATTATTTCCCTTTGAAGAGATAACCATCTTACATAATATAATCCTCATACACATTATTTGTATCACGTGTCAATGGATTCCTACATTACTCAACTATATTTCCAAAATCTATATCAATATCATATACTTCTTTAATAAATTCAAATCTAACTACTTCACTCACCATAGGAGTTGTCAATCCCACTCGCCTGCTCAAAGAATCAATGACTTGATTTTATTTCTTTTATTTGTGATTCAACACAAAAGTATAAACCTAAAATAAAGACACCCACTTTGCATTTCTACTATTTAACTTCTTTTGAGTGTTCACATACTTTAAAGCCTCATGATCACTAAATAGGATAAATTCCTTAGTACTAGGTAATGCTTCCAATTTCTTAATGCTTGTATAATGACATAAAATTCAACATCATATGTAGAATACTTTGTTCTTACCTCATTCATTTTCTCACTAAAATATGCTATTGGATTCCCTTCTTGACTCAATAAGCACCAATTCCCATAAACAAAGCATCAAAATCAACCTCAAACACTTTGCTAAAATATGGTAATACTAAAATAAGCTTTTCTATAATTTCCTTTTTCAAAAACTCAAATCTTTTATTTTCTTCCCTTGTCCATGCAAATTATTTTACTCTCATAAAATATGTTATTGGTGTATCATGACTACTAAAATTCTTAATAAAATTTCTATTAAAAGTTGATAAACCATGGAAACTTCTTACCTCTATGATGTTATTTGGGATAGGCCACTCAAAAATTTCCTTTACTTTTTCTTCATTCATTCTTAAAACATATACTAAAACTAAAAATCCTAAAAATACCAAACTATTCTCCATAAACCTACACTTATTCAAATTTGCATAGATCTTCTCTTTTATTAACAATTTTAATACCATTCTCAAATGTTGTAAGTGCTCTTCTTTAATCTTACTGAATATTAAAATATCATAAAAATAAACCACAACAAACTTACCATTATATTCTCATATCACTGTGTTCATCACCCTCATAAATGTGTTGGGTGCATTAGATAATCCGAATGGCATCACCATCCACTCATATAATCCATCTCTAGTCTTGAATGTTGTTTTCCACTAATCTCCTTCAAGAATTTTAATATGATAGTCACCACTCCCTAAATCAATCTTCATAAAATATTTTGCTCTTGTAAGAACATCCATCATATCATCTAAATGAGGTATTAGAACACCATTCCTCACCAATTCACTAAAATGCTTATTAACTTTTGCATTGTCTATTAGACTCATCCTATAATGTTCTTGATTGGGTAGATATGATCCTATAATTAAATCAATATGATGTTGAATATCTCTCTTTAATGGTAAACCATATGGTAACTCATTAGGTATTACATCTGCATATTCTTTCAATAATACTTTTGCTTCTACTAGTATTTGCACCACATCTGTGTCTTCTTTATTTACTACTAATACATAGCAACAACCTATCATCTTCATGTCTTTGATAAATTCTTTTGCATTTAGCATGCTTTCATCCTTCCCTTCTTCTTTAAGAGGTAGTAAAACTGCCTTCGTAACACCTTTCTAGAAAATATATATGTTATTTGATCTATCATGAATTAATTTTCTATCAAACTACCATGGCATTCCCTAGAATACATGACATGCATCCATTTATATTACATCACACCATATTTCAACCTCATAATTTTTACCTATGTAAAACTTTATTAAACACCTTTTATCTACTATAACTTCATTCCCTTTATTAAACCATGAAATCAGATAAGGATTAGGATGCTTTTCACACTGTAAACCTAGTTTCTCAGTCATATGTTTAGAAACCATATTTTCACAACTACCACCAACTATAATTACCTTACACATCTTACCTCCTGAAGTACACCTTGTTCTAAAGATATTTGTTTGCATACATGTGTCACTACCTTATTTACTTTGCACATCTTCTTTCCTTGGAAAAATCATTATTCTTCTCATCATGATATTTTATCCAATATCTACTACTACAACTTCATGATTTTGCTCTTCTATTTAAACTTCAACTAAATTCACTCTTAAGTGATACTCTTACCTCCTTTCTTGATATTGTTAGTGTGGACACTCAAATGATCTATGGAATTCTTCTCCACATTTGTAAAAAATATAAGACCTACATTTATTTGGAAACCATCACCTACCATCACCATAACTTTTTTCCTCTCTACAATCCTCTTCCCCTTTGTTGCTTTTGAAACCCTTATCTATTATTTTCTTGTCTTTCTAGACCAAGTGATGATTATCCTCTAGTGGTATTAAACCCATCTTTGATTGTATTAAATACAACTCATTCCCTTGTTGGAGTGGATTATCCTCTTCTTAGTCCAATATATATTATTTTTAAGCTCTATGTATTTTATTTTTCTTCCGCCTTCAAAGCTAATTGATGAGCTTATTCCATACAAAGTATTATATGCATGCTTAATTAATATTGAATATAAAACTTAAAACCATTTACATACCTTGGAACCATATTCTCTTCTATCTCATCATGCTCCACCAATATGTAAATATTGTAAAACTCAATTGTATACTCTTGTAAATTATGATCCTTCTATCTCAAATTTTTAAATCTTTTGTTTAGGGATTGTGCATAATCCATAGGAATAAATTTATCCCTCATCTCATTCTCTATATTTTAACATGATTTGATCTTCTATTTACCTTTTCTCTATCTTTATTTATGTTGGTGATCCCACCAAATCATTACATCCATATACTCTTCGATCTCATTATGCTCCAATAAAATGGAAATCTTGTAAAACTCATATGTATACTCTTACATCATGTGATCCTTCTATCTCAAATTTTGAAATATTTTTTTTAGGGTTTGTACATAATCCATTATTGAAAATTGTCATTAATGTCATGTGTTTCTATATGGTCATTGATGTCAAGAAGGATCTATAAGGATCTATAAGGTGGCTATGATCATTGGTATAAGGTTGATTATTTGATCCTGCTAGTGTGATTTGAGTCATCCAATGAAGTATCTTGTGAAGCATAGTGAGGTATGGTGAAATGAGTGGATACAAGATTGTAAGAAGAAGATTGGCAGTCTTGTGAAGATGTATGAGGAATTATCAACTTCATATCCTTGGTGAAGGTCATCAAGTCTTCATGGGTTCAAAAAGAGAGAATTTGAAGACAACTAATGTCTTTTGTATTCATGTCTTATGTGATCAAGAAGGCTAGTTCACTCTTAGCAAGAGACCTATATGGTTTCAGAAGTCTTGGTCAAAGGAGAATTATGGGAGATGTTTTGGATCATATCTTATATGTCTAGAGGTGAGTATTAATATTCATAAGGTGTCTTGAAGATCTCAAAGTGGTATAGTGCCCAATAGGTCTATTTGATAGACTATTTCTTAAGCATGGATATGGCTTGTAGAGGCATGATGGTGGTGATATTGATGTGCATGAGCTTGAAATTGTGAAATTCAGTGTTAGATCATGTAATAAATATGTTGAGTTAGTCACATGACTCTCAAAGTGAGTCAAAGGGATAAGTTCTTCATTGGTGGTCTTCTCATGGACCTAGTCTTAAAACCTTAGGTGGCATAATGAGGCATCATGATCAGGTTTGGAAGTTTGTGAACTCATGTTAGCATGGTTTGAGGTTTTAAATTTTGTTTCAAGTGTTTTAGTAAATTTTTAGGTTTTGATTTGAATAATCAAACATGAAAGGTAGTTTTGAGGTATTGAGTGTTCTCAGAATGAAGAGATGAAGACCTGAGAAGGAATTTCTCATATTCATTGGCATATGAAACTTGTGCATGGGGTATTATGTAGTTTGTGGTAGTTGGGTAATGTTCTTAGGTGTATTTTCCTATCATTGGTTTTGTATTTAAAGGGCAATCCTTTATGAATGATTGTTAAGAGTGAAAGGTAGTTTAAACCCTCCTCAAACCATCATAATGACCCGATGATGAAGATTTTATTTTTTAGTTCTAAAAATGGATTTTTATGGCTTGTGTGATGTTTTTATATTGTGATGGACTCTCTCAAGTATCTCTAGGTAATATTGTGTTTAGGAGAGTGAGTTAAAGATACAAGAAATCCCTTGTTTCTTGGATTTTTGTTATAGCAAGTAGGGTTGACTAAGTCAAAGTATGTAAATTATTGGATGAAAAATTTTGAGGCTTATATATTGTGTCAATTCAGGTTTATAATTTTTTCTATTGCTTTAGGTGTGTAAATTTGATTTTGTAAAATGGCCAATCATTAGCAGGCCTAGTGAAGCAGTTTAATGCAAATCTAGGCAATGATGAAAATGTAGTTTATGATGTATCTCCATGAATAAGTGATGCATTAAATGTCATGTAGGAATGTTTTAGGAATTTTATTACATGTAAATATGTTTTTATAAATATTTGTGATTAGTATAGATGGTGAAATTACGTAAACCAAAATGGCCTGCCTGAGTGAGTTAAGACTGTGTGTAGTAAGGCTTTATAATAGGTTTGTAAGTTGAATTATTGCTTCTATAACATGTTGTTTTTATATTTTAAGTTGTTATAATGATGAAATATTATCAATTTAATATATTTTTTATCATGAATAAGTACCTATGTTAGTAGGGAAAGTCAAAATGTATGTTGATTAGTTTTTAAGGTTTATGGTAGTTCTAAGTAGTCATCTAGCAGAGATGAGTTTGAGGTGTTATACCCAAGGTTAAAGATTAAAATTCATATGAATGTTTTATAAATTTCTCTTATGTACTTATTATTTCATTTTTAATAATTAATTTTCCCTGTACTGATGTTGGTGGTCAATTGATCATCACAATGGGTTTTAAAGTTAGTTGGCAATTCTGAGTGGTCATGTTGCAAGAGTGATTTTGAAGCTTTAAGCCTTGTGTTGTAGTGTTTAAATCACATGGTGATGATAATATGGTCATTTTTTTAATATGTGATTTTTTTATATGGTTATATGGAAAATTTGAGTGTATGGTTCAGATTATCAAGGCAGACTGATGGGTGTGTGAAGACCTAGTTGTGAGTAATGTTAATGATGTGGTTAAAGAAGTGAAATGAGATAAATGGTTTTGGGGACCTAAGGTGAGACTATAAGTGGTATATTTTATGTGTGTTTGGCTCAATATGTCCCAAGGTGGTTAATGTGTAATGTGTGCCTTGAGAAGGCCTAATTGCATTAGGTCTCTATTAGGCCTAATGGTGGTTTTGGTCCCTATGAGTAATGTCCAACATATGCGGTGGTTATTTAAATTTTTAAATGTGTTTGTATATATATTAAAAAAATTATCCAATTATTGAAAGGATCTTGGCTGATAAAGAGTGTGGATGATCTAGTTACTAGTATATATACAAGGCCTAATTGGGCTAATTGTGTGAATCAAAGAAGACCCTATGAGCGAATAAGAGGGCAGAGCGTAAAGGATTAGGATATCTTTAATAACATAAAATATTAGATAGATACTTTGATGAAAATATAATAGAGTTGATGCATTTGGATTTCAAGGTTAGTTAACCTAATAAGCCTAGTAAGAGGCATACTGGGCGAGGAAGCCTAAGAGGTAGGTTTGAGAGATAGAAGTGTGTAAAGAGAAGAATAAGGTGATCATCATATATTATGTAATAAAAAAGGTTTATAAAGGCTATCAAAATTTCTAAGTGTCTAAGTTGGTGCTGAGTCATCTAAGGGGTTAGTGCCTCCTTGCAAGTAGGTGCTTACTAAAGACTATTTGAGTAGGTGCTTGACTAGATAGGGGTTGGAACTTCTTATGGAGTTGGTGATTCACTAAATTTGGATCTTGTGATCATAGGAATATATTTCATTTGTATGGTTTACTGGGTGTTATCCCCATGAGTTTTTCCCACATAGATGATGTGTTTTGTGGTTCATACTCTTGTGTATGCTTGTCTATGCATTGATTGATCTATATGTTTGAATGAATGCTTCATAAATGATGAGTGGAATCGAATGTATGTTTTAATGGAAATAATTTATCCCTCCCCCACTTTCATTTTATAAAATTATAATAATTGGTATCAGATCGGGTCCTTTAAAGAATCTTGACAGCTTGAAGGTGATCTTAGAAGTATAAAATGGCTAAGCAACCAAGGAAAGAAAATCAGGAGTCAAGATTTATGGTCAAGGTTCTTGAGGAGAAGGTATGTACCTTTAAGACTAAGCTAGGTAATAGAGCCAAATAATATGAGATGACTATCAAGGTTTTCAAGAATCAGTTAAGGGCTTCAAATACAAGTTTGAGATCAAACAAAGATGAGTGTGATCAGTTAAAGTTTGAGTTAGGTATCTTGAAGGTTGATCTTGATTAGCTTGAAGTCAAGATAAGTGAGTTTTAGAAATAGCAATAAAATTCAAATCAAGTCAAGGAATGTGCCAACATGAAGAGCAATATGAAAAAACCAATCAAGTAGCCTAATACCATAAGTTATGCTAATTCTTTCAATGGTTATTATTATTCATGTAAACAATTTGGTCATAGAGCAAAGGATTGTAGAAAGGTCTCAAAGGATAAGCATTCATGGAACTATGGAATGAGAATAAATTGGTCAAAGAGAGATCATAGTCATCATCAAGCAAGAGGTATGAGTGATGTTGTTTGTTATCATTTCCATAAGGTTGGTCATATTGTAAGTTTTTATCTAATTAGATCAAGTAGGTTCTCAAGATATGTCAAGGGAAATGGAGCTTATAAAGTGCATAATAAGGCTCAAGCATTTGTGTATAAACCAAAGATAGTCAAGTTTAATCATATTGATCCCAAGACTCAAGATAGACTCTTTGTTGTGGTAGAAAAAGAATCAGTTGTGGAGGTATGTCAAGAATATTTATTATCTATTATTATTGATCAAACATTCAAAGAGAAGAATGAAGAAGAGGCCAAGTCAAAGGTCAAGCCTAAGTTGACAATCAAGACTAGAAGGATGCTGAATAATTTTTAGTCTTGTGAGAGTATGGAGATTTGGGAATCTCTTGAGTTCATGGTGTTTAGAGATCCTTATAGAAATGGTGACTCCATTAGCCTTCATGGAGACATTCATCAGCTAATGAAAACATGATGGTTGCTTGAACTTAAAGGAATATTTTTAAATTGTTCATGAGTTTCAAGAGTAGGTGCATATGTCAAGAAGATCTGTAGTAGTCAGGAAGAGATTTGAGTTATGGATTGGTCTACAAGACCAATATGTTCATAAAGAAAATTTGAGTTTGCAAGTATCAGAGCTATTTGTTGGTCATAAATGTTGAAGGATTTTATACTATGCATTTGAAATATGACCTTAAGCTCATAAAGAGAAAGTATATATGATTTGTATAGTTATTTTGGGTGTTGATTTAAGTGTTTGAGTATATGACATGACTGGCATGTAAAGAAGGTTTCAAGAATACATGGGATAGTAAGACCTAAAAGAGATTTCATGAACCAAATGAACTTGTAAAGACTTGTGGAGTTCAATGAACATCATATGTATTTTTTGAAATGTTTCCTACTATAGTTATCATGTTTTTAATGCTTAGTTGAGTGTGAGGTGATGTCTAAGTATCAAAGTTATAACAAGTGGTGTGAGAGATGAAGATTGGTCTACAAGACCAATGCCTTTAAAGTTATAAAGTGTTGATCATGTGATCCATGGTCTGGAGTTGGTTTTAAGAGTAATATTAAAATTTGGTTGTGCCCTAAAGGTGGGCAACAAATTTTTGAAGGTGATCATTCTTATACCATGAACAAAAATTAGTGATCTTGAAGATTGTTGAAGTGGTGTTTATCTAGAAGTTGAGTCATTAAGTGAATGTGAAGAGTACCATGAAGAGTTTGAATATGACCTTAGGGTTATGTTTCATGGGTTTACTTGTTTTGGTAACCTATATTGAGTTTACTGAAGGAAAGAAAGCATATCGGAGGTTTAACAGAGACTAGCTTGTTCCCACAGACCTATTTGATTGTGTGTTTCAATAAAGCTGCTATGAAGTAAACCATGATGGATTGAGAATACTGAAGAGAAGTATGGATGGATAAAGGGGAGCTTTCTATCTCTATGAGTGGCTAGGTTTAAGTATCAGTGGACTATGTGTGGATGACCTTGTGAGAGTGTGTATGAACCTTTGTCATGTAGGAGAAATTTATTGATGAAATTGTTCAATTTGAGAAAGAATAAGCTTGTTGAAATTAGTGTAGTTTTAGAAGGATTAGTTCATTTTTGGTTTGACATCAATGACAAAGGGGGAGATTGTTAAAATTTGTCATTTATGCCATGTGTTTGTATGCTGTCATTGATGTCATGAAGGATCAGTAAGGTGAGAGTTGTCTTTGATGTCATATGCTTGAGGTCATTGATGTCAAAGGAAGTGTGAGGTGAAGTGTTGGTTCACAAGAAGGTGGATATGGTCATTGGTATAAGGTTGATTTTTTGAGCCTACTAGTGTGATCTTTAAGTGATCTAATGAAGTATCTTATGAAACATAGTGAGGTATGGTGAAATGAGTGGATAAAGGCTTGTGAGAAGAAGATTGGTAGTCTTTCAAAAATGTATGAGGAATTATCATCTTTATATCCTTGGTGAAGGTCATCAAGGATTCATGGGTTCAAATAGAGAGAATTTGAAGACAACTAATGTCTTTTGTCTTCATGTCTTGTGTGATCAAGAAGGCTAGTTCAGTCTTGGCAAGAGACCTATATAGTTTGATAAGTTTTGGTCAAAGAATAATGATGGGAGATGTTGTGGGTATTGTCTCAAATGTATGTATGTAAGTATTAAGCTTCATAAGGTGTCTTGAAGATCTCAAAGTGGTATAGTGCCCAGTAGATCTATTTGATAGGCCATTTCTTAAGTATGGATATGGCTTATAGAGGCATGATGGTGGTGATATGGATGTGTATGAGCTTTAAGTTGTTAAATGAAGTGTTAGATCATGTAATAAAGATGTTGAGTCAGTCACATGACTCTCAGAGTGAGTCAAAGGGATAAGTTATTTGTTGGTCTTCTCATAGACTTAGTCTTAAAACCCTAGGTGGCATAATGAGGCATCATGATCAGGTTTGGAAGTTTTTGAACTCATGTGAGCATGGTTTAAGGTTTTACATGTTTTATTAAGTGTGTTGGTTAAATTTGAGGTCTTGAGTTGAAGAATAAATCATGAAAATTAGCTTTGAGGTATTGAGTGTTCTCAAAATGAAGAGATGAAGATCCAAGGAGGACTTTATCAGACTCGTTGTCATGTGCAACCTATGCATGGCATCCTAATAAATTAATGGTAGTTTTGGAAGGGTCCTAGGTGTATTTTCATGGTATTGGTTTTGTAGTTAAAGGGTAATCCGTTATGAATGATTATTAAGAGTGGAAGGCAATCTAAACCCTCCTAATGACCCGATGATGAAGATTTTGTTTTTTAGTGCTCAGTATAAATTGGTTATGTCTTGTGTGATGTTTGGATGTTGTATTTTACTCTCTAAATTATCTCTAGGTAAGATTAAGTGTTTAAGAGAGTGAGTGAAAGCTATATGAAAACCCTTGTTTCTTGGATTTTTGTTATAGCAGGTAAGGTTGACCAAATCAAAGTATGCAAATGATTGGATGACAAAGTTTGATACTTATATTTTTTTCCCATGTATATTTATGAGTTGTTATAATTCTTCAATTTTGTAAATTTTATTTTTTAAAATGGCTAGCTGCTAGTATGCCTAGTGAAGCAGTTTAATGCAAATCCAAGAAATAATGTAAAGGTAGTTTATGATTTATTTACATAAAGAAGTGATGAATTTAAGGTCATGGAGAAATGGTTAGGGAATTTTATGAAATTTCCATATGATTTCATAAATCTTGGTGATTATTATATATGGTGAAATTTTTTAAACCAAAATGGCCTACCTAAGTGAGTTAAGACTGTGTGTAGTATGGCTTTGTAATAGGTCTACAAGTTGAATTATTGCTTCTAGACCATGTTGTTTTTATTTTTTAATTTATTATAGGGATGACATAGGATAATTTTAATATATTTTTCATCATAAAACATACCTTTGTTAGTATGGAAATTCAAAAGGTATGTTGATTGGTTTTTAAGGTTTCTGGCAGTTCTAAGTAGTCATCTAGCAGAGATGAGTTTGAGGTGTTCTACCTAGGGTTGAAGATTAAAATGAATATGAAGGTGTTATTAATGTCTCTAAGTTAATTATTAGTTAATTTTTAATCATTAAATTTTCCTATACAGATGTTGGTGGGCAATTGATCATGATTGGGTTTTAAGTTAGTTGACAGTTCTGAATGGTCATATTGCAAGAGTGAGTTTGAGTCTTTAAACCCTATGTTTCAATGTTTCAAGAATATGGTGATGATCCTATGGTAATTAAGGTTTTTAATATGTGATTTCTTGATATGTTTATATGTCAAATTTGATTGTTTACTTCAAATTATCAAGGAAAACTTTTTGGGTATGTGAAGACCTAGTTGTGAGAAATGTGAATGATGTGGTTCAAGGAGTGAAATGAGATAAATGGTGTTGGGTACCTAAGGTGAGACTATAAAGGGTATATTTGAGTTTTGTGTGAAATTTATCATCCATGTATATAGGCTCAATATTTTCCAAGGTGGTCAAGGTGTAACGTGTGCCTTGAGAAGGCCTAATTGCATTAGGTCTCTATTAGGCCTAATGGTGATTTTGGTCCCTATGAGTAATAGAAGACCTATGTGGTGGTTGTTTCACTTGTTAAATGTGTTTTTTTATATATTTTAAAAGTGATAAAAGTATGTAAATTATCTTTCCTAATCAAGAGTGTGGGTGATCTAGTTATTGGTATATATAAGGCCTAATTGCATTAATTGTGTGAAGCAGAGAAGACTCCTATGAGTGAATAATAGGGTAGAGTGTGAAGGAGAAGGAGGTATTTAAGAAAATTAGAAGAGGATATAGATAATATGATGAACATATAACAAATTTTTTTCATGTGGATGTCAAGGTCAGTTGACCTAATAAGCCTAGTAACAGGCATATTGAGTGAAGAAGCCTAAGAGGCAGGGTTGAGAGATAGAAGTATGTGAAGAGAAGAATAAGTTGTTCATAATATATTGTGTGAGAAAAAAATGTTTAAAAATGTGATAAAATTTTCCAAGTGGTTTATTTGGTGCTGAGTCTCTAGGGGGTTGGTGCCTGCTTGCAAGTAGGTGATTGCTAAAGACTAGTTGAGTGGGTGTTTGAATAGATAGGGGTTGGAGCTCCTTATGGAGTTGGTGATTCAATAAATTTGGATATTGGCATTAATGAATGTATCCCATTTCAAATTTTAGTGGGTTTTATCCCCCATTAGGGTTTCCCACATAGATGATGTGTTTTGTGCTTCATAGTATTGCATATGCTTGTCTATGCATAAATTGATCTGTGTTTGAATAAATGCTTCATAAATGATGAGTGGAATTGAATGTATGTTTTAAGGGCATAAATTCACCCCATCTTATTGGATTTTCTTCCTACATACATAGGTATGAATCTATCCCTCAACTTATTCTCCATATTTTTACATGAGTTGATCTTCTTTTTACCTTTTCTATGTCTTTCTTTATATTGGTGATCCCACCAAATCATTGCATGACCCTTAAATTTCATTCATGAAAAATTTACCTTGTCTCATATGATAGTTCTATGTTCAAAAAAATATCCATGTTGTTCATCTAATCTATCAACTCCTCTGGTTTAAAACTTTTTCCATGATCTCGAACATCAACCTTGATTCCTTCGTTCCATCCATCTAAAGCTCTAACCATCCTCTATTCCATTGATGGGAATTTTTCTTGTTACTCCTCTTTTGTAATTTCCAATGCTTGAGGTCAACACCAAATATAATATTTTTTAGTTCTTGAGAAATAAAGAAAGGAGAGGCCAATGTGTAACATAAACATGATTAATACATAACCAAAGGAGAATGTGTTTGTGTAAGTAGTCACTAAGAAGTAAAGACTAGAATTAGTGTTACCACCATTAGAAATGCCACAAGATCAAGAGATTAGAAAAGTATACTAGGAAAAATATCCTGATCCTACTAAAAATAATTTGATGTCCCAAGATGTGCAAGTCTTGTAAGAGATCCAAAAACAACTAACTTTTGAAGGTGATAATATAGCCATTGATGCGCAAATATAGAAACAAATTGTAAGAATCATGATATAGGAGGGTGTTATGACTTCCTTGATGGACCTACTGAAGTTACTCATCACCTTGAAAAATTAAGATATTTCATATAACATCACTAATCTCCTACATAATCTTATGGAGTGCACATAATGAGGTCAACAACATATTGACAAAGTAGTATGGTATGTTAAGACTAAGAAAACTTAGGATGTTAATTCTCATATGGACATTGAAATGGCCAGATATGAGATTTATAATGTAGTGTTTGATTTTGGTAACATGGTCAATATGATTCTATGATTAACTTGGGAAGCCATTGGTCAACTGACCTTAAGCTACAGTCCAGTTACTCTTGATTTGGCAGATTACAGTACAGTGGAGCCCATTGGAAGGCTAAAGGATGTTGATCTTAAAGTATCCAAGCTTAGTTTGTGTGAATATTTGATGTCCTTTATATGAAGACAATAGAGACTCATTATCCTACCTTAATCAATAATAAATGGGTCTATGATGGCCAAATGATAATTAAAAATATGCATAATCAGCTAGAGGCACATTAAGGAGATAATATAGTAGTTATACCCCTTAATAAGTCTGATCAAAAGTTATATATCATCCCAAAAGAGATAGAGTCCCCTTATTCCTATGGGGATAATAGTTAGTTTAAGGTTATCATAGATCAATAAAAAACTACTTTGTGACTTGTAGAGTATCAAGTTGGGCAACCCTACATTGAGTAATAAGAAGAGTGACTAGTGTAAAAACATATTATAATAAAGTCTTCATCTAGGTATGTTCAAACATAAGAATGTGTTTATCCATCAGTGTACTCTTTGATAAAATTTGAAGTAGATTTCTTGTATAATATAGGTAAAACAATGATGGATTACACAGAACCTACTCTAGAGGGTGTTCTACCTTGGGAAACAACATTTTCCATAAGTGTTGACTTAGACACTCATATGTTGAATTAGGCTCGAAGAGATCATGAGATACATCTTATGTGCATGGTGTTCACTGATGAATGTTATTTACCTTAATACTTTATAACAAAGGACCTTAATAATTTCATATTTAGTCTCAAACACCATATCTTAGAGGTGGATCAATGAGTCAGCACACTCATCTATGAATTGAAATGGACTACTACAACTTGGTGGGTAGTGTACAAAAATATAACAATTCATTCAAAGAAAGCATGTGAATTTCAGCATGCAAGATTCCAACTACTATGAAGTTAGAATGACCTTTATTTCAATAAGATCAATGCCTTAAGTTACACATTAATCATTATGTGGATATATATACTACACAAGGTGTAGAACCAAGGTTTTGGGTGTACATTTTTAATCATACATTAACACCTCTACCAATGGCTTGATATATGAACCAAGAGTGTAGGAGGGAGACAAATCATTGGGATCTAGTTAAATAAGATTTAATTCAAACTTTTATGTTCGAAGATGATAATCTATTGGTGCATAATACCTTAAATAAGCTCAAAATATTTATGTCATGGACGAGCCAAAGACTTAGCCACTACAGCTAAAACATCATCTTAGTCAGAAGTTGCACAAGATTTGAATTTGGCAGTTCATAATTATAAGGCCAATCAATAAGAAAAATGTATTGTTAATCCATTTAATAGAATAATAGAGGAATTTATAGAGTCTAATGATAGTGATGGAGATCTGGACCAAGAAGGTTTATTTGAACCAAAATGTGAAGTTGAATCAAAACAAGTTCAAAGCAAAAATCATGTTGAAGAAGAAAGATTGCACATAATAAACATCCCACAATGGGAAGGTAAGCACACATTACAAGAAGCTCTACCCAATGGTTCCACTAAAGTATATCAAGAACATAACCAACAAAGTATATCTGGAACCCTTAAAAAATATTGAGGGAAAAATTGGAACAGAGGAGTTGTCTAAGTTTACAACTGTGGTAGTCTATTGGGGACAAGAATAAATATCAGAAACTTTGCAATTACTCTGAGACTATCAAGACATATTTCCAAACAAGTTTTCTAAAGTAAAAGGCGTGTATTCATATTTAGGGGAGATGCATATATGATTGAAGGAGTGCACTCAGCCCATCAAAAAATTTGCATACAAGGTCAATCCCAATATGAAGATCAAAGTAAAATTTGAACTAGATCAGATGTAATAAGCTAGAATTATTTATCTAGTTGAAAAATTAGAATGGGTAAGCCCTATATTTGTGCATCTAAAAAAGGTAGGGGAAATTTGAGACTATGGATACTACTATACACTCAATGACACTTGAATCAACGACCCATTCCCCATATCATTCATAGATAAAGTTTTTGAGTATATCTCAAGGAATAAAGTGTACTCATTCACAGATGGATTTAGTGGTTAAAATCAAATTCTGATTACAAAAGAGGATTGAGATAAGATTACCTTCACAACTGAATGGGGATTATTTGCATACAAGGTAATTCCCTTTGGCCTAAATAATGCACCGATAGTATTTTCTAGGGATATATTAAATACATTCAAAGACTTCATTCATGACTTTATATAAATTTATTTGGATGATTGGTTTGTTTTATCTTTGTTTAAAGGACATATGTTGAAGCTAAGATTAATGCTAGAGCAGTGTCATGCTTTGCACATTTATTTAAATTTAAATAAGTGTATGCTATTTATACCTTTTAGTGTTTTGCTAGGCCATGTAGTATGTAGTGATGGTATTTTGGTTGATCCAACTAAGATTATTGTGATATTAGGGATGCCACCTACAATCAACTCTAAATAAATGCATATATTTCTTGGTCATATGGGATACTATAGAAATTTTATGAAAGGGTATGCAGCCATATCGATGCCAATGGAGAAACTATTACACAAAGATACACGGTTTGAGTGGATAAAAAAATGTTAAGAAATACTTATTAATATAAAACAAATGTTGGTAACAACACCAATTTTAGTTTTTATTAATTGGAAGAAGCCATTCCACATACATGTGGATGATTATGGTACCACAATAGGAGTTACCTTACCATGGCTGGTTGAAGGTGGGTTGGATCATCCCATACATTTTTCCAATAGAAAGTTATCAGCTACATAAAATAATTATAAAATTCTGAGAGGGATTAAATATAGTGTTTATGCTACAAAATTTTTGGCATTACTTGTTGGATGCATTGTTTGAGTTCTTTACAAGTCATCATGCCTTGTGTTATCTGGTTAACAAGCTAATTTTGGGAGGATGAATATCTAAGTGGATTATGCTATTTCAAAATTTTAAATTCCACATCAATGTCAAGTTAGGCCAAGAAAATGTGGATCAAAATCATCTGAGTAGGTTACACAATGGGGAGGATCCAGAAGAAATAGAAGATGAATCCCTAGATGGACACTTATTCAAGGTTACTATAATCCCAAATAATATGAAAGACATTGTGAATTTATTAGAGTAAGGAGCTTTCCTTATGTACTATATCAAATGGGATAAAAATAAAATGGTCACCCAAGCTATACCTTATAGTCTCATTTATGGGTTTTTGTATAAGCTAGGTAGTGATGATGTCCTATGCAGAGTAGCACTAGAGCATGAATGATCAAAACTTCTTCAAGAAGCTCATCAAGGAATTTCAAGGTGTCACTTTACAAGTGAATCCACTAGCAACAAAATCATACAAAGTGGTTATTAGTGGCTTACCTTATTTTAGGATATGCATAGAAAAATTAAGCATTGCAATATCTGCTAATCAATGGGCAAGCCAAATAAACATGATGAAATGCCTTTTATTCCTATGTTTGTAAAACAATCACTCGAATAATGGGTAATTGACTTTATTGGGCATATATCTCCTCTTAGTAATCAAAGTCATGTGTGGTATATCCTTACTACAACTAGTTACTTCACCAAATGGGTAGAAGCAACTATGACCCCAAGTTGTGGTGTAAAGGATGTTACCAAGTTCCTATAGGAAAATATCATCACAAGGTTCAGGCCCAATCAAGATCATTAGTGATAGAGTAACACATTTACTCAATAATACTATTGAAACTCTCACTAAAGAATGTATGATATCGCACGATGAAATCATGGCTTATCATCCCAAAGTAAATGGGCAAGATGAAGCATCAGAAAAGGTATTGGGGAAAATGCTAACAAATATTTGTAATGTGCAAAGGGATGAGTGGGAGGATTGAATTTATACAATTTTTTGGGCATATAGAATAAATAACAAGTGTGTAACAAATTTAAATCCCTTTTATCTTGTTTATGGTCTTGAATTAGTTATGCCTATGGAATATATAGTTCCAAGCTTGCGTATTGTAATAATTATGAGGCTTGGTGATCATGACTCTCTAAAGTAAAGGTCACTATACTTGGTTAAAATCGAATAAAAATGACAAAGGGAAATATGGGAATAGGAGATACATAAGGTAAGTTATAAAGTATGGTATGATCATAAATTATGATCTAAATAATTCTATTTGAGGCAAGCAGTATTGCTATATGATAACAAGTTTAGGGATTATTGATAAAAATACAAATTAGATGGAAAGGACCTTATATTATACATGAAGTTTAACAATAGGGTACTATAGTCTTAAAATATCTATAGTGAACCATATTTCCAAGATGAATAAATGAATATATGCTTAAGCCTTACTATCTTTAATTTTTATCACTTTGTTAATAAAATGAGTGGGTGCTGAGCAGCACCATGTAGTTAGGTTTTTTGTTTAATGTTGTTTATTTATATCAGTTTATTTTGTTTAGGGTTGTGTGTTTGTACAATGAGATATTTACATTACAACACAACACAATTTACAAGGAGCAATTACATTCATAAGGTGTGATCAAATTCCATAGATAGCCTAAGAAGGATAACTGACATCAGCTACCGAACGTCATGAAATAAGTCCAGGAAGGTAGTGGAGACAAGATAGGTAAGATGAAAGGATGAAAAATGGTTATTTTAGATAGTTAATGACAAGACACTTGAATGTATTACATTCTTCCCAAGGTGGATTGAGTGGCCAATTGATATATAGTGTACATCACATCAAAAAACTGACAAGAGATCAATCAAGGATTTTAGATGAAAAAGGGTTGCCATCATATCATGTTACACCAAGTAAGATTAAATGTGGGAATGAAAACTCATCCACAACCAATCAACAAATTTAAAGTAGTCAATGAGACATATTTGAACACCTAAAACAATATACGGAGGGGCATGGAGAACACACATACATTACATACTTATAACAATACATGAATTTTTTGATCTACTTTCTAAACATTTTCAAGCACACTGATTGCATACAAGATCTCAATTAATAAAAATAACTCTTAATCTTAATTATCAACTATAATAATGGAGAGAGGTATGTAATGGTCAATAATATAGTTGTTATAGTCAAATCATTGTCAAACTATCTTATGGTCAATTTGATAAGGTGATGCTTACCCTAATAAGTATATATAACTAAGGAGATATTCATTTGCCCCAAGATATTATAATTTGGATCAATTCTCAAGCTATGGCATGAGCTACAAGTCTCCCAAATCATGGAAAATCCCTTATGGAATACAAGACCATCATACCTCCCATTCATTTAGACATCAAGGAGAAATACACAACTAGGGCAGGCAGAGCAATACCAATTGAGTCCATAATGTATGATTTAATGCACATTTTGTTCAAATGCATCACAAAGAGGTTTTGGTAGACAATAAACCAGGCCAAGAAGACAAAAAAGGGGTCATTGATATCGCATATCACATTTTATGCCTACATGAATGTTTTAATTAGCCTAAGTTTCTAGCATCATAGCTAACTAATAATATTGAAAACGTACTCATAGGTACTTTGCATACTTTCTAATATCAATTTTTGGTATTGCTTCTATGTTTTACATAGTGTAAATCCCTAGAAGGAATTGTTGATGTCACTACAAATTTTTGGCTTGCCATAACCTTCATAAACATTACATAGACCAAAATAAGGCAATATTATAAATAATTTTGTAGGTTCAATGCATGGTATATTGAGGCCCTAATCTTAATCAATTCACACCCCTGAATCCCTCAAGATGTGATGTAGTGTCTAGGGTAGCATGCAGAAGTAACAAAACTATATAATGGGGTGCAAATCAAAGTGCATGAGCTATCAACTCCAATTGTGACCACAATGCCATTTTTCATCACAATGATAGATGTGTGAGTAGAAGTGTGGAGGTAGAAAGCTTTAACTGCAAGGTTTGTGCAACCCCTATGATCTATTCATCCAAAAAGATAAAAACCAATGTTTGAATAGGCACAAGTTCAATATTAAGCATAACCGTAAGCCCCACCACAAACATCAGTAGCCTCATCATAACAAGATAAAGGCAAAATAAAGGCACCTATATGGTGATCCTCACCACCACCACTAAAGAAAAGGACACATCAGATAAATTCATGGTTGGACAATCTAAATGTCCCAAGGATAATAAGTGAATGTGACTTACCAAAGTTAGAAGTGTAAGAGCAAGAATTCTTGAATACTATGTTTTAAGATATTGGCAATGGTGTATATAACAAGGAGGAAGAAAAGGAATTCTTTTTTTGGATGGTAGTGCACACATGCTATGTATATAACTAGGTAATGTAAGACCTATGGGTTGATATTACTCAACCCCTGCCCTCATCATTATTGTTATCATAGGTCAAGAATCAATGCAATTCAAGTTGGCAACCAAAATATTTGAAGTAGATCCAACTACACAATCAGAGTGGATGGTCGAAATCCCAATACAAGCATTGATGTGAAGACCAAAAACACACCCATCTTCCTGACCATCTTAAGTTATAAGTGAAAGAATGGTGTATTTTGGGAAACCAATAGTTTTCAATAGTGTGTAACCATCATAAGCTACACAACAACAACCTCTAACTCTAGTTATGAAGAAATAAAAATAGATCTTATCTCCGCCAGCCACATCTAGGAAAAAGACATTTGTGTGTAGAAGTATGGTTTTAGAATCAGAGTATTCTAATGAGATTGAATCATTGACCAAGATTGATGTTCTCTAAGTTAAGGATGAGTCTCAAAAAATAATTCGGTTAGATCCAACACTTGAAAAGGAAATTATGCAACAAACACAAGATCTAGAGGATGTGCAAAGGAAAAAATATAGGAAGTAGAAAAAGAAGAGGAAAAGTGCCAGAAGCAAGATGAGGATGTAGAGGCTATGATGAAGTAGTCTAAATAAGTGGAAGCAAAAAATGAAATAGCACAAACAAACACCAAGGTAAATTTTAATGGCCCATATATAAATTAACTTGGGTTTTTTTCAATGAATCTTTAATTATGTATTTTTAAATTTTGATAAAAGTTAACACATGGTGTTTAGGTGAGAAAGAAAATGGACAGAAGAATCATAATGGGACATAAAATTCAGATGGGCATGTGACTATATAGAAAACCCATAGACAAACTAGCCTTGTTTTTTTTTGGATCACAACTCTTGACCACTAAGTGACAGAGTTGATGGTGAATAACAACAATGCTACCAAATGACAACTATGTTGTCATCTAACATCAATACTATAGAATGACAACAATGTTATCATCTGATAGTAATATTATCGAATGAAAATAATGTTTTCATTTGAAATTAATGTTGTCAAATAATAATATTGCTATCATTTCATAGCAATGTTTCCAAATAACAAAAATGTTGTCACTTGGTAGTAATGTTATTGTTCAACACCATTGCTATTTAATGACAAAGATTATTAAAAGATAGCATTGTTGTCATTTGACAGTGTTGCTATTGTTCAATAGTGTTGACATCGTTCAACATAACTACTTTTGGGAGACAACATTATTGTCATTCAGTAACATTGTTATCATTTGAAAACTTGATATCATTTGATATCTTTGGTATCACTTGAAAGCATGCTATCATTTGGCACCATCACATGACACTTCCTACATCCCTTTCCTACTACTAAAATTTCCATTATGAATATATGGGCAGATGTCTTTTGACATATAATGATGAATAAGATCATATTGACTTTTGATGGAGTGGTGAGTTATATTTATATGTATGAAATTTATTTTAAATATTATGTGAGTTGATCTGGAGAACTAACTTACACCCAGATAATTTAGGCAAATCCGCGTTATTCACCACCCCCTAAAAATAGCCAAATGCTATTTTCTAAAACCAAAAATTTCATGAATTAATTAAGGACAAACACTAAAATTTACCATTGAAAGCACAAAAACAATAACAAGAAGTGTAGGTTTCACAATAAGAGAAGGATGAAGAAGAGGCAAAATCTAGGGCTCAGGCTAAATAATAGGCCAAACACGAGCAAGAAAAAGAAGTAGTTAATGAGTAAGCATCTACAGATAAAGTTAAGAATTAGGAGGACCAATGAAAGAAATAAAAGGAGTTAAAACATATATTTGGAGCCCAAGTATCTATGGATAACCCAAAGGTGAAGCTAAAGCTAAGGATAAATTCAAGGTGCAAGTTAAATCTCAAGCTAAGGTAGAGGCTAAAGCTAAGGCTGAAACTAAAGATAAATTTACAAAGGAAAAGGAGGACTGAGATAAGGAAGATGTAGCCCATGCAACACAATAAATTTTCAAAGAGCAAACAAGTGTGCAGGGGGAGGATTCATATCTAAAACCTCACATTACTACTTAGTGGTTGTGGGATGTCCCCAAAACATCTACTCAGTGCATCACTTTTTTGATATATTTGGCTCAATTCACACCAATTCTTGTAAAACTTCCAATGACATCCATGCCACTTGCAACCACTATGATGGAAACATCTTTGTATGTTTCACAGTTTCCTTTATCCAAG
The DNA here is from genome assembly GCA_037957365.1 of Torreya grandis. Classification (NCBI taxonomy): domain Eukaryota; kingdom Viridiplantae; phylum Streptophyta; class Pinopsida; order Cupressales; family Taxaceae; genus Torreya; species Torreya grandis. The sequence goes on along the minus strand of JARHVA010000038.1, from coordinate 5,783,426 downwards.
CAAATTAAATGCACCATTATCTTTCAGGTTTTAATTACACAAAAGGCCTAAGACTTGGAGTAGGAAGTTTTATGATTACACGAAGAAAAAGTAGAATTGAACAACTAACTTTCAAAGGTAAGGTAGATAATTTATATCACTTGTCCTATGATGGTTACATAAGATCTTAGTGACTAGGTCATGTCTAAGTAAAATCAACTCATGACCTTATTGGCATAACTAACTAAGGACAGGTTAGCCAGACAATGCCTACAAATAATGTGCACTCAAGGGTAGGCCCTAAGGATGGAGATAGACACAATATGTGAGTTACTCAATGAATATGAATAAATCCTAGATAACATTATGCACTAATCCAAATAGATATCTCAAGGAATGATAATTTGATGATAGCATCTAAACAAATTTTTGGCTACTGCACAACCAAAGTTCACTATAGTAGATAAATCTAAAGACATGGTGAATGATCAAATGAATATTGTAAAATAAATGAGTAGTGCACTCAATAAAATTTTGGATTCTAGGGATGCTACCATGTAAAAGATTTAGATTTAGCATGAGAAAATACATAACAAATTTATGGCCATTTAAGCTCAAAAGGCTTTAGAACGATTGGATGAGCTGGTGTTGGATATTTAGCTAAAGATGTCAAACACAAAATCACTAATATCCATTGTAGAAGATGATGTTGTGAAAATTTTGATGTTGATCTAAATTCCAATGCACATCTTGATTTCTTTAGTGTGTGAGGCCATGACAAACTAGAAGATTATAAGGCAATATCTTTTATAAGTCAATGTTTCCATTTCTCAATTGGTGGATGAACCTCAATTTATTCCACCCCAAAAACTCTAGCAAGTTATGGAGTAGAAAAATATAGTCACACAAACACAAATAATAACTTAGAAACAACATACCACAATAATAGACCCTGCACATTCAGTGGATCCAGCGTCACCACAAGTAGAACTAGCAGCAAATTAGCCTCCTATGTAGTCACTCCAAAGAACACTACCAACCTCTTAATAGGTTTTATGCACCATAATTTTGTGTTTTCACAAGATTTTAAAAGTTTCTAGATAGTCTTAAGCATTAAGAGTGGGGCTAGAATGGTTAAAACCCCATAAAGGTGGCCACTTGGTTATATTGTTATATTGAAAAACTAAAAGGGTGGTAGGCTAGTGTGCCACTTAGTTAAAAACACAAAAAGGAACCTAAGTAGTGCACAATGGGTGAAAATCATACCTCTAGAGGAGAATCATCATGTGGTATAGAAAGATGAGAAGATAGTAAGCAAGGGTTTCAATACCATCAAAGAGGAAGAGGATTTCATAGAGGATGAATTTATTGCGAAGGACATGATAGTTTGATAGAAAAGAAGTTCATGATGGAGCAAATAAAACATATAGTTTTTGAAAATGTGGTATGAAAGTATTTTTTTACCTCTTAAATAAGAAGGGCAAGCTCAAAGCATGTTGACTGCAAAAAAATTTATCAAAACATGAAGATGATAGGTTCCTACTATGCATTAGTAGCAAAGAAAGAAGACACAAAAGTGGTGCAAATACCACTAGAAGTAGAAGTAGTGTTGAAATAATATGTAGATGTTATACTTGATGAGTTACCAAATGGTTTACCACCAAAAAGAGATATTTAATATTATATTTATATGATTCCAAGATAAACTCTATCCAATCAAGCAACTTACAAGATGAGTCCAATAAAACATGCAAAATTTAATAAGTAGGTTACTGAATTGGTGAGGGTGTAGTAGGGGAGAGCATTAGTCCTTGTGCAACACCAGCATTGCTAACTCTAAAGAAATATGGAGGGTGGAATATATGTGTGTATAGTAGAACAATCAATAAAATGATAATCAAGTATATATTTTTTATACCTCGTTTAGATGATATGATAGATGTTCTTACAAAATACAAAATATTTTACCAGTATTGATCTAAGGAGTGGATACTATCAGATTTGGATTCATGAAGGAGATGAATGGAAATCATTATTGTTTTTATTTTTATTTTTTATACTTTTTGAAATTTATAATGATTTATAAATAATTTTTATTTCATAGATTATTTTGTTAATATGAAATTAATTTAATTACAATTTAATTATATATTAATATAAAATTAATTTAATTAAAGTTTAATTAAATATTAATATGAGATTAATTTAATTATATATTTATGTGGGATTTATTTAATTATAATTTTTAATCATGTTTTTTATTTAAGTTATTTTTATCTCATAATTCTCATTAATGTGGATTAATTCAATTAGGCTTGTATAAGGGATTTAATTATATTATATTTTTTTGTGGGATTTTAGTCTTGTGTGTTTAAGTTAATGTGGGGTATTATAGACACTTAAATGATGGATCCTTTATATTTATTAGTTATTCAATTGTGTGACTTTAGGATGTTTGTTTACTTGTTTATTATGGGTCTAAATTATGTATTATTGGTACATTTTTCTACTTTCGATGGTTCGTAATCCTTCTCCCAACCCCATCTATCTATTGTTTTTTTTCTTTTTTGATTCCCTATATTTTGAAGCTCTTTGTCAAAAGCGTTAAGGACACTGCTAGGCATCTCTAGAGCATTAATAACATCATTGGGTCTATCTAGAGCATTAATAACACTCTAGGACCTCTTATAGAGGGCACTCACTTTCTTCATCTCGCTTTTTTAACTTTTCAACACTTTGATGTCCGTTTTGGCACTAATAGGTTTATATTTTGAATTTGATTTGTCTATAAATACGCAAGCACTATATGTCATTTGTGATCAATGATAATAAGCATATCAAGCGTTTTATAGATAAATTATTGAGCAATTGCTTGCATTTTAAAGAAATCACACAATCATTAGAGGATTCATTATTGTTGTAAGCAAGTTCATACTATATCAATTATTGAAGGACACACCACACAACACTAGAGTTTGCATGCTATTAGAAATATTATAATGATGAGGATTGTTGTCTATGATATTATTATTGTTTAGGTTGTTAACAAATATCAATATATTTTTGTATTCTCTAGTTTACGGCAACCCCTTAAAAACATGTTTTCCTTAAGATTCTAGGTATTATGGGTAAGGAGAAAATATATGTTTTGTAGGGTTTTAGAGGATGGATGCACAAAGTTGAGGGACCAAAAACATGACAAAATTGAAAACACTATTTTTTGTTTGCAAAGGGCATACGCTTTTTTTCCAAAAAACTCGTGCTTGCATTTGCTTGCCATGGTGCTAAAGCAATCGGGTGTATGCCCTTTGTGGCTCAAAAATGGTACACATTGTTTGTTCAAAAGACCATATGCCCTTTCTAAAACATAATTTTATCCCCAACTTCTACTAACCCATGTTTCCTTATAGGAGCTTGGAGCTTGTGTGTTTTGGATCAAAAGAGGATGTGCATGCTAAATTTAGCCTGCCTTGCATCCCGACAACTTGATTCCACATTTTGATCGCAGTCTCAGGTATATTTTTTAATTAAATTTTGAATTCAGGGTTTGCATTTATATATATATATATATATATATATATATATATATGTTTAGGGTATTCAAATTATATTTGCATTTCTCTCACACTGCCTGAAGGAAACTTTTATTTTTATAATCTAGATACAAAATTTGATGGAATCATTGCCTGAGAAAATCTTGAACAAAATCGTGATCAAAACACTCAACATTTTGATTTTAGAAAAGAAGAAGTTGAATCATATGAACAATGTAATACAAAACAACAATTATAAATTAGTATCCATAGTTTGCATCACTCTCCGAGTCATAGTGCATGCAATTTACTTCTCAGTACATTAGAGGCTATTTTTTAAGAAGTGAGAAATGTCACTTCCCAACTTGATGCAATGTTGCATCAAAAAGAGGTGTTAAAAGAATAGTATTATGATAAATTGTCATATGCAGACGTAAAAAAAAAATTAACAAAAGAAGAAGTGTGTGGTTTGTTTGTTAAGCCTAGATCCAACCAACCACCACAAACGACTTGAAAACACATTAGCATTGATTAGTGTGTTTGTAAACCAACAATAATGAGGTTACATTATATTTTTTGAGAAAAATTTATTGTGAGTTTGTTCTATAATAAATCCCAAATTATTTTGACATTAAGGCCTCCCAAAGTAGGGGAGGTGGGTCCTCCATTGATAGACCTAATGCCAGGTAGGACCAAAACCACCACGACTGAGTTTAGAGAAAGAGAAGGACAATATAACATACTTCTATCCCTAAAATCTTGCATCATAGTGCACATATTGACATCCTTGAAGAAGTTACTAGTATCACATAGGTTATGATTGACCATGGGATGCATACACTCAGGAGTTCTACATAGGCTACATGCGGTAGCACATCTTTTAGTGTCCCTCATACTATTGGTGTTATTGTCCCTCCTACTATTGGTGCTAGTGGCTCTCTTACTGGTAGTGGCATAATTAACAGCCATCCTCTAGTTCTTGTACATTATTGCACATCATGTGGAAGGAAATGTACTAGACCTCCTATTCGGATTAGATATACATAGGTTACACCTCTGGATACTAGATGTACATTTGTGCATCAAACTAGTACCCAACAGTCTATGCCATTTATAGTTATTTTAGCATCTCTAGACAATAGTACAGAATAGTATATTCCATCTACAGTTTCTTTAGCACCTTTGAAAACCAAAATGCATTAGTATATGCCATTTTTTAGTTTCTTTAGGACCTCAAGACACTAACATGCTAGAGTATACGTCATCTATAGTTTCTTCAACACTCCATCACACTAGCATGTCAGAGTATATGACATATGTAGTTGCTTCACCACAACCCATTACCACACAACCAATTTTTAGGGCTTATCTATTTCACCATCTATGTGTGACACACATGTTTAAATATATGTTATATAATATCAAGTTTGTATTTTAGTATACATTTACTTAATTGACTAATATTTGACTTGTTTCATTTGTTGCTTGTATAGATGATCACTGATATCTTAGGTACCTTAGTAGCTTATATTCTATTATTGAGGATGCAATTAGCACTACAATACCCTACACTCAAGTTTGGAAAGTTAAAAATTAAATAAAATTGTTATTTATGGTTTAAGTATTTTGTATACACCATATTTTTAACACAAAAGGAATAATTTTTCTCTCTTTATATATATCTCTCTCTCACTCTCTCTTTATGTACAAAAGGAATAATATTAATTTCAATTTATTGTAAATCAGATTAGTTTTATTTGATTTATAATTGGCCTCTTTCTTTGTTGGTTTTATAGATGATGAGAGATGTTATGGGTACCCCTCATGGATCAGAACAATGTTTGATTGATATTTCAGTTTCATTCTAAGATCCACTATCCCCCCCAACAATACCTAATTCAGAGATTGAGACTAGTCAGGAAAACATAGTAAAATTATTTTTTAATTTCAAGTAATGATACTCTACATAATATTGATATTTGTATGCAAATCTATATCTAACCCTATAAGTATGCTCCATAGGATTCTCCATCATTGATATATTCATAGTCACACAACCCAAGACATTCATTTAGGTGGCATTCCATGAGTCGAGAATCACCTTGTTGTAAAATTTTGTTCTTGGAAACTCTATCATTTTCCATATATCATTTTAATGCATTAAAATTTCTATTTCATATGTTGTGCAGATGTAACAATTTTTTGAGGTTGTGGAAGAGACATTTGGTCTTTCACATGTTGAGAGGAGAGTTTATCCCTATAATGAGTCATGAAACACCCTTGATTCTACATCTATGGCAAGGAAGCATAATTTATTTGAAGGCAATGAGGATCATGAGAGCTAGTTGTTTTGCTAGGGGTAGTTTTAGGCGCAATCTATTTTGTATGCCGATGTGGCCCACATTGTATGCCTATATGACACATTTTGTATATGTATATTACGGTCTAGATTGTAACTTGATATATACTATTTTTGATGTTACTATGACATAATTTTAATACATGTATATACTATTTAACATATCTAGATGTGAATCATACATTGTTATAATTCATGTATACATATTTACTTCTTATATGTCATTATTATTTTTTGAACTTGTTTTTGTCACATACATGTTATCCTTTTGAAAGTATTCATAAATGAAGTTGTTTTCAAGCATGGTTGTGTGAATGGTCGTAGATAGTTCAAATGTTTAACTTTCATGAAATTGATATAGTGATGTTATAATAGGTATAATGTAACTATTTTATTATGCACATATATGTTATGATTATTGATCTATGTGATGGTTTCTTAGCATTATCATAGATTTCATTAAATAAAGAAAGAAAGAACAAAATTATGTTAATATCCACAAATGACCAAAAGTAAGTAAATTGTTTCACCTTCGTGTGTATTCAAAACTTATATGACATCATTGAAGCTCTTTCTGTATTCTCAATGATAACCTAAATGATCCATAATTCCTTTACATTTTATTCATATTTCTTGACAATGTGAATTAAATAAACTAATCCAAATAGCAATGAGGGGAAAATATAATCCTACGAGCATGTGCCAAAGGATAGGTCCACCTTGACACAAACCCATTTGTTGGAGCCAGAGGAGAACCACTTGGGTTGTTCCTGGTAAATAATGTACCCAATGGGCACAAGGATTTACTCCATAAATGACCAGAGGTGCACCAATAGGCCGATAATCTCACCTCGGATGGGGACTCTCAAAGAGGCCTGATCGATGGCTTTGAATTCACAAGTCCAGTTGGATAAAATTAAGAGCATGTTTCATAAAAACCAATAACTTGATTTGGCAAGGAGAGTTTGGACTTCAAACAGATCTTCAAAAGTAAAAAGGAAAACCCTTTGGTGAGGTTTTAGATGCCGACCACATGGACACCCGCAGGGTCCCATTGGTGGTGAAACCAATTTTAGAGAGACTCTTCTAAGGGGACCCAACCAATAAAGTAGGCAATAAGTGAGAAATTCTCATATCATTTACATGCATTTTTAATAGTATCACCAAAAAGACATACCTTTGGTTGAGAGGGAAGGGCAAAGGAAGTACCTCATCATAGACCTTTGGGACAAACATCTGAGCTCTTTTGGGTGTCATTCCTCTTGTCTTCTATAACAACAATTGTAGTCAAGAGTGGGGAAGTCACTATATAAGGTTAACCCGTCAATAGGGCAATGCGTCTATTGAAATTAATGTGCAAGATCCCTAAAAATTTCCACAAAAGTGATATGTAAAGAAGGCAAGAAAGCACACAAGGAAAGGCAATTTGACCATGAAAACCCTAACAGAGCTAGTTTCATCTTCTCTCAATATAATATCAATGAATGGAGGATTTTAATAATGTTTATGGGATTAAAAGCACTAATAAATGCCTTAGAAAAGCCTTATCATCAAGGTAGAACTAATGGAATCACTTTTTAATTATATATTTATTTTAGCCAATCAAAATGTTGGAAATGCATATCATGATAAGAATTATAAAGTTTGCCTAAAAATCTTCTATATTAATAACATAATATTTTGTAGATGTTACTTGAGAATATTCTTCTAACTTTAATGCAATTGTAAATGATATTAATTAGAAAATACCACCATAACAATTTTTTAATAATATTTTAATACATAATATAAAAAACAAACTCCCAAATGACATGTGTAAACAATCCTTGGAAATCGAGTAACATTTTTTTTGCTTCACAAGCTTATATCACATTCATAATGACAACAAATTCAAGCAAACTACTCTGGAAATTCCAAGGCAGCTTCAATCCCTATTGGGATCGTGTCAGAATAGACTTATGGATATCGATGGGGAGCTTCATTATTTTCTCACAAGAGGAGATCCAGTACCATTCTTTTTTATAGTCTCCATTAATGGCGAGATCGTTTCAAAATAAATTTGTGGCTTCCAAACAAACAAGAGGAGATCTAGTGCCATTATTTTCTATAGCCTCCATTAATGGTGAGATTGTATATCAATTTTTAGAGATTGAGTGCTCTCCATGTTACGATCATGGTAATATCCAAACATATTATTTCCTTGGATTCACATCAAGTCTAGGCCATTGAAAGGTTTTATGGTTGTCAAGCCTTTTATTTTGTCATCCATCAACATTGTTATTGCTACCTTGGGTGATATTTACAATGTTGTTCATGAAATTATAAAATAAATACTATAAGTGTGAATGTAAATTGTAAAGTAAAAGTATTAAATGGAAATTCATGTCATTTTGTACACCTAATCCATGTAAAGGTAGGGTTTCAATATAAAAAAAATGCCAAAATGACATGTATATTTATCTATTCTTTCATGTAATTCGATATTTTATATGTTACTTATATTCAATCTTTTACAGAATTATTTTAATATTACAATGTAAAATGTAAGTAATGACATGTTTTTAATCACCCTCTGTAATCTATCGTCAATCAAAAACATGTGTGAATAACGGATCGAGGCTTTTTATATAAATGTTTGTTAACTTATAAACCAACCATTTGGGCCACCATTATCAACATTGTAGTTAATGTGGTCTGTATTTATAATTTTATAATATTATAAAAACTAATGTCCTTGAGTATATACTAAAACACTAATATTATGCACAATTATGAATAAATATTACCAATGCTATACAACTTAACCACACAGTCTGGTTAAGACAACTAATACGATTCATTTATTGGTTACGAATAAACATTATTAACCTTAGGCAACTTAATCACATGGTCTGGTTAAGAGAGTTACTACCTATTAAGTATATGTTTACAAACTAGATTTAATTAATTCAATTTTATGCAATTAAATATAAAACATTTACTGACAAGACTAACCACATTATAATTCTTATGCTTCTGGACAAATACTCAACCATAAATACTTTTCAATATAAAAATAATGACTAACCATTACGCAACTATTATTTAATTATATTTTGCAAAATATTTATTTGTTTTAATATCAATTTTCTATAACAAATTTTGATTTAAAAAGTTTAATATTTTATCTAATTTGACATTTTCAAATAATATTCACTTTTAATAAATTTTAAATAATAAATTTTATAAATATAATTAAATATTACTTTTGCAGTATTTTTGTAATTTTTTTTAAAAAAATTCCTAGGGATCAAGGCATGGCCCAACGACTTGGAACTTATTCAGCGCATAGGACGAGCACCCTCTACTCAGTGGATTATGTAAATGCAAGGGTAATCGGTCCCCTGGGGCTTAAGGGGTATTGAATGTAGGTGGGCACCAATAAAAAAAAAAAATAGTTTTTTTTAATTCCTGGGGACCAAGCTATGGCCCAACAACCTAGAGCTTATTCATCCCATAGGGTGAACACCTTTTACCCAGTCAACTATGTAAATGCAAGGGTAACCGATCCCCTGGGGCCTAGGGGGTATTGTCCCTGGGTGGGTACCGATAAAATACTCAAGACCTACCACTTGATCTCACCGCCAAGCTCGATTTTTGCAAGATTTTTATTCATATATATTTTAGTCATTATTTACATGATTTGGTGATTGTAGTGTTTAATAAATAATTCTTGTCTCACAAGTATTACTAATGTGGGATTAACCCAATTACAATTTAATCTTGTATTTTCAATTTAAATTTGAAGGCTTCCATCAGAAAATTCTCATGTATGTTTAATTCATTACCCAAATGATCTCAAAGTAGATATAGGTTCGACAATCAAAAGCAGAAAGCGAAGATCAGAGGCCAAAAGATTGAAGATGGAAGTAGAATAAGTGATTTGCAATGGATCTCAATGGATTGTGGAGGATCTCCTCTCTTGCAAAGGAAGGAGATTAGTGCTTGCACGCGAATAGCTTCATAATTTTACGTCATCCTATTTTTTAGCTTTCTTTTTTTGTTTCGATTTTCTTCCAAGACTTTACCCTATGTTAATTGTTTGTTTCTCTATTCTTTATTAGTTGTTTTCCAGTTGCATTTTTTATATTGCTTGACAATGTTGTTTCAGGATAGTTTTAAAGCTCAATGAACTTATTTTTTGATTTCTAACTTCTTTAATGTTGTTCTTCTGTCTATTTTATAGAAGAGTTAGGTCCTTTCAAAACTCATATTTACCAATAATCAAAAAATTATTTAAATGACCTTTATAAATAATCATTATTCAAATAATATTTTTCTTTATATTTTTTTAATAACAAACAAAGAGACCCACTTTAATACACCATCATAAATATTTGTTAATAAAAGAAAAGATAATAAAAATCATTCACTACTTTAAACTTTTCTCCATCTAATTTTTATAATTATATTTTTAAAATGGAATAGAGCTATATTATATTTTTAAAAATATTACAAACTATTAAAAAAAAGGCCAACATAAAAGCACATCTAAAAATCTAATATAATAAGCCAAACAATAAAGGGTTTAGGATATAATGAAAACATGAATTTTTTTTTTCAATAATATTTTTATATATTTTATTTAAAAATAATTTAATTATGTATATATCGATATTTTTATTTTTAAGTTGTCAATTTTAATTAGAATAAATGTAAATTGATATTATTTTTTTAAAAATTAAATTGTTTCACCTTTAAATATTTTCAAAACATTTAATACTTTGATTACATACAATGTATCATTATTCTTATTAATTAAAATTTTGAGATTACATTTTTATAAGTTTAATTATATGTAATATACTATCATTTTCATTAATTAAATTATAATTTTTCTATACATTTAATTATATGTAAGATATCATTATTTTCATTAATTAAATTATAATTTTTTGAGACTACAAACTTTTGATCACACATTTTTTTATTAGATAAGGTAAACGATTTTTATTAGAGTTATGAATTGGTGTTGGCACACAACAAAGAGCTTTGTCTCTATATCAGACAAAAAGTCTGACAAGATAAGAAGCATCGAAGACAAGTATAATAAACAAGACACTACATAAAAGGGAGCACACCATAACTGAGACAGAGAGAACCGCCTCATTCAACTAAAAGATAGCAACAACATCTAAAATAGAGTAGAATCATCTAGTCTTCTGTGAAACCATAGTAAAAGAAGTAAAAAAGACAAAGAGAAAGTGAAAACCAATCAATATAAATCCAAATAAGAACACCGCAAATAAGAACCTATCTTCTCTCTCTTGATAAGGAAGTTCTTCATCATCTACTAAAAATCATTCCACACCAAATCGATCACATGTTATAGACCATCATTCTCACTAATTAATTTAGAACCTAACAAGATTACAACCTTTCCTTTTAAATATAAATTTAATGATAGTGAAATTGAATTATATTAAGGGAAATCATTATTGGAAGCTTCCATTTTCCACCAAATCTTATTTTGCTTGGGATAACCGGCTACTCTTTATTGGTGACCAAATTAATGCTTGGGTGGCAAGGTTGGGTTTAGATTATTAATGTAATTTATTGTTTTTATTTTTATTTTTTATGCTTTTTGAAATGTATAATGATTTATAAATAATTTTTATTTCATAAATTATTTTGTTAATATCAAATTAATTTAATTACAATTTAATTATATATTAATATAAAATTAATTTAATTAAAGTTTAATTAAATATTAATATGAGAATAATTTAATTACAATTTGATTAAATATTAATATGAGATTAATTTAATTATATATTTATGTGGGATTTATTTAATTATAATTTTTAATCATGTTTTTTATTTAAGTTATTTTTATTTCATAATTTTCATTAATGTGGATTAATTCAATTAGGCTTGTATAAGGTATTTAATTATATTATATTTTTTTGTGGGATTTTAGTCTTGTGTGTTTAAGTCAATGTGGGGTACTATAGACACTTAAATGATGGCTCCTTTATATTTATTAGTTGTTCAATTGTCTCACTTTAGGATGTTTGTTTACTTGTTTATTATGGGTCTAAATTATGCATTATTGGTACTTTTTTCTACTTTCGATGGTTTGTAATCCTTTTCCCAACCCCGTCTATCTATTGTTTTTTTTTTCTTTTTTGATTCCTTGTATTTTGAAGCTCTTTGTCAAAAGCATTAAGGACACTGCTAGGCATCTCTAGAGCATTAATAACATCATTGGGTATATCTAGAGCATTAATAACACTCTAGGACCTCTTATAGAGGGCACTCACTTTCTTCATCTCACTTTTTTAACTTTTCAACACTTTGATGTCCATTTTGGCACTAATAGGTTTATATTTTGAATTTGATTTGTCTATAAATATGCAAGCACTATATGTCATTTAGGATCAATGATAATAAGCATATCGAGCATTTTAAAGAGAAATTATTGAGCAATTGCTTGCATTTTAAAGAATTCACACAATCATTAGAGGATTCATTATTGTTGTATGCAAGTTCATACTATATCAATTATTGAAGGACACACCACACAACACTAGAGTTTGCATGCTATTAGAAATATTATAATGATGAGGATTGTTGTCTGTGATATTATTATTGTTTAGGCTGTTAACAAATATCAATATAGTTTTTTATTCTCTAGTTTATGGCAACCCCTTAAAAATGTGTTTTCCTTAAGATTCTAGGTATTATGGGTAAGGAGAAAATATATGTTTTTGAGGCGTTTAGAGGATGGATGCACAAAGTTGAGGGACCAAAAACATGACAAAATTAAAAACACTATTTTTTGTTTGCAAAGGGCGTACGCTTTTTTTCCAAAAAACTTGTGCTTGCATTTGCTTGCCATGGTGCTAGAGCAATCGGGTGTATGCCCTTTGTGGCTCAAAAATGGTACACATTGTTTGTTAAAAAGACCGTATGCCCTTTCTAAAACATAATTTTATCCCCAACTTCTGCTAACCCATGTTTCCTTATAGGAGCTTGGAGCTTGTGTGTTTTGGATCAAAAGAGGACGTGCATGCTAAATTTAGCCTGCCTTGCATCCCAACAACTTGAGTCCACATTTTGATCGCAGTCTCAGGTATGTTTTTCAATTAAATTTTGAATTCAGGGTTTGTATTTATATATATTTATGTTTAGGGTATTCAAATTAAATTTGCATTTCTCTCACACTGCCTGAAGGAAACTTTTATTTTTATAATCTAGATACAAAATTTGATGGAATCATTGCCTGAACAAAATCTTGAACAAAATCGTGATTAGAACCCTCAACATTTTGATTTTAGAAAAGAAGAAGTTGAATCATATGAACAATGTAATACAAAACAGCAATTATAAATTATTATCCATAGTTTGCATCACTCTCCGAGTCATAGTGCATGCAATTCACTTCTCAGTACATTGGAGGCTATTTTTTATGAAGTGAGAAATGTCACTTCCCAACTTGATGCAATGTTGCAACAAAAAGAGGTGTTAAGAGAATAGTATTATGATAAATTGTCATATGAGGATGTAAAAAAAAATTAACAAAAGAATAAGTGTGTGGTTTGTTTGTTAAGCCTAGATCCAACCAACCACCACAAACGACTTGAAAACACATTATCATTGATTAGTCTGTTTTTAAACCAACAATAATGAGGTTACATTATATTTTTTGAGAAAACTTTATTGTGAGTTTTTTCTACAAGAAATCCTAAATTATTTTGACATTAAGGCCTCCCAAAGTAGGGGAGGTGGGTCCTCCATTGATAGACCTAATGCCAGGTGGGACCAAAACCACCATGACTGAGTTTAGAGAAAGAGAAGGACAATATAACATACTTCTATCCCTAAAATCTTACATCATAGTACACATATTGACATCCTTGAAGAAGTTACTAGTCTCACATAGGTTAGGATTGACCATGGGATGCATACACTAAGAAGTTCTACATAGGCTACATGCGGTAGCACATCTTTTAGTGTCCCTCATACTATTGGTGTTATTGTCCCTCATACTATTGGTGCGAGTGGCTCTCTTATTGGTAGTGGCATAATTAGCAGTCATCCTCTAGTTCTTGTACATTATTGCACATAATGTGGAAGGAAATGTACTGGACCTCCTATTCAGATTAGATATACATAGGTTACACTAGTGGATACTAGACGTACATTTATGCATCACACTAGTACCCAACAATCTATGCCATTTATAGTTATTTTAGCATCTCTAGACAACAGTACAAAATAGTATATTCCATCTATAGTTTCTTTAGCACCTTTGAAAACCAAAATACATGAGTATATGTCATTTTTTAGTTTCTTTAGGAGCTCAAGACACTAACATGCTAGAGTATACGTCATATATAGTTTCTTCAACACTCCATGACACTAACATGTCAAAGTATATACCATCTGTAGTTGCTTCACCACCTCCCATCAACACACAACCAATTTTTAGGGCTTATCTATTTCACCATCTATGTGTGACACACATGTTTAAATATATGTTATATAATATCAAGTTTGTATTTTAGTATATGTTTACTTAATTGGCTAATATTTGACTTCTTTCATTTGTTGCTTGTATAGATGATCACTGATATCTTAGGTACCTTAGATAGCTTATATTCTATTATTGAGGATGCAATTAGCACTACAATACCCTACACTCAAGTTTGGAAAGTTAAAAATTAAATAAAATTGTTATTTATGGTTTAAGTATTTTGTATACACCATAGTTTTAGCACAAAAGGAATAATTTCTCTCTCTTTATATCTCTTTCTCTCACTCTCTCTTTATGTACAGAAGGAATAATATTAATTTCAATTTATTGTAAATCAAATTAGTTTTATTTGATTTATAATTGGCCTCTTTCTTTGTTGGTTTTATAGATGATGAGAGATGTTATGGGTACCCCTCATAGATCAGAACAATGTTTGATTGATATTGTAGTTTCATTCTAAGATCCACTATCTCCCCAACAATACCTAATTCAAAGATTGAGACTAGTCAGAACACATAGTAAAATTATTTTTTAACTTCAAGTAATGATACTCTACATCATATTGATATTTGTATGCAAATCTATATCTAACCCTATAAGTATGCTCCATAGGATTCTCCATCATGGATATATTCATAGTCACACAACCCAAGACATTTGTTTAGGTGGCATGCCATGAGTCTAGGATCACCTTGTTGCAAAATTTTGTTCTTGGAAACTCTATCATTTTCCATATATCATTTTAATGCATTAAAATTTCTATTTCATATGTTGTGCAGGTGTAACAATTTTTTGAGGTTGTGGAAGAGACATTTGGTCTTTCACATGTTGAGAGGAGAGTTTATCCCTATAATGAGTCATGAAACACCCTTGATTCTACATCTATGGCAAGGAAGCATAATTTATTTGAAGGCAATGAGGATCATGAGAGCTAGTTATTTTGCTAGGGGTAGTTTTAGGCGCAATCTATTTTGTATGCCGATGTGGCCCACATTGTATGCCTATATGACACATTTTGTATATGTATATTACGGTCTAGATTGTAACTTGATATATACTATTTTTGATGTCACTATGACATAATTTTAATACATGTATATCCTATTTAACATATCTAGAAAACCTTATCAGAGCTAGTTTCATCCTCTCTCAGTATAGTGTCAATGAATGGAGGATTTTAATAATATTTATGGTATTAAAAGCAATAATAAGCACCTTAGAAAAGTGTTATTGTTAAGGTAGAACTAATGGAATCAATTTTTTATTATCTATTTTTTTAGCCAAACAAAATGTTAGAAATGCATATCATGATAAGAATTATAAAGCTTGCCTAAACTTTTCTATATTAATAATAAAATATTTCGTAGATGTTACTTGAGAATATTCTTCTAACTTTAATGAAATTGTAAACGATATTAATTAGAAAATACTACCATAATAATTTTTTGATATTATTGTAATACATAATTTAAAAAACAAACTCCCAAATGACATGTGTAAACAATCATTGGAAATCGAGTAACATTTTTTTTGCTTCACAAGCTTTTGTTAAATTCATAATGATAACACATTCAAGCAAATTGCTCTGAAAATTCGAAGGTAGCTTCAATACCTCTTGGGATCGTGTCAGAATAGACTTGTGGCTATCGACAGGAACTTCATTATATTCTCACAAAAAGAGATATAGTACCATTCTTTTTTATAGTCTCCATTAATGGCGAGATCTCATTGGAATATACTTGTGACTCCCAAACAAACAAGGGGAGATCCAGTGCCATTCTTTTCTATAGTCTCCATTAATGGTGAGATTATATATCTATTTTTAGAGATTGAGTGTTATCCATGTTACAATCATAGTAATATCCAATCACATTCTTAAAGGGAGGACTTAAGTAATACTTATATACGTGGGTCTTTTCCTGGATTCACGTCAAGTCTAGGCCATTAAAAGGTATTATGGTTGTCAAGCCTTTGTATTTTTTGGTCCATCAAGACTCTTATTGCTACATTGGGTGATATTTACAATGTTGTTCATGAAAATTTTAAAAATTAACTATAAGTATGAATGGAAATTGTAAAGCAAAAACATTAAATGGGAATTTGTGTCATTCTTGTAATTCAATTAATTTATTACTTTGATTTCATTATCATTTATATAAAACCATATAAATTTTTGTTTTTTTATTTCTCATTCTTTAGGAAACTATCATAGCATAAATTTGGGTCAATTTTTTTTATTGTTGTTGTTGTTGTTATATAATTATACTAAACAATAATGAAATACACATTGAAACGTATATTACGTCTACATATCATGGTCCTTACTGTTGGTCACATGCTTGAAATTATCTCGATCACAACATGAATTATGCCTTTCTACCTTTGCTTCCAAATTCAATCTTTCCTTTAGAAATATTCCCCGACACTCATACAAATTCATCATTATTTTATTTTATACCAAAATTACATATACAATGCTACAATTCTATTCACTACCAATCTTAATGTTAAGAGATTATATGTATAAACTTTTAGGAGCGTCTACAAATATTGTGAAAACTTATTTACTATTCTCAAATTTATTCAATAACACTTATATGCATTTCATCATACATGCTCACTATTATTCAATGGCTCATTTTATAGATTTCACAAAATAAGTTGATCGATTTTAAAATTCTATGTTGTACACTCTATTTTAATTAAATGATGATATGGTTCACACACGACTGTACAATTTACATGATTAATTAATAATTAGGATCTTACTAAAAGAATTAAACAACATACATTTATATTATTGCTTTTGTCAAAAATTATATTATTGTCAATTCAAAAAATGCTGAAATGACATATATACTTATCTATTCTTTCATGCAATTCAATACATTATATATTACTTATATTTAATCTTTTACACAATTAATTCAATATTAAAATGCAAAATGTAAGTAGTGACATGTTTCAAATCACCACCCGTAATCCATTATTAATAAAAAAACATGTGTGAATAACATATCAAGGTTTTTTTAATAAATATCCATTAACTTATAAACCAGCCCTCCCGACCACCATTGTTGACATTGTAGTTAGTGTGGTCTATATTTATAATTTTATAATATTATAAATATTAATGTCCTTGAGTATATAGTAAAACACTAATATTATGCACAATTACGAATAAATATTACCAATGCTAGGCAACTTAACCACACATTTTGGTTAAGACAACTACTACGGTTCATTTATTATTGCAAATAAACATTATTAATGTTATACAACTTAATCATGTGATCTAGTTAAGAGAGTTACAACCTATTAAGTATATGTCTACAAACTAGATTTAATTAATTCAATTATATGCAATTAAATATAAAACATTTACTGACAAGACTAACCATGTTATAATTCTTATATTTATGGAGAAATACTCAATGATAAATAATTTTCAATATAAAA
The DNA here is from genome assembly GCA_037957365.1 of Torreya grandis. Taxonomy (NCBI): domain Eukaryota; kingdom Viridiplantae; phylum Streptophyta; class Pinopsida; order Cupressales; family Taxaceae; genus Torreya; species Torreya grandis. Next base: position 5,765,578 of record JARHVA010000038.1, on the reverse strand, counting down.
ATAGGGACTAACCATTCCACATCCCTTGTTTAATTATGTTTTGTAAAATATTTATTTGTTTTAATATTTATTTATTTTTTAAATAGATTTTGTTTTTAAAATTTTACTATTTTATCTAATTTAACTTTTTCAAATAATATTCACTTTTAATAAATTTTAAATAATAAATTTTATAAATATAACTAAATATTATTTTTTGAACAATTTTTGTGTGTTTTTTGTAAAATTCCTAGGGATCGAGGTATGGTCCAACAACTTGGAGCTTATTCAGCTCATAGGACAATCACCCTCTGCCCAACTGACTGTGTAAATGCAAGGGTAATCGGTCCCCTAGGGTCTAGTGGGTATTGAACCTAGGTGGGTGCCAATAAAGGATTTTTGTAGTAATTCTTGGGGATTGAGGTATGTCCCAACGACCTAGAGCTTATTTAGCTCATAGGATGAATACCCTCTACCCAGTCGGTTATGTAAATACAAGGGTAACTGGTTCCTTGGGGTCTAACGGGTATTGAATCTGGGTGAGCACCAATAAAGTACTCAAAGCCTACCACTTGATCTCACCACCAAAACTGATTTTTATAGGATTTTTATTCATATATATTTTAATCATTATTCAAATGATTTCATGATTGAAGTGTTAAATAAATGATTCTTGTATCACAAGTATTACTCATGTGGGATTAACCCAATTACAATTTTATTTTATATTTTCAATTTAAATTTGAAAGCTTCCATGAGAAATTTCTCATGTAATTTTAATTCATTACCCAAATGATCTCAAGGTAGATGTAGGTTCAACTACCAAACACAAAGAGTGAAGACTAGAAGTTGAAACGTTGAAGATGGAGGTAGCGGAAGTGATTTACAATGGATCTCAATGGATTATGGAAGATCTCCTCTCCCGCAAAGGAAGGAGATTGGTACTTGCATGCAAATAGCTTTGTACTTTTACTTCATCCTATTTTTTGGCTTTCTTTTTTTGTTTTGGGTTTCCCCTGACATTTTGGCCATGTGTTAGTTGTCTGTTTCTCTGTTCTTTATAGTTGTTTTCTCGTTGCATTTTTTATATTACTTGACAAGTCATTTCAAACTAGTTTTAGAGCTCAATGAGCTTAATTTTATGGGTTTTGGCTTCTTTAACGTGGTTCTTCTGTATATTTTTGTAACAAAGTTAAGCCCTTTTGAAACTCATATTTCTTAATAATCAAAAAATTACTTAGATGACTTCTATGAGTAGTCATTAACCAAATGATATTTTTCTTTATATTTGTTTAATAATAAGCAAGGAACCCACTTTTATACAACGACCATAAACATTTTTTAGTAAGGGGAGGGATAATGAATGTAATTACTACTTTAAACTTTTCACCTTCTATTTTTTTATAAATATATTTTTTAAATAAAAAATAAAAATATAAACGGTCCTAGAATAATATAATATTATAAAATAAGAAATTACGTGACATTTCCCTTAGTAGGTGAAACATCAGAGATAACATGCTTCTTTAAGTAAAAGATTCTTCATGATATTTGTATTGTTTATTGTATGTATTTTTTTAAAATATTATATATATATATATATATATATATATATATATATATATATATATATATATAGAGAGAGAGAGAGAGAGAGAGAGAGAGTTTAAAAATAATTTTAGCATCTTCATCTTTAAATTATCGATTATAATTAAAATAAGCATAAATTGATATCAATTTTTTTAATTAAGTTATTGAGATTTTTTTTTTAAATAAATAGAATTGACCCTTGTTATTAAATATCTCCAAAACATTTATACTTTGATCACACATAATATATTATTATTCTCACTAATTAAATTATAACTTTTGAGATTACAACATTTCTATAAGTTTAATCACATATGATATATTATTATTCTCATTAATTAAATTACAATTCTTCTTATACATTTGATTATAAGTAATATATCATTTTTTATTTAATATGATAAAAATGCTTTTGACCAGAGCAGTGAACTGGTTATGGAGCACAACGAGGGGCCCAATGCCAAAAAAATGAAAAAACCAAAGAGACAAGGAGAACAAATGGAAACTGCATCATCTGTGCCATATAACCAAGAGTAGCACTCCACTAACATGTTGTTAACCAAAAGAGCTTTTGAGTACAAGCAATAAACAAGCCAAAACAGAAAGGAAATTAGACGATGTGAACCTTCTCCCAGAACTTAGTAGCCTTCATTAGAAGAGACTCATCCATTAGCGAGGGCCAGCCTCTTTTCCCATCGAGAGAGGAGGTCCTTCATCTTCCATTGTGAGTCATTATGCACCAAGTCTTCTGCCTCCATATGTAGTCTTTTTGCCTTTGATCTTCTGCATTTCTTCTTGGTTGTGGATCCAACATTAGCTTTGAGCCTTTCGGGTCATACAAGGGGGAGGGCACATCACAAACAGGGGAGGGGAGGGGGGAGGAAACATGCAAAGGGGAGGTAGTCCTAATTGGGGGGATAGGGGGTGGGGTGGTGCGAAGAGGTCAAGGTGAGGAGGGTGGGGGCGAGACATCGTTGACGAGGAGGGAAAAATAGATGCTGAAGCCTTATATAAAACATCATGATTGCACCAATGAAATTCAAGATTAGAAGGACCTTCCTTCTTCCTCCAAACCTAAAAAGAGGAGGAGGAGGGAGCACAAACAATAGTGGAGCATGTCGCCACTCTACGACCCATTCGATTGCATCAAAAGCAACAGAAGGGGAGGCCTTCATAATTGAGGAATTGAGTTCAATTAACTCAGGAAGAAGTCAAGAGAACCGAGTGAAAGAGGGGTTTGGATAGGTCCAAAAGAGCACACACTCTGATAAATTTTCCTTCTAGAAAATGATCATCAATCCTAATAAAGGAGCCCACTTTGTTAACAAGGAGCTCAATGTGCTCTTTATTCCGTAGGACAGAAGGAATGTGGTATAATCTAATCCAAGTGGGTGTCGAAGAAATTTGCACCAAAGAAGGGTTAAAGAAGGCCATCTAAGGATGTAGGAAAATGTCGAACTTGCCAAAGAACCATGGGCCAGAGTTCCAAAGTAAATTTCCATCCTCAGAGGAGTAGAAGATATCATTATTTTCACTAATTAAATTATAATCTTTTGAGACTACAATCTTTCGATCACATATTTTTTTAATATGGGTAAATGCTTTTGGACTAGAGCTTTGAATCAGTCTGGAACACAAAAGGGAGACCCAGATCTCCTTTACAACCATCACTAATGACCACTACAGACTACACTAACACTATCAGACACGATGCTATTGCCAACATCCCCAACATTGCCAACGACTCTAACAGACCGAACATTACCAACGACCACCAACAATCTAATATACTTTTTCAAATTTAAACTTAAATATATGACTAAACATAACCAAACTTCTTAATTACTCCACCCACATTTCATTAACATCTTTCGATCACACATTATATACCATCATTCTCACTAATTAAATTACAACCTAACGAGATTACAACCTTTCCTATGAATATAAATTTAATAAGAATGAAATTGAATTGTATTAAGAGAAATCATTGGTTTTTCACCAAATCTTATTTGATCCGATAGATGCATGGTATGCAACCCTGTAAATAATACGATAGGAAGTTAATACAAATGTTTTCACAAATAATTGACTGCCCAAAATGAACATCTTTTTCTACTTTAATTAGACGGTGACCAGAGAACTGGCTACCCTTTATTGATGAATAAATTAATGTTTGGATGGAAGCTGAGGTTTAGATTATTCATGTAATTTATTGTTTTTGATTTTTGATTTTTTTTTTAAGTATGTAATATTTTATAAATTATCTTTATTTCATAATTTTTTTATTAATATGAAATTAATTTTATTAGTATAGATATTTTAAATATATTTATTTAAAAGATGTTGAGAGATATTAATCTTGAAATATTTATATTAGGTTTGTGACGTAAGTTAGATATGCACTTTTAGATTGATATCTCTCAGTGTCTTTCAGATAGATACATTTAAGATATCTATATTGGTAGCATCTACCGGTATGACATGCACAATTCATTTTAAATGCTAATTAATTCATCAAAAAATAAATATATATCACATCAAATGATAATTAATGAAAAAAATTATATTTATTCAAATGAGTAATAAACATCATATTAAATGAGAATTTAAGAAAATAATTTCATATATATCGAAATGTGAAAACTAGTATAAAATATGTGAAAGAATGTTTTTTTTGAAAAGATATTAAATATATAAAATTATTGTAGTTCCAAGGACTTGATTTTCTCTTCCTTAGATTTATGTTTTGAAAGTTGTTTCCATGTTTTTAGCATTTCATATCGATCGTATGAAAATGGAGACAAAATTATGGGGCCTTCCAAAAATTTTATACACGAGATCACCACAAATGTTAACCTTGTTCTTTCTTTATGCCTTATATACACACACACACACACACACACACACACACACACACACACACACACACTATGATATATTTTTTGTTATATCATTTGGTATGAGTAACCCATTGTCTTTCATTGTGCTTATGAATTTTAGTCACTGAAGTTCTGTATTCTTCTCCTTGATATTCATGATTCCACAATGCTTGTGTATCAAAGTCTCTTCTACCCAACATATCTATTTCATATGTTTCCATAATTTGTGCACGATGTAGCATTGAGATGATTTCCCACTCATGTTCCATTGTATTTCGATGAATGACTTGAACACCCTCATCTTCAGTATCACTTTAATTTTCATGGTCATCAAGCATAGTCCTCCACTCCACATGCCAAGGATTATGATTAAATGACTCCTAGTTTGATGTTATTATATTATCATCATGTCTAATATCTCTTTGTATATTGTGAAATGGTTTGTAAATCAATAAATATGACCAACAAAAATCAACCCATTTTTCTAATTCTTACATCGTTATTGTAGTAAACCTTGGGAATACTCTCACAATAGCTTTCACACTCCTAGCCTCCCATTTATTATCTCACCTTTGCTTGGGATTATATTATTACGATCCAGCTATCTCGATTCGTGAAAACATTTCTATTGTGTAAGGTCTACTCATGTATCCTAACCATGTTATAATCTTATATTTATGTAGAAATACTCAACGATAAATAATTTTCAATATAAAAATAGGGACTAACCACTACACAACGCTTGTTTAATTATGTTTTGTAAAATATTTATTTGTTTTAATATTGATTTTTTATTTATAAATTTTATTTTAAAAGTTTACTATTTTATCTAATTTAACTTTTTCAAATAATATTCACTTTTAATTAATTTTATAAATATAATTAAATATTAATTAAGTGTACAAATTTTGTAGTTTTTTTTAAATTCCTGGGGATCGAGGTATGGCCCAATGACTTGGAGCTTATTCAATTCATAGGACAATCACCCTCAACCCAGTCGACTATGTAAATGCAAGGGTAATCGGTCCCCTGGGGTCTAGTGGTTATTGAACCTAGGTGGGTGTTGATAAAGGATTTTTGTAGTCTTTTTTTTTAAAATTCTTGGGGATCGAGGTATGGAAATGACCTCGAGCTTATTTAGCTCACATGATGAATACCCTCTACCCAGTTGGCTATGTAAATACAAGAACAACCAGTTCCTTGGGGTCTAACGGGTATTGATTCTAGGTGAGTACCAATAAAGAACTCGGAGCCTACCACTTGATCTCACCGTCAAACCTAATTTTTATAGGATTTTTATTCATATATATTTTAATCATTATTCAAGTGATTTGATGATTGAAGTGTTTAATAAATGATTCTTGTCTTACAAGTATTACTAATGTGGGATTAACCCAATTACAATTTAATTTTGTATTTTCAATTTAAATTTGAAAGCTTCCATGAAAAATTTCTCATGTAATTTTAATTCATTACCCAAATGATCTCTAGGGAGATGTAGGTTCAACTACTAAACATAGAGAGCAAAGACTATAAGCCAAAATATCGAAGATGGAGGTAGCGGAAGTGATTTGCCATGGATCTCAATGGATTATGGAGGAGCTCCTCTCCTGCAAAGGAAGGAGATTGGTGCTTGCATGCAAATAGCTTCATACTTTTTCTTCATCTTATTTTAATTTTGGGTTTCCCTTGGCACTTTGGTCCTATGTTAGTTATTTTTTTCTCTATTCTTTATTGGTTGTTTTCCCGTTGCATTTTTATATTACTTAACAAGTCGTTTCAGACTAGTTTTAGAGCTCGATGAGCTTAATTTTATGGGTTTTGGCTTCTTTAACATTGTTCCTCTATATATTTTTGTAACAAAGTTAAGCCTTTTTAAAACTCATATTTTTCAATAATAAAAATATTACTTAGATGACCTCTATGTGTAGTCATTATCCAAATGATATTTTTCTTTATATTTTTATAATGATAAGCAAGGGAACCCACTTTAATACAATGACAATAAACATTTGTTAGTAAAGGGAGGGATAATGAATGTAATTACTACTTAAAAATTTTCACCCTCTAATTTTTTATAAATATATTTTTAAAATAAAAAATAAAAATATAAACGTCTTAATACAATATAATATTATAAAATAAGAAATTAGGTGACATTTCCCTTGGTAGGTGAAACATTGGAGATAACATCCTTTTTTAAGTAAAAGATTCTACATGATATTTGTATTGTTTATTATATATATATATATATATATATATATATATATATATATATATATATATATATATATATATGTATATATATATATGTATAGATATAGCAAGGGTCAATTATATTTATAATAAAAATTCCTAATAATTTAATTTAAAAAATTGATATCAAACTACTCTTATTTAAATTATAATCAATAATTTAAAGATAAAAATGCCGATATCTACATAAATAAATTATTTTTAATATATATATATATTATATATATATATTAAAAATAATTTATTTATGTAGATATCGGCATTTTTATCTTTAAATTATTGATTATAATTTAAATAAGAGTAGTTTGATATCAATTTTTTAAATTAAATTATTAGGAATTTTTATTATAAATATAATTGATCCTTGCTATTAAATACCTCCAAAACATCTATACTTTGATCACACATAATATATTATTACTCTCACCAATTAAACTATAACATTTGAGATTACAACATTTCTATAAGTTTAATCACATAATATACTACTATTCTCATTACTTAAATTGCAATTCTTCTTATACATTTTATTATAGGTAATACATCATTTTTTTATTTAATAGGATAAAAATGCTTTTGACTGGAGTAGTGAACCGATTATGGGGCACAACGAGGGGCCCAATCCCCCAAAAAGGAAAAAACCAAAGAAATAAGGAGACCAAATGGAAAATGCATCAGCTGTGCCATATAACCAAGAGTAGCACTCCACTAGCATGTCATTAAACAAAAGAGTTTTTGAGTACAAGCAATAAACAAGCCAAAATGAAAAGCATATTAGACGCTGCAAACCTTCTGCCAGAACTTAGCAATCTTTAGTAGAAGAGACTCATCCATTGGCGAGGGCCAGCCTCTTTTCCCACCGAGAGAGGAGGTCCTTCATCTTCTACTGTGAGTCATTGTGCACCAAGTCTTTTGACTCCATTTGTAGTCTTTCTGCCTTTGATCTTCTGCATTTCTTCTTGGTTGTGGATCCAACATCAGTTTTGAGCCTTTTGGACTGTACAAGGGCGAAGGCAAATCACAAATTGGGGAGGGGAGGGGGGAGGAAACCTGCAAAGGGGAGGCAATTCTAATCAAGGGGAGGGTGGGTGGTAGGGAGAGGTCAAGGTGAGGAGGGTGTGAGGGTAGACATCATTGACGAGGAGGGCAAAACAAATGTTGAAGCCTTATAGAAAACATCATGATTATGCTAACAGAAGTTAGGAGTAGGACCTTCCTTCTTCCTACAAACTTGAAAGGAGGAGGGGGCATGAACAACAACTAAGCACGTCGCCACTCTATGACCCATGCAATTGCATCAAAATAGCAGAAGAGGAGGCCTTCATAATTGAGGAATTGAGTTCAATTGCCTTGAGAAGAAGTCAATAGAACTGAGTGAAAGAGTGGCTTGGACAGGTCCAAAAGAGCACACGCTTAGATAAATTTGCCTTCCAACAAATTATCATCAATCTCAATATAGGAGCCCACTTTGTTAACAAAGAGCTCAATGTGCTCTTTATTCCTTAGGACAGGAGCAATGTGGTATAATCTAATCCAAGTGGGCATCGAAGAAATTTGCATCAAAGAAGGGTCAAAGAAGGCCATCTAAGATGAAGGAAAATGCCGAACTTGCTGAAGAACCATGGGCCAAAGTTCCAAATTAAATTTTCGTCCTCGAAAGAGCGGAAGATATCATTATTTTCACTAATTAAATTATAATATTTTGAGACTACAATCTTTCGATCACACATTTTTTTTAATATGGGTAAATGCTTTTGGACTGGAGCTTTGACTCAGTTTGGAACACAAGAGGAAGGCCCAGATCTCCTTTACAACCATCACCAATGGCCACTACTGACTACACTAACACTATCATATACGATGCTTTTGCTGACATCCCAACATTGTCAGTGGCTTTAACTGACCGAACATTGCCAATAACCACCAATAGTCTAATATACCCTTTCAAATTTAAACCTACATATAACTGAACACAACCAAACTTCTTAACCGCTCTACTTACATCTTATTACAATCTTTTGATCATAAGTTATATACCATCATTCTCACTAATTAAATTATAACCCAATGAGATTACAACCTTTCCTTTACATATAAATTTAGTAAGAGTGAAATCTAATCGTATTAAGAGAAATCATTGTTGGAATCTTTGGTTTTCCACCAAATCTTTTTTTGATCCGATACATGCGTGGTATGATAAAGACTTTAATTTATGTTGGCTTTTTATTAAACATTTTTTCTACTTTAATTAGACAGTGACCGGACAACCGACTACCCTTTATTGGTGACTACATTTAATGCTTCAATGGCAAGATTAGGTTTAGATTATTAATGTAATTTATTGTTTTGATTCTTTTTAATTTTAATTTTTTTAATTAAGTATTTAATATTTTATAAATTATTTTTATTTTATAATTTTTTGTTAATATGAAATTAATTTAATTAGTATAGATTTTTTAAATATCTCTATATAAAATATGTTGAGAGATATCAATTTTGAGGTGTTTATATTAGATTTTTGATGTAGGTTAGATAAGCACTCTCAGATTGATATCTCTCGACATCTTTTAAATAGATATATGTAAGATATTTATATTGGTAGCATCTGCAGGGGTGGCATGCACAATTCAATTTAAATGTTAATTAATTCATCAATATATATATATATATATAATTAATGAAAACATTTATATTTATTCAAATGAGTAATATACATTATATTAAATGAGAAATTAAGAAAATAATTTCATATATATCGAAATGTGAAAGGAGTATAAAATATGTGAAAAAATATTTTTTTATGAAAAGATAGTAAATATATAACATTAATGTAGTTTCAAGGACATTAGTTTCTGTTTCTCAAATTTCTATTTCAAAAGTTGTTCCCATGTTTTCAACATTTCATATCAATCGTATGAAAATGGACACTGTTAGAATTAGCTACAGGGTCTAATGAATCTAATAGAAAACATAAATAAGAGATAAAATAGTAATAGTAATAAACTATTACTGTATATTCGAGACAATAACATAAATGAATAAATAACTCAAATATGATGGATTACTCTGATAATTCAATATTAATTTGATGTAGAATACACAAATAGCCATTGCTTATATAGAGCAAGACGTGCAAGATAAAGACCAGGGAACTCACACAACACGTGTAGTTCAACTGATATTTGACTTCATGAATAGTGGAATGCAACTCCACACTAACAAGATAGGTGTCTAACTTGTGTAAATGCTCAACACAAGTTGACTACTAGTTAAGCAATCTTATTCTATCTTACCCTGAATAGTTGAGTGGAACTCCACTGTAACAAGATAGGTGTCCAAGTTGACTACTAGCTAAGCAAGCTTATCCTATGTGGTGTAAATTATTAATAAACTAATTAAAATAAGTAATTAGTGCACCAATTTAAATAATAAATACAATAAATCAAATAAATGCACCAAAACCCCCCGTAAGTGAAGCTTAGGTAGGGCTATGCAGATAAGAATTTTGATAATGTGTAGCCATAGTAGGTACTCTGTACAAATAGATGAGGAAAGGATAAAACTCAAAGGAAAAAAAATCAAAATGAAGGTCTAGGAGACCCCTTGAAGAATTGATGTCCCTTGAAGAACTAATGTCCCGCACCCCCAAAAGAGTTCTCAAGTGAAGATACTTGCTCTCAGTGAAAGATTTGGTGAAAATATCTACAATATGCTCTTACGTAGGACAATATTGATGATCAATGATCTCTGCCTAAATCAACTCCTTGATAAAGTGCATATGGATCTCTATGTGTTTGGTTATTTGATGATGACCCAGATTCTTTGAGATCTGGATAGTGCTCTGGTTATCATAGTAGATGACTGATGGCTTTTAAAATGGAACACCAAGCTTAGTGAGAATATTCTGAAGCTAAATAGCCTCAGTAGTGACATTAATAGCACCATGATACTCGATCTCTGTAGATGAAAGAGCAATAACATGCTGCTTCTTGCTCTACCAACAAATGGGGTTGGATCCGAAGTGAAAGTTGTAACGAGAAGTGGACTTATGATCATCATAATCACCAACTCAATCATAATCTATGTATCCCACCAAGTCTAAACCTGTACCTACTGTATAGTAAATCTTGTATCTGATAGTGTTCTGAATGTAGCTCAAAATATGCTTGATAACTCTTCAATGAATCTCATGTGGTGTCTGCATAAAGCGTGAAACCATGACAATTGCATATGAAATGTTGGACCATGTATGAGTCAGATAGATGAGGCTGTCTACAAGCTGGTGATATAATGTGGCATCAACCAAGGGAGTGGAACAATGAACCTCAAGTCTAACTCCAAATAATAAAGGAGTCGACGTAGGCCTACAATCAGCCATGTGAAATCGAGATAACAAGTCCATGGCATACTTGGGCTATGAAAGTGTAATCCCACTGTGCTATCTGAATCTTGAGAAAATACCATGATAGGTCCATGTTTTTCATAGAAAATCTATCATAAAGTGCAGTCTTAACACTAATGATGATGGATGTTATGCTCCCTATAACAATGAGATCATCAACATAGAGCACTAAGTACAATAGTGAATCCTCCTATCGTAGAATATAGACATTTAGATCTGAGTGACATCTCGAGAACCTAACTGAAAGAATAAATGTGTCCATCTTGGAATACCAAGCCTTGGGGGCTTATTTCAGACCATAGAGAGAGTTTTGCAAGTGACACATCAATGAAAAATCCTAAACGAACCCCTGTGGCGACTCCATATATATCTCCTCATGAAGATCCCCATGAAAAAATGTGTTCTTCACATCCATCTGATGTACAACCCAAGCATGTGTTACACCAATAACTAGTATCAATCGAATGGAATTCATCTTAACAACAAATGCAAAGGCTTTTGTATAGTCAATGCCTTCTACTTGAGAAAAACCTTTGGCCATTAAGTGTGCTTTATACTTATCAATATTTCCATCTACTGCAAACTTAGTCTGACATATCCACCTACATCATACTAATTTTCTGCCCTTAAGAAGAGGAACAAGATCCCAAGTGTTGTTCCTAATCAATGAGTCATACTCTTCTTCCATTATTGAATCCCACTCAACTATCCATGTGGCTTCCTGAAAAGACTGTGGATCAGAAGCTGTGACAATGTAGGAATGTGGAAGATCATGTTGTGACCATGTTCTCCTTCTATCTAATAGATCTTTAACAAGAGGGTCTACATCTACCAAAGTCTATCTAACCCATAAAGGCATCAATAGGCGAGGATCCAGAGGAGGAGGAACATGACTTACTAAACCTTGTTGGGGAGGTATTACCTCATCATCCCTATGAGTAGATGAAATAGGAGTATCATCATCACTGCTATCTAATTATTCTAAGGAACAAGAATGAGAAATGTTAGAAGACAAGTCTGAAGGACTTTATTCAAATTAAACACTTTTTGCTATAATAAGCTCATATTAATCTAGATCAATGACCTGATATCCCTTAACACCATTAGGTTATCCCATAAATATGTAACTTTGACTTTGTTCTAAATCACGGTGCTTGTTTGAAGGTATGTGAGCCCATGCTAGACTGCTGAAGACTCTGAAATGGTGCACATCTGGCTTCCTATTGCGCCAAGCTTCAAGAGGTGTTATCCCCTTTAAAGCTTTGTGAGGAACTTTATTTTGTATATATGCAACATAATTTATCGCTTTCGCCTAGTACTCAAATACTAATGATTTTGCATGAATCATAAAACTTGCCATCTCTTTTAAGAATATGTTCTTTTTGCTACACCATTTTGCTGAGGTGTGTATGCAATTGAATGCTAAAAATCAATTTCTTCAAGAGCAAATTTTTTTTCAAACTTGTTCACATATTCCTTCCCATTATCAGTGTGGAGGATCTTGAGATATGTCCTAGATTGTTTCTCTACTAGAGCTTTGAACTCTAAAAATCTATCAAATACTTCACTCTTAGGTTTCAAAAAATAAACCCAAGTATATCTGCAATAGTCATCAATAAATATGAGAACATAACGAGTTTTACTAAAAGACAAAGTAGGTAATAGAAATACTAAATCACTATGAACAAGTTTGAGGACTTGTGTAGCCCTCCAAGCCTTCCCTTTATCAAACTTATCCTCTGGATGTTTTCCTAAGGCACAACCATGACATACACCCCCTGAAAATTGAATCTATAGAAGTCTTGTAACCATCTCTTGTTGACTAAACTAATATAAATAGCAATAGTTCAGATGACCAAACCGCTCATGCCATAGCTTGCTGACTAAATTAATGTGTGAGAGCAAAGTTGTAAAGGAAGACTGAGGCATAAAGTGGGAGAATGAATAAAGCCAATTATTATTGTTAACT
>JARHVA010000038.1:5587500-5747500 GCA_037957365.1 Torreya grandis | reverse complement strand
AATTGGCCCAAATATGCAGACCAATGTTTTATTTCCTAATAATTGAGTGTTGGTAAATATAAAATAAATCAATTTTTCTAATTCATTTGAATCCAAATTTTGGAATGATAAATATTTTTTAAGTTTAATCATACTTTCATGTAGAATATGGTATGTTGCATCTTCCTATATAACAAATATAATTAAATATATAAGTAGATTATGATAAAAAAAAATTATTCGTTTTTATTTTTTTCTTTCTTTTTATTGTTTTCTTTGATTTTGTTTGTATGTTTGTTTTTTTACTTTGATTTGATTTGCATTTATATATTTTATTTAAAAGTTATCTCTATTTTTTTATAATGATGGTTCATTATTTTATTTTATTTTTATAGTGTAAAAATAAAAGTGAACAATTCATGTCATTACATTTCTTAGTTGTCAATATATGTTATATCTTTTGACGTAATTACAATTTAATTATATATTAATATAAAATTAATTTAATTAAAATCTAATTAAATATTAATGTAAAAATAACTTATTTACAATTTAATTAAATATTAATGTGAGATCAATCCAATTACAATCATGTATTTATGTGGGATTACTCTAATTATAGTACTTAATCATATATTTATATTAAGTAAGTCACATGTGTCTCATAATTCTCACCAATGTGGATTAACTTAGTGAGGTTTGCATGAGTGATTTAACTATATTATAATTTTTTGTAGGATTTTAGTCATGTGTGTTTATTAAGTCAATGTGGGATTAACCCAATTACTATAGACACCTAAATGATGGCTCTTTTACATTTATTAGTTGTTCAATTTTGTGACTTTAGGATGTTTGTTTACTTGTTTATGGGTCCAAATTATGCATTATTGGCACATTTTTCAACTTTCAATGGTTTGTGATGGTTTTCCCAAACCCCTCTAATTATTATTTTCTTTCTCCTTTGATTTTCCCTATTTTGTGGCTCTTTGTCAAGACTATTAATGACACTCCTAGGCTTGTCTAGAGCATTAATAAAATCATTGGGTATATCTAGAGCATCAATAACACTTCTGGAACCTCTGATGTGGCCCATTATGGTTAGAATGCACTCACTTTTTTCATCTCATATTTTTAATTTTTCAACTCTTTGATGTCTATTTTGACACCGATATGGTTATATTTTGAATTTAATTTATTTATAAATACACAAGCACTATAGTCATTTTTGTTTAATGAAAATAAGCATATAGAGCATTCTATAGAAAAATTATTGACTAATTACATGCATTTTAGAGAAATCAAGCAATCATTAGATTATTCATTATTGTTGTATGCAAGTTCATACTAGATCAATTATTAAAGGACACACTACACAATAATGGAGTTTGCATGCTATTAGAATTATCATAATTATGAGGATTGTTGTTTTCAATATTGTTATTGTTTAGGTGCCTAACAAATATCACTATAGTTTTTTATTCTCTGGATTACTGTAACCCCTAAAACACATGTTATTTTCTTTAAGTTTCTGTGTATTTTTGCCAATCTATGGCAAGGAGAAGACATATGTTTTGCATGCATTCAGAGGGTGGATGCACAAAGTTGGGAAACCAAAAACATAACAAACTTGAAAACACAAAATTTTGTTTTCCAAGGGCGTACACCCTTTTTTTCAAAAAATATGTGCCTGCATTTGCTAGGCATGGTTCTAAAGCAAAAGGGTGTATCCCCTTTTTGGCTCAGAAAGGACGTATGCCCTTTTTAAAACATAATTTTATCCCCAACTTTTGCTAACTTGTGTTTCATTATATGAGCTTGGAGTTTTCATGTTTTGGAACAACAAGAAGAGGATGTGCGTGTTTTAGCTTGCCTTACATCCTGATAACTTGATTTCACTTTTTGATCATGATATCAGGTATGGTTTTTATTAAAATTTGATTTTAGGGTTTGTATTTATATGTATTTGTGTTTAGGGTATTCAAATTAAATTTTCATTTCTCTCACATTGCCTGAAGAAAACTTTTATTTTTATAAATTAAGTACAAAACTCAATGGACCCATTCTTTGAAGAACACGTTAAACAAAATCGTTGTTAAAACCCTTAGCATTTTGACTTCATAAAATAAGAAGCTGAATCTTATGAACAACATAATGCAAAATAATACTAATTATAAATTATTATCAATAGATTGTGTCACTCTTCAAGTCACTCACTTGTCGGTACATTGGAGGTTATCTTTAATAAAGTGGGAAATGTCAATTCCCAAATTGATGCAATGTTGCATCAAAGAGAAGTGTCAAAATAATATTATTTTGATAAATTGTCATGTGAGGCTATTAAAAAAAAGATAACAAAAGAAGAAGTGTGTGGTTTGTTTGTTAAGCTTGGAACCAACCAACCACCACCAACGAGTTGTAAACACATTAACATGAATAGTGTATTCGTGCATAGATTAAAAATAAATGGGTTAAGTGGTGGATGGTGTTTGATGAGCTTCCATGCAACAATAATAAGGTTCCATTATATTTTTTGAGAAAACTTTATTATGAGTTTGTTCTATAATAAATCTCAAATTATTTTGCCATGAATGCCTCCCAAGGTAGGGAAGGTGGGTCCTCATTTGATAGACCTAGTGCTAGGTGGGACCAAAACCACCATAATCGAGTTTAGATAAATATAAGGACAATAAGACATACTTATAGTTATAAAATCTTACATCATAGTACATAGATAAACACCTTTGAGGTAATTACTAGTCTCACACAGGTTATGATTGACCATGGGATGCATACACTAAGGAGTTCTACACATGATATAGGTGGTGACACATCTAGTAGTGTCCCTCTTACTATTGGTGTTATTATCCCTCCTACTATTGGTGCTAGTGTCCCTCCTACTATTAGTGGAAGAGCTAGTAGTCATCCTCCAGTTCATGTACATCATTGCACACCATGTGGGAGGAAATGTATCAGACCTAACGTTTAGGTTAGACATACACGGGTTACACTAATGGAGAATAGATGTATATTTTTTCAACGCACTAGTACCAAATAGTTTATGCCATTTAATATTATTTTAGCATCTCTAGACATTAGTATGGAATAATATATTCCATTTATACCATTTCTTCAACACCTCTAGACACCACCACACATGAGTATATGCCATATGTAGTTGCTTAAGACCTCAAGACACTAGTATGTCATAGTATACATAATGTGTAGTTACTTCAACACCTCATGACACTAACATGTTAGAGTATATGCCATTTGCAGTTGCTTCACCACCTCTCATCAGTACATGACCAGGTACGCAGGGCTTATCTATTTCACCATGTGCATTTGACACACATGTTTAATTCTAATTTTAGCTTGTTTATGTATGTAATATAATATTAAGTCTATATTTTAGTATAAGTTTACTTAATTGACTAATATTTGACTTTTTTCATTTGTTGCTTGTTTAGATGATCACTGATATCTTAGGTACCTCATCTAGCTTAGATTTTTTTGTTGAGGCTACAATTAGCACTATAGTATCCTACACTCAGGTTGGAAAAGTTATAATTTACATAAAATGGTTATTTATGGTTTAAATATTTTGTATACGCCATAGTTTTAGTATAGAATGAATATTTTCTCTCTCTTTCTATCCCTCTCTCGCTCTCTCTTTATGTACAAAAGGAATAATATTAATTTCAATTTATCTTAAAATAGGTTTAGTTTTATTTGATTCACAATTGACCTACTTCTTTGTTGGTTTTAAAGATGATGAGAGATGTTATGGGTACCCTACATGGATCAAAACAATGTTTGACTAATGTTGTAGTTTTATCCCAAGATCCACTATCTCCTCAGCAACACTTGATTTAAATATAGAGATTGGTGAGAACACACTATAAAATTGTTTTTTAAATTCAAGTAATGATATTTTACATGATATTGATATTTATATGTATATCTAGATCTAAACTTATATGTATGCTCCATATGATTCTCCATCACATATATATTTGAGGGCATACAATGAGTCTACAATCATCTTGTTGTAAAATTTTGTTCTTGGCAGCTCTATCATTTTTCATATATCATTTTAATACATTAAAATTTATATTTCATATGTTGTGCAGGGACAACAATTTTTTGAGGTTACAAAAGAGACATTTGGTCCTTCACATGTTGAGAGGAGAGTTTCTCCATATAATGAGTCATGTAATACCCTTGATTCTACTTCTATGATGAAGAAGCAATTTATTTAGAGGCGATGAGGATCAAGAGAGCTAGTTCTTGTGCTAGGGGTAATTGTAGGCACAATCTATTTTGTATGCCAATATGGCCCACATTATATGTCTATCCAACACATTTTATATATGTATATTATGGTCTAGATTGTAACGCGATATGTCATATTTTTGATGTCATTATGACTTAATCTGGATGCACATGTACATACTATATGTATGTCTATATGTGAATCATACATCATTATAATTTGTGTATACATATTTAATTCTTATATGTCATTATTATTTGTTGAACATGTTGTTGTTACATACATGCTATCCTTCTCAAAAGTATTCATAAATGAATAATTTTTCAATCATGGCTGTGTGAATGTTCATGGATAGTTCAAATGTTTAACTTTCATGAAATTGATATACTAATGTTTTAAAGAGTATAATGTAGATATTTTGTCGTGCACATCTATGTTATGATTGTTGATCTATGTGACAGTTTCTTAGCATTACCATATATTTCATTAAAGAAAGAAAGAAAGAACCAAATTATATTATTGTCCATGAATGATCAAAACTAAGTTAATGGGGCTGAAGGAAACAACCATTAGTAATAAAAAGTTATAGGAAGAGAGAACCAAATAATTAAGGTAGAAAGACATTTTAATTTTTTATATCTTTGAAATAACTTATGCAATTTATTATTCATACAATCAATAGATCAATTTATTATAAGAAAGATAAATACAAATGATTCTTAAGTATTAACTCTACAAACAAACCGTGGCATTCAACAAGATTCAAACAATGACACACTTAATTAATAATAAGACATATTAACTCACACCATAAGCTTAGATTCATCAAAATTGTAGAGATGTCATGTATTCATAACATGTACATATAAATATTACACTTTGCATTATAAAAACCTTCATGAATAAACAATAACCATCATATTCCTTTCTTGAGAGCTCTATCTTAGAAATATCAACTAACGACATATATAACCGTCTATCTCTAACTCTTAACAACATATATAATAAGGTGGAGGCAAAGATGGAGGTTATGTGTGTGTGTGTCAACTTCCCTTGCCTTATACCATGTTTGTGGTTGGATAACTTCTAAAAGAATCTATAAGATTTATTTACTATTTTAGTGACTTGTGCATGAGTCAAAATGAGTGACCTTGTCATGAGCACAAACTTATTTAGTGTAGATACATTCAAACATGATTATGCTATATACATCCTCAATTATTTTCCCTTCATGTGTAATCAAAATTTATATGACATTATTGAAGCTCTTTCTTCATTCTTTTTGACTATGTATTTCATGTGTTTCTCATGTTTGTTAGTGTATTAGCTAGCTATTTCATCATTTTATGAGTTTATCCTATATGAGGATTTATCCTATAGTGGTTAGTTAGGCTAGTTCTATATTTTGCTTTGCCTACTTATGCAAGGGATTTATTTTTTACTAACATGTATTATTTATAAATAACACTTGACTTGCATTATTTTGCAATCATTAGTTTTTAGCTTCATTATGTGACATTTTTAGTGTTATCACTTTTGAATCTTGGGTGGAATGCTTGTTCTCCTTACAAATGTGTCTTCGGTGTCACATCTGGAAAATTGTTAGGATTCTTAGTTTTTATTCATGACATCGATGTTGACCCTACCAAGATCAATGTTATCATCAACATGCCCATCCCTTGATCCATTCTGGACATTCATACTTATCTTGGTAAACTTGGGGCAATTAGATCATTTGTCTCTAAAATGGTCTACCATATCCACTCTGTCAATTCTCTTCTTAAGAAAAGTAACTCTCTAGAATGGACAGATCCCTATCAAAAAGTATTTAATAATATTAAATAATCATTGCTTCACCCACTTACTCTTCATCCTCCTTCAAAAGATCAACCTTTATTCCTATATACTTCTTTCACACCCATATTAGTTGGGGCAATGCTTTCCCAATAAGATGATACTGGAAGAGAATATGCCATATACTAGATTAGCCGAGGCATCATTGATTATGAAAAATGTTACACAAAATTTGAATGTGATTTACTCATCATCTATTTTTTAGTTGAAAGTTGAGGTGTGTTCCTATTATTGTGTTGAGGCATTAATGTTGTCATTGATGTAAAAGGTAATTGAGTGTCATTAATGTCCCAAAAGTGATCTTGTGAAGATACATGGTAAGTATAAGAGAGTGTTGATTGTGTTAAAGTACTTATTTTAATAATAAGAAAATACATGGTAAGTATCATTTATTGACCAAGTTCATAAGAAGAAAATCTTTGTAGGCAAGGTGTTTTGTGAAACCTAGTCTTGTCCTGGTAAAGGCATGAATAGTGAAGCTTGGTGGAGTAAGTGAGATGAGGCTTGTGAGAAGATGTTTGGAAGTATTTGAGAATGGGATGAGGTTTTTAGGCATGATAACATGTTTTTAGAGTGCATCTACAGTGGTAGGAAGGTTCCAAAGTGGTATAATGCCAAGTAGGTTTGTTTGTTATACTAATTCTTAAGCATGGACATAGCTTGTAAAGGCATGATAGTGGTGATATGGATGTGTATAAGCTTGAAATTATGAAACTAAGTGTTAGATAATGTGATAAAGGTGGTGAGTCAATCAGATGACTCTCAGAGTGAGCCAAAGAGGTATGCTATTTTTTAGTGGTCTTTTCATGGAGCTAGTCTTAAAACCCTAGATGGCAAAATGAGGTGTCATGATCAAGTTTGGAGGATTGTGAGATCATGTGAGCATGGATTAAGGTTTTAAATGATGTTTCAAGTATTTTAGTGAATTTTTAGGTCTTAATTTGAATAAGATATCATGGAAAATAGATCTTTAGGTCTCTCATGTGCCAGAATGAAGATTTGTAGACCCGAGAAGGAAATTTTGATGCTTGTTGGCACGTGTGACTATTAAATGGGAATATAATATATTAGGTAGATATGGAAAAGGGTCCTAAAAAATTTTTTAAAGCATTAGGAGTTTGTTTTAGGGTTATATTTTTATGAACAAATGTTAAGAATGGAAACTAGTCTTAAACCATTCTAAAACCCTTATCGTGACCCAATGGTAAAGATTTTATTTTTGAGTGCCTATAATGGATTAGTAAGGATATTTTTATGATTTTATCATGTATAGGAATCTAAAAATTACCCTCAGGTAGAATTGAGTGTTTAGGAGAGTGAGTGGAAGCTATAAGAAATCCCTTATTTATTAGAAATTTGATATAACATGTAGGGTTGACTCAGTCAAAGTTATACAATGAATAGAAGTTGAATATTGTGAATTATAATTTGTGCCCATTTAGGTTAATGAGTTTTTATAGTGATTCAAGTATTCAAATTTGATGTTGCAATATGTCCAGTCATTAGCAGGCCTAGTGAAGCAATTTAGTGCAAATCCAGGAAGATGAGTTGAAGGTTACTGTCAGATTATCATGAAGGATTAATGATTATAAGTGCATGGAGGAGTGTTTTGGTAATTTTTTGAAATTTCAATATGTTTTATATAGATTTTTTTTCAATATTTATGGATAAATTTCTTAAGCCAAAATGACTTGTCTGAGTGAGTTAAGACTATGTGTAGTAAGGTTTTGTAATGGGTTTGCAAGTTGAATTATTACAGTAAGACCATTATGTTTATAAATATTATAGTGATATATAGGTCTCATATGATCACACACATATATCAAGAGTTCATAAATGTGTCTACCCAGATATTGAAATGTAATATCATCATGACTAGTTCACAAGGCAGAATGATAGTTTTAAGTGAGAGTGATGAGTTGGAGAATCTCTGCAGTTAGATGATGCATATAATGAATATGATATTTTTTATAGGATATAAAATACCTATAAATCCCTAATATAATTTTAATATTCACCTTAAATTTTTGAAATATGGAAACCAAAATGGCTTACCATTTGTGTAAGGACTGTGACAGAGAAGGTCAACAAATTAATCTGCAAGATCTATAGTTGACACTAGATATTATGATATATATATATATATATATATTGGATGATGTTATATAGATCACATAAGAACTATTTATGTGCATATTTATTATTTGAATTGTCCTTACAATATTTAAAATTAGCATTCATCATGACTGTGTTGACAAGCTTGTTGGCAGTTATGTGGTCATCTAGCAAAGATAAATTTGATGTGATTTGCCTAGAGTTGAAGAATATATTAAATATGAAGATGTTATATAGGTCTCAAAGGTTAATTTTAATTTAATTTTATTCATTATAATTCCATATGCAAGTTTAGAGAGTCAAATGATCATGACTGGGTTTTGGAGAATTTAGACAGTTCTGAGTGGTCATGTTGGACATATAAGCTAGAGGATTTAAACCCCATGTTACAGTATATAAATTTCATGATGATGATAATAAATTAATTGAGGTTATATCAATGTGATTTAATGATAATTTTGTTTTAGTAAATTGGTTATGTGCTTCATTTTTGGTTGACAAACTTTATGGCAGTGATAAGGCCTAATTGTGAATAGGCCTAATGGTGTGGTCTAAGTAGTGAATTAGAATAAAAGGTAACATGGAAATATATGTATGTTATTAGGGATCCATTTTAGGTGTTTTTTAAGTGTTTAATTCGTGTGTGGAGGCTCAATAATTTTTAAGAGGGCTAAGTGTATTGTGTTGCTTGAGATAGACCTAATGCATTAGGTCTCTAAGTAGGCTTAAGAAGAGAAGGTGGTCTAAGTGAGTTTTGAAAACCTAATGGTGATCCTATTATTGTGTGTAATGTGTTATAATACATGTTTTGGGTCTGATTCTTATCATTTAATTCCTTGGCCAACCAAGAGTATGAGTGATCTAGTGATTGGTATAAGTACAAGGCATAATATACCTATTTATGTAAGTAAGAGGAATGAGAGTACAAGAAAATAAAAGAGCACCTAGAAGATAAGAAGATGGTAATTTAGACATTTAGAGGGGATTAAAATATTAGTCATGATCATCCATCAAAAATTTTGAGTATGATGAGCAAGGTCATATTACCTAATCAATCCATGTGAGGGTTGTTTGAGCGAAGTAGAAGAAGGGTAGATTTGATTGTTTAAAGAGGTAGTTTGAGAATGTTCAAGGAGTGATATTGTGTTGATTTATAGACCATAAAATTTTCATCAAATATGTGTTCCTAATATATGACACTGGATAAATTAGATAGATATTTGAATAAGAAAACACCGTATGTTGATTGAGCAACAAGGTGTTATGAAGGTGATCAAGGTTGTCTTGGATGAGGTGGTACTTAGTCAAGAGGGAGTGGGAGATACCTTGTAGGTTGATTATTGTATAAGTTTCTTTAAAGTGGTTATTGGTGCTGATTCATTTTGGGGGTGGATGACTCCATACAAGTTGGAGCTTTTTAAAGGCCTAGTTGAGTTGGAGCTTGACTAGTGAGGGGTTAGTGCTCCTTGTGGGGTTAGTGCCTCACTAAATATTTGTTCATGGTTTTATATGAATATAGACCAAAGTTGTGTTTCAGTGGGTTTTATAGCCTAGAGGGTTTCCCACATATCTCTTATGTTCATGTGTTGATATCTTACTTCATGTTTATGTGATTGGTTCTCTATGCATTACTTGATCACTATATTGGTTTGAAAGGTTAATAATGTTAAGTGGAAATAAATGATTGTTTTAGGAAATTGATTCACCCCATCCCAGTGGTTGTGATTCCAACACTGAAAAGCTTCAACATTATATGCTTTATTAGACCACTTATGTCATCATCCATTCTGATCCTCTTCATCACTTTTTCTGCAAAGCCTTTCTACTTGGTGATAGAATTGGAAAGTGGATGGTTCTTCTCAAGGAATTTTATCTCCACATTATTACTCAAAAATATATCAAAAGACAAATCATCACTAATCAACTTGCTACAGCTCCTATACATGCTACCAACCACCTTTAAGATAATCTTCCTGATGATAATGTTCTCTATATTGAAGGTCTCAACCAAGCCATATCCCTTAAAAATTACTTCCAAAATTTCACTAATGATCTTGAAGCAAGTAATATTAATGAATCTATCCTCCCCAATCCTAATAAACCAAAAATAGTTATCGAAGAACTTCCTGACATTAATGTTGATTTACATAAGGATAGTTGGACCCTTCATTTTAATGGCACCAAATGCCTTCAAGGATATGGGGCATGTTGTATTCTTACAATCCCTCTTAGAAAAAGTATACCTTTAGATTTTTTCCTAACATTTGATGCTACTAAAAACATGGCAGAGTATGAAGCTTTAATCTTAGGCATGAGAACTGCCCTTGATTTATATATCCAATATCTACATGCTCTAGGATATTCCTAGCTCATTTGTTGCCAAGAAAATGGTGATTACCAATGAAAAAGTGAAAATAAAATTTATTATCATCAAATTTCAACTAATCTCACCAAATATTTCATTTCCTTAACCATCAAACCTATTCCTTGAGATCAAAATTCTATTACTAATTCCCTTGCTTCTTCAACTTCTCTTTTTCATCCACACCAAGTTCTTACAAATCCTACTTTTCTTATCAAAATAAGAATATATCTATCTTATATTACATAAAAATATTCACTTATCTACCACATTGAGGCTATCACCATTCAATAAATCCCATGGTACAAAGACATCATTCAATCTCTAGAACACCAAACTTATCCTCCCAACCTAGATTCTCACAAAAAGACCAACATTCACAAACAAGCTTATAAGTATGTATTTTGATATAACATCCTATATTATCACAATGTTAAAGGTACCTTATTTCACTATGTAATTCAAGATGAGGTTCCTCCTCTACTTGAATAAGCACATGGAGGCATTTGTGGTGGCCACACTAGTAGACATGCTACAACCCTCAAATGCCTACGTATGGGATACTTTTGGCCCACTCTTGAAAAAGATGCCATTGAATTTGATAAAAAATGTACTTTGTGATAGCTTTATGATGATTTAATTCATTCACCTTGGGTCAAGCTTCAAACTATAGAATCTCCCTTACCATTCTCTATATGGGGATTAGATCTCATAGGCAAACTACCTTGATCTCATGACAAACATGTCTTTATAATCACTACCATAGAATATTTTACCAAATGGGTCAAGGCTATGACCCTTGTTAATGTCACCAGTACCACCATATACAAATTCATCCTTAATAAAATCATTTTCTGCTTTGGTGTCCCTCATACTATCATTTTAGATAATGGTTGTAATTTCAAAAATGAATATGTCAAATAACTCTGTGTAAACTTAAAATCAATCAAAAAAATTCCAGACACTATCATCTAAAATGTAATGGATAAGATGAGGCCACCAAAAAAATCCTTAAATAAAATTCTCTAAAATATAATTCATGAACCCTACATGGATTGGCTCCTTCACCTCTATCCTGTAATTTGGGGCTATCACACTAGCATATGCACTGCCACTGGGACAACACCACCCTCTTTACTATATAGTTCTGAATCAGTCATTCCATTATAAGTTGAGCTTCACTCTCTACGTATACCTCTTCATGGTATCATACTTAATGAAGAATTACGTGTAAATCATCTTCATGCTATCAATATCCTTCATGAACACCATCTTTCTGCTTTACAACACAATCACTAATACAAGGCCCATATTGCCAAACAACATAACAAACATGTCACAATTTGCACATTTAATGTTGGTGATCTTATCCTTAAATTAGATTAAACTCATGACAAATAAGGTAAATACACCCAAAAATGGTGTGGCCCTTATTTAGTCAAATATATTCTTTATCCCAGTACCTATCACCTTCAAACCAATGAAGGTCATACTTTTAAGGAACCCACCAATGCACAATTCCTCAAAAATTATTTTGCTTAAATACTTCCCTTATTTTTTTTACTTCCTTGATACTATCTATCTAACACTTTTTGCAGGATACTTACATAGATCTCACCTTCTGCACCAATTCTCTTTTTTTTGCAAACCTTAGTCCTTCCTTTTGAGTCCTTTGGTTTCCTCTTTTTATCATGATTTGTATTGTAAAATCATGGATAGGATCCAATATTCCTCATGATTTCCATTTTTATTATCGTTATTCTTTTGCTTTCCAACCACTTTTCAGCACCCCCTTGGGTTTATCTTTTGTGAGTTGTAGTGTAAAACCATGGATAAAACCTGGCCTTCCTCACAAATACCATCTTTATCACCATTTAATTTTCACATGCTTTGTGCACCCTCGTGGGTTTATCTTTTATGAGTTGCATTGTAGAAGCATGGATAGGACCTAGTTTTCCTCATTAAATCACCATCTTTTCAATATTCTTTGTCTAGAATTTATGTTATAATAGTTATGAGTTTGTGATCCTTTGTTCTCAATTTTGGCTTTTGTTTCTTCTGTAGATAAAATTTGCACAAAAACCAATGTTATCATTTTTGTCTATATTTCCCTCATTATTATGATAAAAAAATCACACTTTACTGTCATTATATCCCTTTTTCACATTTTTTTTAATTTGAAGCAATTCAAATTGTTTCATGTTTCATTCCTCTTGATTTCCTGTCCTTTCACTCGACATTAGATAAAACAAGGTCAAAGTCAAGATAGCACTTTTATTTCACCTGAATTTACAAGACTCTTAGACACTTTCTCTTTTATTTCTCTCTCTTAGTAACCAAGTCCCAAGTATGCAAAATAAAGTTATTTTTAACATCCATGTTTGGTCTTCTGAGTCTGTATGGAGGAGGAATAGAAAAAGCCATCAAGAAAGTTAAAAGCCAAATCATTTGAAATAAAAGGCAATGATATATAAAAGGAAACATAAAATTTTCAAAAGTCAAAATCACATCGAAAGACATGATTACAATCACATATCCTATCTTCAATCAAATCTCAAACTCCATAGTTGGCTTCACACTAAAGCCAAGGTCCATTGGGGTGTGGCAGGCTAGTAGATTGGAATAGGAGAATTCAACAAACTCTATGGTGCTACCTACTTTCTCACCTAAGTACCCAATCTTCATAGTAAACTGATGACTCTGTAAGGGGTCTTGAGGAATGGGGAACATGTTGTGGGAAGGTAGGTCCATTTTACTTTTCATGCATATAGCCTTCATGGGATGATCTACATACTTCATTTGTTGACTTAAGACTTGTGTGGCTAGGATAAGTTATTCAAACTCATTAAGTTTGAAAGTCTTCTTGTTTTGACAAACCTCATTTGAGTGTTTTTACTTTGATAAAGAGTTTCCATACCTTGGTTTTTCCTTCATTACCCCCTCCATCCATTTCATTTCCCCCCTTGATAGGAAAAATGTGATTCTAAATTTATTTTTCCTTCTTCTATACTTCCTTATTCTTCACATCTTAAAAACATGCTAGCACTACTTTGTTTCAGTTTTATCTACCCTTAGAACAAAGCAACATGTTTGAATTACCATGGATCACTTTATTTATACTATGGTTTTACATTTCTAGACTTGATTTGATCGCTTTTTACCATGTGTCATTTTTGTACTACCCTTTTTATAGACACTTGAGTTCGTTTCTACTTTCATGTACTTTTTCCATTGTTGAGTGAGGTTGAATTATTACTTCTCACTCACCAATGTTGTTTTACTTTTTATACACCTTTTTCCATTGATGATTGAGTAAGGATTGAAGAAGTGCAAGTTTATGCATAACAATTTGGTATTTTTGGTATTTTTAGTTGCAACAAATGGTGTAAGAATGAATGAAAAAAAATGTAAAGGTAGTTATTGAGTGGCCTATCATAAAGAGCATCATAGAGGTAAGAAGTTTCCTTGGTTTATCAAAATTTTATAGAAAGTTTATTAAGAATGTTAGTAATCTTGGTGCACCAATAACAAATTGTATGAGAGAAAAATAGTTTGCATGGACAAGGGAAACAAAAAAAAACTTTGAGTTGTTAAAGAATAAAATTATATAAAATCTTATTTTAACATCCCCATATTTTAGAAAAGTGTTTGAGGTTGGTTTTGATGCTTAGTTTTAGGTAATTGGTGCTTGTTGAGTCAATAAGGGAAGCCAATAACATATTTTAGTGAGAAAATGAATGAGGTAAGAACAAAGTATTCTATATATGATGTTGAATTTTATATCATTGTACAAGAATTAAGACATTAGAGGCATTACTTAGTGCCTAAGGATTTTATCCTATTTACTAATTATGAGGCTTCAAACTAGTGAACACTCAAAATATGTTAAATAGTAGCCATGAAACTTGGGTGTCTTTCTTGAAAGGTTATACTTTCATGTTTAATCACAAATTAGGAAAATAGAATCAAGTCCTTGATGCTTTGAGCAGACAAGTGGGGTTGCTAATTCTTATGGTGAGTGATGTAGTTGGATTTGAGATTTTTAAAGAAGTATATGATATTGATCCAGATTTTGGCAAGATTGTTGAGCAATGTAGGAGTACATTGATAGGTGATACAAGTAATGTGTATGAATATTATATTATGTAGGATGGTTTTTTATTCAAAGGGAAATAATTATGTATTCCAATTGGGTCTCAAAGAGAAAATATTATAAGAGAATTTCATAATGGTGGATTGGTTGGACACTTTGGTAAGTCAAAGACAATATATTTTGTGGAGGAGAAGTATTTTTAGACAAACATTAAGATATATGTGACAAAATATGTTTCAAGGTACATGGTATGTCAGGTGACTAAAAGGCATGCACAAAATACATGGTCATACATGCCATTACCGATTCTAAGAGGACCATGGATAGATTTGAGTATGGATTTTGTGTTGAGATTACCAAAAACACAGAGAGGTAATGATTCAGTTTTTGTTATTGTAGATAGGTTTTATGATATTGTTCAATTTATTAAATGAAATAAACCAATGATGCCACTAGAGTTACAGAACTATTTTTTAAGGATATTGTGAGATTGCATGGTGTTCTAAAAACCATTACATCAGATAGGGACATGAAATTTCTAAGTCAGTTTTGGAGGACTTTGTGGAGGAATATGGGGACTAATATATAGTTTAGTAGTGCATGCCATCCCAAAATATATGGATAGATAAAAGTTGTAAACATGAACTCAAAAACTTTATTGAGATGCATAGTTGGAAAGAAGCCTAATCAATGGGACTTGGTTTTATCACAAGTTGAGTTTGCATATAATAATTAAGTGAATAGATCAATAATTAAATAAACATTTCAAATTTTTTATAGAATAAATCCTATGAATGTTTTATATTTGGTACAATTTCTAATTTTAAAATGAGTTAGTGAGATGTAGAAGCATTTGCAGAATATATACAATAATTACAAGAAGTAAGGAGAAAGTTACAAAAAAGTAATGCAAAGTATAAAGTAGCATCAGATGTTAGAATAAGGTCAAAAATATTTTAATAATGATAATTATTGATGGTTTACTTGAGGAAAGATACATTTCCAAAAGGCACACATATTAATTTGAAGTACAAGAAAATTGGACTATTCTGAATTGTGAAGGAAATCAATGACAATGCTTATGAGGTGAGTTTACCATAGAATTTTGATATCTCTATAATATTTAATATTTAAAATTTATATAATTTTTATGTAAAATATGGTGAAGTTGACTAAGATGAAGAAGTAGATTGGAAGCAATAGGTGCCAAAGAAGAAAAAAGAAAAGAGTTTATAGGTTCTAGATAAGAAGATAGTAAACACAAGGCAATGAAGTTATGACAAGTGTTTAGTATAGTGGGAAGGGTTACAATTGCAAAAAAAAACTTGGATTATATAATGGGAGATGAATAATATTGATAATAACAAATAGAATCAATACAATCAGATCAGCTCGTAGGAGCTGAGTTATTTTCAACCAGAGGAGAATGATGCAGAAAAAGAGACCAAACTTTTGGAGGCCATAACTTTGTATCCATACCTCTATTTGAGCCCATCTTTTCACCAAAATGATTGAATTGAAAATCATAAAAAAAAATTCCACCTATTCATAGGGGAACCAAAGAAAGAGTGACTCACTTGTGGCTACTTCGTTAAATCTGGGTTTGATGAATCTAAATACATGAAGAAGTGATTAACCAACTGGCAAACATTATCAAGAAGCACAACATCAATGACCATGAGTCTTCCAATCATAATTCATCATTACATGAGTATTTTAAGGCCAAAGATAAGGGAAAATATAATGATAAATCACTTGTTGTAGTTGGCATCCTAGTGGTCCACATGGGTTATTGATTCTAATGCATTACAACACATGTCTTCATCACAAGACATGTTGTCATCCTTGGAGCCTTATTTTATGCCTTCCATATTGATGAGTGATGATACTTTTGATAAAGCTAGTGGGATTGGATATGTTAAAGTGAATGATGGGGCATTTCATGATTTTCTATGTGTTCCCTTTTTAGCTACCAATCTCCTATCTACTTATCAGATCAGTCACATCATTTTAGGTAATAAAGTGGATTCCATACCCAATTTTGTGGATATTATAGAAGTAAATAAGGATTTCATTGTTGTATTTAGGAAAGAAGATCACCAATCATGATTGTATACTTTCTCACATTTTTATGCTGATCAACCATTTACTACACTGCTCACTCATTTAGATTGGGTGAGTAAATTATGGCTTGAGTAATTCAACCATCTCAACTATCACTTTCTAGAGTACCTCAGTCATCAAGTTGGTTTCAAGGTTTCCATGAGTCAAGTTTTTTGATGGAGTTTTCTAGGATTGCATACTTGGTAAGCATCCTAAGAAAAAGTATGAAAAGTGTAAATCACAGAGAGTTGAACAGAGATTAGAGATTGTCCATAGTTGTTAAGTTGTGGAGCTAAAAGCTTCACCAAGATGCAAATAGGAGAAGTTATGCAGGTTGCAGAAGAGTTGCGGAGTGTCACAGACACCGGCGTCAGTCAGGACAACCGACGATGGTAGGAGGGAGACAGGAAGGCAACCGATGTCGGTCATGGATCGGCCGACGTCGGCACCCCCAGGCAGTCAGGGACCAGCGTCGGTCACCTATGGTTCGAGCTGCGAGTACATTACGGGCAGTTGGTTGACGAACCAAGTGTTTGCATGTTTAGAGCTATTCTTAGACTGAGAGTTGTAGATTTAATTATTGTATTATTTGTCTAATTATTGTTTGGATGAGATCTATATATGGACTCATGATTGTATTGTAAATGTGCGCTAGAAAGCCATAGAGCTTTTAGAGAGAGCTAGCGTAGTTCCTCCTAGTTCCAAGGGGTGCTGAGTGTGTATGATCAGGGAGAGTTGCAAGGTCTGCAAGGTCAAGGAGCTGATCCACCGGGGTACTGGTTGAAGAATCATAAGGACTTGGTGAGGCAAGGACAAGGGTTCTTTAGGGGTGTAGAGATATCTACATGGTGAGTAAGGTCTAGTGATTTGTAGGTAGCAGCAGAGAGCAGGAGATCTACTTGGAGTACGGTTGTGTACTTGGTGAACTGGTAGCGTGTTACTGACTAGTTGGAGAGGTGAACATCAATTCTATATTGGAGTTGATTGTTGGGACCGAGAGAGAGAGGGAAGAAGGTCTTGAGGTGTGGCGAACCTTTGAGGTGGAGGAAGAAGTGGCATCTTCCTTATTGTATATTCTTCTGAGTGATTATTAATACAATTGTGTATTGTCTCTCATATTCCTGTGTTGTTTCATATTTCTAGTTACTTATTGATTCTGGTATAATTCCGTGTTTAGTTGCTAATACAAGAAGTAATCACATGTGTTCTAATTGGTAGAGCAAGATCCTGACTTAGTAGGGTTTAGAGCATGTTTATTGTTCTGGGGGTTTCCCTGACACGTGGTATCAGAGCTTTTGGTTGGGTTACTAACAGGTGGTTTCAGATCTGGTAGTGTTTGTTGATTACAGGTTGCTCACAGGGTTTCTAATTGAGTGGGAGTATAGCAATGGAAGAAGGAAGTAAGCTACGAATGGAGAAACTGAATAGCAAGAATGGTCTGATTGATGGAAAAAAAGAGCAAGTAAATAAATATTGTCAGTTGGTTGCAGATCAACAGGGAGGAGTAGATGTTGTAGGTGATGTTGCACAGGATGTTCTGGATAAAGTAGAATCTTGGTTTACAGATTCTTTTGCCTCTTTTCATGCAGTTCGAAATAGAGCATCTTTTCATGGGTATGTCTTTGGAGACTTTGGAGAGATTTATTTAGGAGCTGGAGAGCCTTGTCAAATGATTGACAAAGGGGAAGTGAAGCTGAAATTGTAGATGGACGACACATAGTGGTTGAAGGAAGTCATGCAGGTACCGGTCTTGGAGATGAGTCTAATTTCTTCAAGAAATTTGGGTGATGGGAGATGTACTATAACTCTCACAGTGGATACACTTGAATTAGATGGTGGTAAGAAAGTAGGTATCCTTTATCTATCTACTTATATTGCTGATTCACCTTCTATTACAGAGATGTAGCTTTGTAGGCTTGGTTACATATGTAGAAGGAGAATGCAGGTTTTGAAGCGGAAGACAGATGTTTTTGACAAGCTAAAGAACTGGAAAGCCTTGGTGTTCATGGAGGAGATGACGGATAGAGATCAGGTGAGGGAACTGAATTATTCTGAGCAGAGCAAGATTGATTTGATTAGGATTTTGATCCATGGAGAGCTCGCAGGTAAAAAGTTATCACTCACAGACGAACACAGGTACCGGCATCGGTCACACAGTAACCGACATCGGCAACAGGAAGACCGACGTCGGTCATGTAGAAACCGACGTTGATAGAAAGGATACCAGTGTCAGCCAGGGAAACGACGTCGGCAGTCAAGGTCAGTGCAGGGAACCGACATCGGTCGGGAGTAGACTGGGAAATGGCCGAGATCGGTCACTAGAACGGATATTGAGCGGACAGCAAGTCTCAAATGCTCATGTGGAGGTCAGAAAGGGTAAGTGAACCTCATATTCATTGTTCACCTTCTTTATATTGCTTACTGATGGTCAAGAACCAGGAAGATGTGAAGAAGCAATGTAGGTAGAGTCCAGATACAGTGGGAGTTTGGCATGGATGAGGAGTGTGAGTCCTTAGAGAAGAACTAAACAGGTATTTGTTGGTAGAGTTGTCAGCTGGAAGAAAGCACTGAGAGAGATGGATTCCCATTTTAAAGAAGAGAGTGGATGGATACAAGAGACGGAAGGCCAAGGCATAAGGTCTTGAAGAAGCTACAAGACAGTGGTACAGGTTTTGACAAGTGAATGACTAAGCACAGCTTCAGTCAATGTTAGTGTAACTATTGTGGTTTTGTTCTTACCAGGTGGATGATGAGTCACGACATTATCCAATTACTATATGTGGATGGTTTGCTAGCAGGTTTTGTACATACAGGGATTTGCTGAGCTAAAAGGTAAGGTTAGTTCAGAGGCGTGTCATGAAGAATTTGGAGCAGTGAAATTCTTTGGCATAAGAGACATGGAGATTTTATCTCCAGTGGGAGCTTATGTGAAGATGGTGTTGGCGAGGTTCATTACGCAGGATGCAGAATCGGTAAGCACACCAATGGCTGGACAGTTCAAGCTTAGCTTGAAACAGGGTTCGAAATCACATGAGGTCTATTATAGGCCTGAGTTTTCCCAATCAGTCGGGGTTGTCAGAAAGTATGGAGCCAATTCGGGGAAGGAGTACTGGAGGGCAGTTCAGTGGGACTAGCAGCAGGGATTCTTGTTATGCAGGGTCAAGTTCTTCACTACATGGATGTGTAGGTTCGGATGTGGCAGGTTACTTGAATGACAGGTATAGCATCACAGGTTGTGTGGTGGTTGGTCTTCAGGATGGATCTTCAAGAGGGATACAAACCAAGAAATAGATTAGATGGGCTACAGATACAGGTACAGGTGCAGCTATTTATCTCCAAGTGGGAGATTGTTAAGTTGTGGAGCTAAAAGCTTCACCAGGATGCAAACAGGAGAAGTTATGGAGGTTGCAGAAGATTTGCGGAGTGTCATAGACACTGGCATCAGTCAGGACAACCGATGATGGTAGGAGGGAGACAGGAAGGCAACTGACATCGGTCATGGATCGGCCGACATCGGCACCCCCAGGCAGTCAGGGACCGATGTCGGTCACCTGTGGTTCGAGCTGCGAGTACATTACGGGCAGTTGGTTGACGAACCAAGTGTTTGCATGTTTAGAGCTATTCTTAGACTGAGAGCTACGGATTTAATTATTGTATTATTTGTCTAATTATTGTTTGGATGAGATCTATATATGGACTCATGATTGTATTGTAAATGTGCGCTAGAAAGCCATAGAGCTTTTAGAGAGAGCTAGTGTAGCTCCTCCTAGTTCTAAGGGGTGCTGAGTGTGTATGATCAGGGAGAGTTGCAAGGTCTGCAAGGTCAAGGAGCTGATCCACCGGGGTACTAGTTGAAGAATCATAAGGACTTGGTGAGGCAAGGACAAGGGTTCTTTAGGGGTGTAGAGATATCTACATGGTGAGTAAGGTATAGTGATTTGCAGGTAGCAGCAGAGAGCAGGAGATCTACTTGGAGTACGGTTGTGTACTTGGTGAACTGGCAGTGTGTTACTGACTGGTTGGAGAGGTGAACATCAATTCTATATTGGAGTTGATTGTTGGGACCGAGAGAGAGAGGGAAGAAGGTCTTGAGGTGTGGCGAACCTTTGAGGTGGAGGAAGAAGTGGCATCTTCCTTATTGTATATTCTTCTGAGTGATTATTAATACAATTGTGTATTGTCTCTCATATTCCTGTGTTGTTTCATATTTCTAGTTACTTATTGATTCTGGTATAATTCCATGTTTAGTTGCTAATACAAGAAGTAATCACATGTGTTCTAATTGTTAGAGCAAGATCCTGACTTAGTAGGGATCAGAGCATGTTTATTGTTCTAGGGGTTTCCCTGACAATAGTGACATTGTTAGTCCATTTCTAAAACCTTCATTAAAAAAGACTGAATACATGCTTAATCTCATCGATGACATTTCAAGTCATACCTGGGTGTAATTTATTAAGTAGGAATTAGAGGTGTTTGATCATTTTGAGGACTTCAAGGCATACTTGTACACAAATAATTATGTCAATCCATCAAGATTTTGAGCACCAATAATGGTGGTGTGTATGTTAATAACCAATAAATTTTTTACATCATAGGGGATTGAAATACAACATATAACTTTATATAGTCCTCCAAATAATCATGTTTTAGAGCATTATAATAGGTCATTGAAGGAAATGTCCAATTGTATGCTACACTACAAGTCTCTTGCACCTCAGTATTAGGCCTAGGTCTTCAATTATGCTTATTATATCCAAAACTAAGTTCCTCATAATGCATTAAATTGAGTCACTCCTTTTGAATATTGGAGAGGTTAGAAACTCATAATGAATCATTTTTTAGTGTTTGGATCTCCAATTATGGATCATGTTCTGAACAAGAAACACAATAGAATAGAACCTCATAGTCATCATTACATCTTTATTGGATAAACTAAGGGTGTTAAGGGATACATGCTTTTCCATCTAACCACTCATGAATTTTTCATTGAGAAGAGTGTTTACTTTCAAGAGTGTCCAAAATTCTCTTCACATGACACTCCTCCATCTTCCTTGGATTCACTAGGATTCAATGATAGTTTTAATGATTTAGATCCACCTGTGCATCTTCATAATGATCCAAATTTTTCTTCTAGTTCTGATGATGAGAGTAGTTATCAGGATTCACCTCCTCCTTATCCTATAATATCTTCAGAAGATGAGGAATATCCTAGTAACTCTCTAAGAATTAGTCTTATTTAGGCTAGATAGACATTATAAAGTGTTGGCCAATGGGTTAGTGATCCATAAGACATTATGCAAACCTATTCACAATTACAAGACACCCCACATGCTTTCATTGCATATTCTTCCGATCTATAATTATTTCATGAGGCATCAATGGGATGTTGTTATGGAAGAAGAATATGGTTCCTTGTTGAGGATCAACACTTGGGATTTAGTCCCTCTTCCTAAGGGAATAAAACTTGTTTGATATAGGTGGTTCTACTAAATAAAATTTACAATATATGGGTTTGTAGACAATTTCAAATCATGTTTCATAGTAAAGGGTTTTTGTTAAGTACCTAGCATTGACTATACCAAGATGTTCACCCTAGTTTATAGAATGAATTCAATGCAACTCACTCTCACCATTTCCACAACACATCGCTAGGATGTTGATCAAATGGATGTGAAGAATGCCTTTTGTCATGGTCACCTCAAAGAGGAAATATACAAGGAGAAATCACAAGGATTTATGAATATTCCTCCTTAGTTTTCAAACTTTGTAAATCTATCTATGGACTCAAACAAGATCTTTGATCTTGGTATCCTAGAATGGAATCCTTTCTTCTTTTGGTTAGGTTCACCAGATACGATTTTAATTTGAATGCCTACATTTTATGGAAGAATGATTCACTATTGATTCTAATTATCTGTGTATGAGCTATTGATCACAAGGATTTATTCATCCACCATCACAGTAGTGAAAATTGATTTATCTCATAGATTCTTAATGATTGACTCTGGATTATTACATTGTTTCTTTGATATTGAAATTTATCGGTCTGACTCTAGGATTACTCTTACACAATCCAAGTATGCTCTTGATTTTCTTGCATGTTTTAATATGGATGACCATAATACAACTATGACTCCTTTTTTATATAGTGCAAATCATGATTCTGATTGCCCATCTACTTTGGTTAATGCTATCTCATATAGACAACTTGTTGACCTAGTCTCATCTACTTTACACACACTAGGCCTGATATTTCATATGTAGTGGGCATGGTACCTAGATTTATGCAAGAACCACATGAGATACACTATAAAGTAGATAAGTATATTCTCCACTATATTTATGGTACTCATAGTTTCAAGATTCACTATGGAACAAGCATTGACATCAACATGAATGGTTATATATATTTTAATTGGGCTTGTAATATTTATAATTGTAAGTCTAATTTAGGATATAATTTTTCCCTAGGTTTTGGTCTAATTAATTGGTCAAATAAGAAACAAAATACTATTTATTTATCTTCTACTGAGGTAGAATGTAGAGGAGTTGTTAATGATTCCATTGAGGCCATTTGACTTCAAAGGATTCTCACTAAGTTTAACATCTAATTTCAATGACTAATAGTCATCTTCTATAACAACCAAAGCACAATATAGATTTTCATGAATCTAATCCTCCATGAAAAGACCAAGCATATTTAGATTCACATCCATTTCATTTTGGACTTCATCCATGAGTAGTTCACTGATCTCTATTATGTCTAGATAATAGATCAAATTTATGATATATTAACTAAACCCTTCACTAAAAGTAAGTATATTCATTTCTAAGTTATTAATTGGGTTTGGGTAGCTCCATCTTCTTCCTCTTATGGGGCATCATCTTTATGTACTTGTGTACCTCATCATGGTTTTGTGGTGGGACCCAATATTTCTACGCTTAAGAGGGTGTTATTATAGGATTTTTTCCACTGTGTTTTTACCTACATAGGCTAATTATATTTCTTAGGTTAATAAAAGGTCATTAGGTGAAATGTAGTTTTATCCATTTTATAATTGTGAGTTAATTTCTTTTTTGGGTGACCTAATTCCCCACTATATGATGTACCTTCCTATGTAATTTTTGGCTAATGCTCCTTAATGTAAATTTTTGGTGTGAAGACAAGCTTCTTCTTCTTATGATTATTTCTTCATATTTCACTACTCCATAAAGATTTAACCTTGTGCATTTGACCTTATCTAGTTTATCCTCGATTCTGGCCCACTTTGACAGTTCATAGTGCTAATTTGGTCCTTGAATGTTTCACAAACCTAAACCCTAGGTGATTTGGATTGAATATGCATACACAAATCAATTAAAGGAACTTTACGAGGTGGAGGGGTTTGAGGAAGGTAATATTTATTTCTTTTATTTGAAACCATAAGATGGGACACCTTACCCCTTAGAAGAGTGATAACATGAACCTAGTTAGAGGGATGGTAGCTATCACCTCCTTAGGGTTAGAAAGAAGAATAGGTTCATTTTTATCAAATTTAAATGTTTCAAAGACTAATATGATAATAAGAAATAGGATACATACAAATTATATAATTCCAACATGATAGTAAAAAATATCACTATATAATTACTATAATTTCAAACCATGAGTAGATGACACCTTTAATAAAATTTTAGATGGAGTTGTTTGGAACATGCAATGTGTGAATCAAGGAAGAAGAAACTAGAAGTGTTACGAAGATAAAGCCCTTATAACATATTGAATTTAAAACCATAGGGTAAAGTTTCATATCTAAAAATCAACCACAACAAGCTAAAACCCTATGAGGTTGGAAAACTTAGATCAAGATAGGTTTCCAAAGAAAGACTTAGGGGTCAAGTTCACCGAATTTTTAACACTAAATTTTATTTAGTGATGATATGGTTAAGAATATATAAATAGCTATAACACAAGGGTAATAAACTAATCTATGATAGGAAAATTAATAGAAAACTCATATAAACAATATTCTAAATTTATAAAATAGAGATTGTTGCAAATAGTAAATTATAATGAATGAAAGATATTACATTAAATAATAAACAATGACAATTAGTTGTTTTTTTATGTACAGGTAGATCTGAAATGGAAACATGTGTAAAGTATGTAGGATAAGTGTTATGGATCAATTGTTAGATTCTTGAAATTGTACTTATATGTCTATAGACATTACCATTGAATCTAAACACACCATCAATTATAATGTCTAATTGTGTTGTAAGTTTCAAATACATAATAATGATTTGATATGGATGTGAACAAATTTGATATTATGGGTTTTATATCACATTTATATTGATGTATTTATATTTGATATAAAAATTATTTTTTCATTGATTGATCAAACCCTAGATCTTCACCCTTTTTCATCCTTAGAATGAGTTTGTTAAAAAATGGGTTAGTGGGTTCATGGTGTCGAATTTTCCTAAAGACACCTCTATTAGTGGGTTCTACATACATAGAAAATACTCCAAAGAGGGCCTAAAACTTATGTAGTTATCTCATATGTGTCAGAATGTGTTTGTGCACAAGGGTGCAATATATTATATGAAGATGCATGTAGTGATCTAGCCAATAAATTGACAAATATCACTCATGACATGTTATTTTAATGCTTAAGACCTAAAATATAATTTATTTTATGATTGATATGAAAATATGGATGAAGATGAAAGATAGAGTGATTATCCAATTGATTGATTTAGCTTTAGTAGGTGTTTACTTAATATTTTCTAGATGAGGAATGAAGAGGCTTAGAATTGTATTTATGCCATAGCCTTTGAAAATATATCATGGTGTGATTAAATAAAATAATTAGGCTAACCCATGGGTTTCAATCATTTTATAATTTGGATGAATTTTGGCTACTAGACGTCGGAGAAATATCTAGACACAACCATCAGTAGTAGTATCCCTCTATGGCCAGTAGTGTCTAGAAGGCTAGAAAATAGGTATGGATCTGAAACTAATAGTGAATGATGATTGATAATTTTTAAGATTTTTATATATTATGAGAGACCTAGGTCATTAGAAGAATATGGATATGACTAATAGATAATCATTTAGGCATAATGAGATGATGAATGTGAGTCTTTCGATAACTTGGAGGTCTAGAACTAAAGGGTAGAGCCTTGATGATAATTTTCAAATATACAAGATTGAGATGATATAAATATTTAATTTTAGTATCTATAGGATGCCATAATAATCAAGAGTAATTGTGTTAGATTTAGGACTGCATATTTATTTCCTTGGTATATAAGTATGTCATAAAAATAATAGGATGCTACTCTCTCAATTTAAATATGCACATGATTTTTGGATAAATTCAAAATATAAAAATGTAAAGTTTACACTACACCAGTTGAATTAAGGATAAAATTATCAAAAAGTGACGATTAATAAAATATAGATGGCATGTTGTTTAGACAGTTATTGGGGAGTCATATCTATTTAATTATAACTAGCCCTGACATTATTTGTGCAGTTAGTCTAGTTTCAATGTTAATGTCATTTCCCAAAATAATTCATTAAAAAGCAACTAATTTAAAATATATATATATATGAGAAAGGAACTATAAATTTTTGGGTAGACTATGTGGCATGTGGAACTATGTCTTAAATAGGTTTCACATATTCTAATTGGGATGAATGTGTAGATTTTTTTTAATGGAATGCCAATTTTGTGTTTAAAATTTCATTAGGTGCTATCTCATAGTGTAAAAAAAATAAACTAACAATTAAACTGTCATCAATAGAGGTGGAGTATAAATTAGTATGTGTAGTGTCTCATGAAATAGTATGGTTGAGGTGAATATTTGGTAATTTATATTGTTTACAAAATCAACCTTCAATATTGAATTATGACAATAAAGTATAATCCAATTGGCAAAGAATCCTATATATCATCAAAGAATAAAACATGTGGAGATTCATCAACAATATTTTAGAAAATTGATTTAAAATTATGTAATTCAATTTGTATATTGTAGCATTAAAGATCAAGTTGCAAATATTTTTACCAAAACATTTTATAAAGTTTAGAAATAAATTAAGGGCCAATGAAGTTATGTAAATGGGTACCTAATCAGTCATAATATCCATGGAGACATGAAATACTTATAAAGTTGTGTGATCACAAGGGCATATTTAAAGTCCTTAGGTCATAAAATAAAAAATTTGAGGGGGTGTTAGAAAATAAATTTATTTTTCATTGACAGTCAAACACAACATAAACAAAATTTGAATCTTTAAAAGTTGATATAGACTAACATATTTGGGCACAAACCATGAATGGTGAATCAACGATTGTAAAAATGACTAATTTTATGTTCACATCCTCATCTATAAATATTAATCCAAACATAACACAAATCATTCCATTCTAGACTAAATGTTTTCTATGATATTTATAAATATCAAATTTTGTCTATGGGGTTGGGAGGTGCTTATTTAGTTGACTCTATACTTTGGTGTTTTATGTACCTCTTGACCTATTGAATTTTTCCCACCACTTCTACTTGAAGGAGTCTCAAATCTGTTATAGCTTAATAAAGGGATACATTATTCACTTTCATACAAACATGCCCTACTTAACATGGTGGCT
This sequence comes from Torreya grandis, assembly GCA_037957365.1. Taxonomy (NCBI): domain Eukaryota; kingdom Viridiplantae; phylum Streptophyta; class Pinopsida; order Cupressales; family Taxaceae; genus Torreya; species Torreya grandis. The sequence continues at coordinate 5,720,075 of JARHVA010000038.1, read as the reverse complement.
AAAGGGTTTTTTATAAGGTGTTGCCATTCAATAGTTAAAGGGGTTGAATCCCATAGTTACCTTTTGTTCTAAAACTTTAGTAGACTTGTGCTTTAAAAAATATTTATCACTTGATGACATAAGCACTTGGGTAGCATGGTGGCTTTACCAACATTTTTGAAGACTCTCATGTGGAGTAGGTTTTGGGTTAAAATATCACAAAAAAAAAAAACATTTATTTGAATCCTTTTAGCATCCAGTTACATGTCTATAGCACCCATGTGACCTATTTTTGGCATTTTTATCCCCTAGTGTATTTTTTGTTTTTTTGCATGAACCAAATTGAACCTATTATTCAAGCTATAATTTTCTGGAGGCCATATATTTTGATTTGGGAGGCCTGGGGATGTTTTTTTTAGTTATATTTTTTATTTTTTAAGATATTCACAATGTTAATGTCTATTTCTTTTTTTACTCACCTATTTTCTATAAATTATGAGATTTTTTGAAATTTATTATTTTTTCAACTATCAAACAACCATATCTTTTAATTTGTATGTCTAGAAAAACTTGTTATTTTTTAAGTGCATGATTTTCATGTTATTCATAAAAGTAACTACTTTTGAAACTCTATAAAACTCCATTGAACTACATTAGGAAATGTATAATGTAATCACTTATAAAGTTAAAATATTGTATTTATATATGTGGCTTCAATCAATGTATATTTTCATTGTACTCATATTATTTTATAAATTTTCATGGGGTGTTTTTTATGATTTTTTCACAACATTGTCTCCCTTCATGTGTTTGTCCCTTATTTAAAACACATATTTATTAGTTTTAGGTACTACATATGGTATATTGGACATTATTATTTGGGTCTTTATTACTCCTTGGTGCTATTATTCATTACCTTTGTTTCTTTTGTTTGGATCAATACTAATGGTTGGAGGGTCCCTTACCCATTCATAAAGAAGTGACAATTATACAAAAAAACTAATGGTGGCCCTAGAAAAGCCATAAAGATCCACTGAAAGGAGAACTATTTTTTAAGGTTTCATTTAGAGAGTGTCTAAACTAAGGGACAAACCTTGGGAAAACATAGAACCCTAAATATAAAATAGAAAACAAAGGACCAAGTCTATATAGAAATAAATATAATATCAACTTCGATATCTCCAGTAAAAATACATCTTTAATAATGGTTTAAGCCTTGATTGTGAAACAAACCCATAAAAACAATGATAAATGGATAGGTAACCTACCCCAAAGCCAAGGACAAGAACCCATATCCATAGCCATAACAATGAATCAAAGCAACCCAATTGAAAAAGAAATCAAGGCAGAAATAAGAGATGACACTAATTGCTCATCAAAGAGCTCAAAAATCCATACCTAATATCCAATGATTCTCCATAATAAATTCCATCAACAAATATTATTCAAGCCAAAACTCCTTCAGTATACTTATGTGATGCAAAACCTCTCTATCCCTCAAGATAGTCCATGATTTTCTTAACCATGGGACACCATGATCCTGACCACCAGAATCTGATTAGTTTGAGGATTGGACAAAGATTACACTTAAATCTAAAGACCCCTCGATACAAGAGGAGGTCAATACACATGATTATTTTGGAAGCACAATCACTGAGAGGGGGGATGAATCATTTAATAAAATTTTCTTTTAATTTCATATATCATTCAAACTAATCCAGAGATATAGTAATCCATAATCAATCATTCATATGAGTATGAAATAGGAACATAACACATGAACACAAGATCTATATGGGAAACCCTCATGAGGAATAAAAAACATTGAAATATATCTTTCAATATAGTCCTATAAGTAATGGATCAAACTTTAGTGAGACACCAACCACACAAGGAGCACCAACCCATCACTAGTACAAGCACCAACTCAACTAGTCCTTTAACAAGCTTCAACTTGCAAGTAGGATCCAACCCCCTAGCTAACTCAGTCACCTAAAATATTTGATCACCTTTGTACACATGTTTATTACTCAAATTAAGATGACAAGCTTCTTTTGCTCTTCTCACTCTTATATCTCTCTCAAATAGCCTATTAGGCTTCTTCGCTCAACAAGCCCACTTCTTGGTAGAATTAAGTCAAATGACCTTGATCATCATCTATTAAATCACTATTAAAAATTCAAGACATATTAACCATACCTATCTGATGGTATTCAATCCCTATACCTAATTTATAAAACTCCTATATCATTCGCTCATATATTCAATATAACAACAAATCAAATTAGGCCTATTAAGCCTTCTTTTTATACTTGACTCTTTATCTCACCCACATTGGCCAGACATGAAAATATACATACATGTATCACCCTTGAAATATATCAACAAAAAAATTTCAAATTTTAAACAACCATTACATATTTTGGTCATTACCCATAAGGACCAAAACCACCATTAGGCCTAATAAAAACCTAATGCAATTAGGCCTTCTCAAGGCACATGTTACACCTTGACCACCTTGAATTTTTTTAACTTTCACCAACATATGGAACACTTCACATATGCCTCAAATATATCCATGATAATCTCACCTTGGGTCCCCAACACCATTTAGCTCATTTCACTCTTTGAACCAACCAACTAGGTCTACTTGCAATTAGGCTTTCTCACTACCAGAAAGTCTATCTTGCAAATATGAAGTATATACTCAAGTTTTACACTAACACAAACAAAAAATAAAATTTATATAAAATACATGACCTCAGGGTCATCATCATGTTCATTATATTTCACCAAATAGGGCAAAAGACCTTAAACTGATCATTTCCATATGCTTACTCAAAATTGCATATAGACTTCAAAACCCAGTCAAGAACCTTTAAATTTTCACACCTTCATAGGATTTTATAATGAATAAAAATGTAATAAAATAAACCTATGATATCTATATAAAAACTTAATGTTCAATGTATTCTTCAACTCTATGCAAAAAGACTCAAGAACAACATTCTCACTCATACATAGAAAACTACCTGTACCTCCAAAAACACAGTCATACAAGTCAAGACTTAGAACAAAGGTGTGTGTAATTTCATGATATTAAAATGGGTTTAGATGATCCTTAAATATAAATATAAAAATTAGGAATAATTGGATTATAATACTTAATATCAATATTCATCTTACAGACCAATCTCATGTCTTCACCCTACACAGACCTCCCTGTGTTAGATAGGTCACTTTAAGAATAAGATTTTCAACATTTTTAGTGATATCCGAAAAAATTTACCAATATAAATTTTTTTTATAGGTATTTAAAAAAAACACCATGAAATTATATCCATTCCTAATCCAATGCACCCCATCCCTAATCTCATTCTCATTTCTGCCTAGTTTTCTCATACTCTTCCTCATTAGGCCTTTTTAGCGATAGGCCAAATTTCATGACCAGTTTAACATATTTAGGGTCTAAAAACTGATCATAAACTTAAATTAACACAAAATAAAATTAACACACATCATCCTCCAATTATTTTCATGCTTTGACATGGTCAACCCTTCTTGTTATATTAAAAATCTAAGAAACAAGGGGTTTTTTGTACCTTCCACTCACTTATCTATCAGATCAATGCCACATGGAGGTACCTGGGAGAGTCCTATACATGATCCAATCATCATAATAGGTCAAAAAACCATTATGAGTCATTTTAAACAAGATTTTCAATATCGAGTCTTTGTTAGGGTTTTAGGAGGGTTTTGACTGCCTTCTATTCTTAGTATTCATTCATAAAGGATTTCCCCTCAACTCAAAAACCAATGCCAATAAATTTAAGATATAAACCTTCCAAAAATTCAATAAAATTATTATGATCTCATTAAAGGTTTTCACATGATAATTATCATAAGAAATTTCTTCTCAGTTTTGCAATACTCCATTCTATGTACACAAAAAAACTCAAAACCAAATTTCATGATTTATCTTTTGGTATATGACCTCAAACTTGGTAAGCACACTTGAAACATCCTCTCACAACTATAAAAATGTTATCATGATATTTGGAACCTTTAATAATGGACTTGACCCCTGATTAGGCCACACTAGGTCTCTTTGCACATTACGCCTTGAACTGCGATTCATACTTAGGCCTTAACACACTTTGAAACCTCTTGTACTACTCTCAATACATCATTATCATGTAATAAAACCTCATACCATGTTCATATATTGAAAACCATATTATCACAAGCCTCAATCTACTCACCTCACTAAGGCACCAAGCCTGTGTCTTCTTACTAGGTCTCTCAAGTGCATGGCTCATGAACTCAACTTAAAGAATCAACAAGGTTAACTCATAATAACATCAATGAAACTTTAATGACATCAATGAAAAATATATGCATACCTTAGAGAAAATTCTCAAAAATCTCCCTGTTTTTCATTTATGGCAACCACTCATTGATGCATCTCCCCTATACAAATTAATCTCCCCCTTTGACATTAATGACAAAACACTACCTCGTACATCATCTTCTTGAAAAAATGACATGACTCCCATTTGACCTCACAAATTATTCACTCCTTTCCTACTCTTTAGAGATAAATCACCTCATTATTATCTCCCCCTAAACACTTGACTTGACTAGTGATTGCTAGAAACATGAATCACACCTAATTCCTATCTTAGATGTTCAAAAATAGCCTATGGAAGAGGCTAAGTCATGATATTTACAATCTGATCCTTAGTGGACACAAATTCAATCTTAATAATTGTTTCACTTACTTTTTATATTAAGAAATAATACTTGATAGGAATGTGCTTGGTCCTTGAATGCATGATAGGATTCTTCGAAACACTTATGACACTATTATTATCATAAAGAATAGGAATAAGACCATCAAAATTCACTTTGTAGTCTTTCAAGGTTTATCTCATCCATAACACCTAATTGAAACATGAATATGATAGAATGTACTCAACCTCACAAGTAGATAAATCCATTAATGGTTGCTTATTGATTATCCATGAGACTAGACACTTACCTAGGAAGAAGGCTCCTCCACTAGTGCTTTCTATCATCTAGACTCCCAACCCAATCTAAATCTATATAGGCTATTAGATCAAACTTCTTGATGCTTTGATACCACAATCCATAATTAATAGTTCCCTTGAGATACCTAAGTATCCTCTTGACTACTTGTAGAAGAATCTCCTTAGGATCTACTTGAAATCTTATTGCAATACCTACTGCTTGCATGATGTCAGGTCTATAGGTAGTAGTATACAATAAACCCCCAATTATTGATCCATATTTTATCTGATTGACTCTTGAAGATTAATCTTCCTTTTTTAGCTTACATCTTGTAACCATAGGTTTAATTACAACCTTATAATCTATTGTCCCCAAAAATGAGTGACATTTTTGGGACAACCTATGAACTATTTTGGTTCAACAGACCAAAATCATCTCTCCCCTTTTCAAAAATTGCTCTAAGCATTCAAGTCCTTGATTTTTCAAAGCTTTTCTAGAAATCTACGGACTCTGCATGCTTAAAACTATGAACTCTACAGATATGTTTCTATAGACTCATCATGCTTGAAATTAGCAGGTTCAACAGGTTCAAAGGCTTCTACAGGCGAGTTTAATCAAAAGAACAAATTTCCAACACTTAGTCATTTTCAAGATTGGTTCAATGCCTTGGTTCAACAAAAAAAATGTTCATCAACAAACTTTTAAGCAAGGATTGAACCATTAAACCATTGAACTGTTGAACCTTGAACCATTTTGGTTCAACGAGTTTAATGGGTTCAAGGTTCAACATCATTGGCAAGAGTTAAGTGCTTCATCAAAGGTTCAACAGGTTCAATGACCAAATGGTTCAATGAGTTTGGTTCAAAAAGATCAAAAGGAATTAACCAAATAAAGAGATTGAACCAATTGCACCATTGAACCATTGAACCAAGGTTGGTTCAATCGGTGGGTTCAACTGACAGGTTCAAGGGGCTGCCCCAAGGCTAAAGGAACAAATGCCCTTGCGAAGGGTAGTGAACTAGAGGCAAGTGCCCTTGTGGAGGGAACCAACATCAGTTCAAGGGTCAAAGAGAAGACATAAAAGATAAAATTCCTTTGGATTTGTTCAAAGGCTGAAAGGGAACATTTCCTTTGGACTTTTTGTCTGAAGGAAATTATTAAATGAAAGAGCCGTTAGACTTCAGGAAGAGTTTCCTTGATAAAATGGTTAAGGCAAAATTCCTTTAGACATTTTGTATAAAGGAATTCACTCAAAAGAAAGCTCGAAAAAATTGAAAGGAAAAAATAGCTAAGGAACATAAGCTTTCCTTTGGACAAATTGCCTAAAGGAATTCCTTTGGACTTTTTGTCTGAAGGAAAAGCCCACTTTAAAATGCTCAATGGAAAAAGACAAAGTGTAGTAGAAGCTGCCACGTGTCCCTTTTAGAGTTGAAGTAGAAGCTGCCAAGTGTCATCTATCGAGGCACAGTCTCTAATAAGTTTCAAAGCTGTAGAACATGCCACATGTTCCGTTATAACTCAGTGGAAGCTGACAAGTGTCAACATCTGTGGTATCTCCCTTTTGTGTTGTAAGGACTGTGGTGGGCCCTGAGTGAGTTGCTAAGGTCAAGTGGAGCACAACAAGTGGCATCATCCATATGAATCTGAATGAGTCCTGAATGTTTCTATATTGTTTCTAAAGCAGAGTGGAATCCACCATGTGTCATATTCTGTAAGACTCTCAAAAGGTTTATAAAGCTTCTATAAGTTAAGTGGAACATGCCATGTGTCCCATTATAACTCAGTGAAACGTGACAAGTGTCTGCATCTGCATTCCCTTTTTGAAGCTGCTCGGGCAAGATGTGTCATGGATCCCATTTTTTGTAAGTTTCTAATAAGTTTCATAATAGCAGAACTTGCCATGACCAAAGAAAGAGCTGAAGGAAGAACCAAGCGACTGGCTGAAAAGAAAGCTCGAAGACTCAAATTGCTACAGGGGAGGAACGAGACCAAAGGACCAAAAATATCTTCAAGAGAGTTATTTCTAGTAGGTGAAATAGTGGATCAAATAGACTTCTAAGCACACCAAATCAAGGATGCGGCCTATTTTTCTTCCATGAAGTAATGGCAAATTGGATAGCTACACAAACATCAAGAAAAGGACCAGACAATCCATACTAAGGAAGAGACATATTAGAGGAATGGACATGCCATAGTTATGAAAATGCACTATTCTTAGCATGGTCTTTCCAAATAGAACTGAAGGTGCATTGAAGGCATTCAATTTAGCATGGGCCTTTTTCATGAAAACAAGCATCCAAGTCTTTTTTGGAGTGTTATATATTGTAATCTCTCATTTGATATGAGGGAGATCTTTTTGATTACAGAAGCAAAACTCTACCCAAATTAAAAGGTGAATACTGAGACTTTGAGCTTAGATTGTTGTTCATATTATTTTATTTGAATGAGAAAGTAAGTTACTTGTAGACTTTGTGCTGTTATAGCTTGTGCCATTTTAGGAGATTGTTCTTATGTCTGTCTTCTAGACGCATTCTTGTTTATTTAATCTAACAAGTAGAATTAGTGGAAGTGATAAGGAAGATGTCCTAAAATTATTTACTTTCAGACTTTGTGCTATTATGGTTGTCTTCAATGTGTGTTTATTTTCTATTTTTGTGTTGAGGATTTTGGGATGACTTTGTGCCCCCATTATCCTTTGTATCTCACTCTTTGGGTAGCTGAAGTGGAGACTTTGTGCTACACTTCATTCTGCTAGTTATTGCACCCTATTACCAATCACTTATCATACTTGAAAGAACTCTTGTTGTTCCCTATAAGACCACTTCTGAAAGAAGAGAAGTGCCTTCAATGTTTTCACCAAGATTTTCTCCTTTGTTTGTGAACATCATCTCTAAAAGAAGAGAGATGGATGGTGTATCCTACCCCTGAGTGTTATTTTCAGCATATATATAGTACATAGCTCCTACATATTTATAGGGAACCTCCCCTTGATGAGAGGAGAGATTTGTCCACCTTTGATGTAGGAAACATACACACTGGGCTGACCAATCTCCTTTGTTGTGGATGATAAGACCTATTTTGCTCAATCAGACAGCTGACTAATAAAATATTCACCCAACAGTCTTTTTGGTGACTCTACTGGGGAAGAGCACGTAGTTTGAAGTCTCAAGCTTCAAGCTGAAGTAGATCCTACTCTTTTTCATTTTTTTTCTACAATCTGGTAAATCCATGTTATACCAAAATCAAAAAATCTCAAGGTGTTGTTGACCCTACTTTTGAGTTGGTGCAATAGAGTAATTTTGATTAATTTCCTCCACAACCTCACCTTCATCGAACTAAGAGCCTTCCTCCTACCCCATTTAGGTCACCAATACAAGGTAGAGCTTCTATTTTTGCTATTAGCAGAGCTTTGCCTATCCATACTCCACCCAAATTTATGATCCCACTTATACATAATCAAATCATGGCTCAAGGCCCTTGGGGTAACTCATTTGGCCCACTAAATCTTACTCCACCCTTACATGAACTTCTATGTAACTCAAAAAAGAACTTTCCCAAATTCTTTGGTGATGGGAGAGTTCACCTTGACGAACATATTGCTACCTTCAGCATAGCCTGTGGTGTAATAGGCGTGGAGTATGAAGACATAGCAGTTAGGCTATTTTTAGAGACACTATAAGGCACTGCTGCAGACTGGTTTTACCATCTACAAGCTCAGTCAGTGATTGATTGGGACACTCTTAAAGATAAATTTGAAGCTATGTTCAAACCTACAAAAGATGCACATGCCTTGCTGGCCCAGCTCACATAGATGAAGAAGGAACCCCATGAACCTATGAGGGACTTCATTGACAGGTTTGATAAGCTGAGGCATAGGATTCCCATGATCGCCCAACCGACACCTCATAATCTCAAGTGTTTCTTCATCAACTCACAACTTCTTGAAATGAGTTTTTTGCTAAGACGGGCTAGACACATAGACCTTGCTGCTACTCAAGACTTGGCTACTGAAGTAGAAGATGACCATATCTTGGCTGGAAAGATAAGGAGAGACCCAAACAGAGGTAAACCCTCTTCATCTTCTGAATACTCACCTACAGTCACCACTAATCAAATAGTGTAAAAGCTAGCAAATGAACTGCTAGCCTTGAAAAGGCAAATGGACCAAGGTATGTCTGCTCCTCCTAATCAGGATATGCCAAGGAGGACATTTTATAATTAGCCATATCAAGGCAATGCTACTAGAAATCAAGGGTAGCCAAATCATCTTCCTCCCCCACAGAGGAACCTTGCCCTTGAAGTGCCTCCAACCAACTCAGCAATTGGATATCTAGAAACTGAACATGATTTCTCTTTCCAACCTGAGTTTGAGCAAGAAAATGATGTTGATCTCTTCACAGAGGATCAAGAAGTATCAGCTGACAACTCCCAAATTGGTTTCCTAAATTACCAGGATGAACCCAAAAGTAAAGGTGAAGCAGTCAAGGGATCATATGATGTGTTCACTCAGTCCAAGAACCAGTTAGCCCAACAAGCTGATAAAGAGAAGATAGAGGAGTGACCTCAACCAGCAATTTCAATTGCTAAGCATGGAACCACTCTACCTTTCCAGCCAAAGGACCTGGTGGTTGCTAAAAAAGTAAGTATCCAAAACATTTTTGCACCTTTAACTTCAAATTCATAGGTCAATCCCCCCCCTAAAAACCAAAAGGATAAACTCCTATCCTCTCTTCCTAGTCCATTTCAGTCATTTGACATAATTGACCATGTCAAGAAAACCAAAATTCAAATGACTAAATTTGAATTCCTACAAGCCAACCCTGAGCAGTTGGATAGGTTGGTGGAGTGTGTGAAGAATATAGCCATCCCTACAAGACAAGAGATTAGAAAGGTAACTCATGATCCCCCAAGGAACATGCCCATCCCAAACAATCTTGTCATTACTCCTCCTACTACCCCTAGGAAAATAGAGCCTTTCTATGTTTCCCTATTGATAAACGATCACAAGCTGAGTAACTGCATCATTGATTTTGGTGCATCTAACAAAGTCATGCCTACCAAAGTGGTAGAATCCCTTGGTCTTACACTGACCAAGACATTTGGGAGATGCTTCTCCATGAATAAAAAACAAGTGCCACTATTGAGACAAATCAAGGATGCCCAATTTGCATTTGCAGCATTCCCAGAAAAGAGAATCAAGATGATAGTCCTGGGGGATGATGTCCCGGCCTCCTATGGCATTCTACTTGGATGAAATTTTTGCAAGGATGTGGGAGGAGAACTAAGCATGGACTTATCTGAGGCAAGGATCCCTGTCAAAGGTGTAATGAAGAGGCTATTCCCTGAAAAGGAAGAAAAATATGTTGTCACTCAGACATCAGCAACTAAAGCTTAGATTCTATTTGAGTCTCTAGGTAAGGGTAATTATTTTTTGTCCACAGAGGGTGTTCATGTTTATGTAGATGAAAGTCCTGTAGGTGGCAATCTAAAAATTGATTCAAACAAGACATCAAAAGAATTGGTAAGGCGCAGTACAGATGAAAAAGCATCTTCCACTTCCAATGAAGAGAAATCTGATAGAAGATCAATTTTTGATGATGTTTGGATCTTGGAATCTGATGGCAGCAATTCTTCTACCGGTGTTGGAGCCGGGTTGTGTTGATATCTCCTCAAGGAGATATTCTTCCTCCTTCACATGAGTTGTAGTTCAGCAACACCAACAACACTGTTGAGTATGAATCTTTGTTACTTGAGTTGAAGGCTACTCAGGATGAAGATGTCAAACTCCTTCATGCCCAAGGAGATGCTGAGTTGATGGTTTGTCAGGAGTTTGATGCTATCAATCAAAACATGTGCTAGACTGAATCAACATAACAATAAACTATGGTAGTGGACCATACTACTATACTCTGAAGTCATCAAAAGGAACTCTTTGCTAAGAGAGCAAGGAGTTACGTTTTTCAGATTGAAGACCACGTCTTTCTATGGAGCAAGAAGAGAGAGCCAAAAAGAGTGCACAAAAAATGTGATTCCTGGTGGAGAGTTCCATTTGCCCATCATCTCTTTTGGGGACAAAATGGTTTCCTGCTAGTTTATTAGGATGAAATGCCATCTTCATTGTCTCACAATGGGTAGCATTTGAATTACTTCAATTTTTGAAATATCAGATGAGTTCACCTATACATATGTATATCTGTATAGTCTTTGTTTCTACTTTGTGTTGTTCATTTTCATTTTTTGGAGCCTTTCTTTTTGGGCAGCACAACTCCATAACCCAATGACATACTTCAAAGGCACTAGAGATTATGGTTTCTACTCCCCTCAGATGTTCCAAGTTTTCAACTAAAGGAAGTTCCCCAATTGGAGCTAGCTATTATCCCAAAAAATGAGTGACGTTTTTGGGACAACCTATGAACTATTTTGGTTCAACAGAGTAAAATAATCTCTCCCCTTTTCAAAAATTGCTCTGAGCATTCACGTCCTTCATTTTTTAAAGCTTTTCTAAAAATCTATAGACTTTACAGGCTTAAAACTATGAACTCTGTAGATATGTTTCTACGGACTCATCATGCTTGAAATTAGCAGGTTCAACAAGTTCAAAGGCTTCTGCAGGTGAGTTTAATCAAAAGAACAGGTTTCCAACACTTTGTCATTTTCAAGATTGGTTCAACACCTTGGTTCAACAAAAAAAATGTTCATCAGCAAACTTCTAAGCAAGGATTGAACCATGGATTGAACCATAGAACCATTGAATTGTTGAACCTTGAACCATTTTGGTTCAACAGGTTCAATGGGTTCAAGGTTCAATAGGTTCAATGACCAAATGGTTCAACACATTTGGTTCAAAAAGATTAAAAGGACTTAGCCAAATAAATAGATTGAATTGATTGAACCATTGAACCAAGGTTGGTTCAATTGGTGGGTTCAGCCGGCAGGTTCAAGGGGCTGCCCCATGGCTGAAGGAACAAATGCCCTTGCAGAGGGCAGTGAACTAGAGGCAAGTGCCCTTGTGGAGGGTGCCAACATTAGTTCAAGGGTCAAAGAGAAGACATAAAAGATAGAATTCCTTTGGATTTGTTCAAAGGCCGATAGGGAACATTTCCTTCAGACTTTTTGTCCAAAGGAAATTATTAAGTGAAAGAGTTGTTAGACTTCAGGAAGAGTTTCCTCGATAAAATGGTTAAGGCAAAATTCTTTCAGACATTTTGTCTGAAGGAATTCACTCGGGAAGAAATCACAAAGAAATTGAAAGGAACAAATGGCTAAGGAACAGAAGCTTTCCTTTGGACAAATTGCTCGAAGGAATTCCTTCAGACTTTTTGTTCGAATAAAAAGCCCATTGAAAAATGCCTGATGGAAAAAGACAAAGTGCAGTGGAAGCTGCCACGTGTCCCTTCTAGAGTTAAAGTGGAAGCTGCTAAGTGTCGTCTGCCAGGACACAGTTTCTAATAAGTTTCAAAGCTATAGAACATGCCACGTGTTCTGTTATAACTCAGCAGAAGCTGATAAGTGTCAACATCCACGGTCTCTCCCTTTTGTGTCATAAGAACTATGGTGGGCCCTGAGTGAGTTGCTAAGGTCAAGTGGAGCATGACAAGTGGCATCATCCATATGAATCTAAATGAGTCTTGAATGTTTCTATATTGTTTTTAAAGTAGAGCAGAAGCTGCCATGGGTCTCTTCCACAGGACTCTCAAAAGGTTTCTAAAGCTTCTATAAGTTAAGTGGAACACGCCACGTGTCCCATTATAACTCAGCAGAATGTGACAAGTGTTGGCATCCACGTTCTCCTTTTGAAGCTTCTCAGACAAGATGTGTCATGGATCCCATTTTCTATAAGTTTCTGATAAGTTTCATAACAATGAACTTGCCACGGCCAAAGGAGCCAAAGGAAGAACCAAACGACTGGCTGAAAAGAAAGCCCGAAGACTCAAATTGCTATATGAGAGAGAGGAATGAGACCAAAGGACCAGAAATATCTTCAAAAGAGTTATTTTTAGTAGGTGAAATAGTGGATCAAGTAGATGCATTCTTATTTATTTAATCTAACAAGCAAAATTAGTGGAAGTGATAAGGAAGATGTCCCGAAGTCAGTTACTTTCAGACTTTGTGTTGTTATAGTTGTCTTCAGTGTGTGTTTATTTTCTATTTCTGTGTTGAGGATTTTGTGATAGCTTTTTGCCCCCATTATCCTTTGTATCTCACTCTTTGGGCAGCTGAAGTGGAGACTTTGTGCTACACTTCATTCTTCCAATTATTGCACCCTATTACTAGTCACTTATCATACCTGAAAGAACTCTTGTTGTTCCCTGTAAGACCACTTCTGAAAGAAGAGAAGTGTAAGTGTTTTCACCAAGATTTTCTCCTTTGTTTGTGAACATCATCTCTGAAAGAAGAGAGATGGATGGTGTATCCTACCCTTGAGTGTTATTTTTTTCATATATACATATTACATAGCTCCTGCATATATATAGGGAACCTCCCCTTGATGAGAGGAGAGATTTGTCCACCTCTGATGTAGTAAACCTACACACTGGGCCAACCAATCTCCTTTGTTGTGGATGATAAGACCTATTTTTCTCAATCAAATAGCTGACTGACAAAATATTCACCCAACATAATCTTCAATTTCAAACTTCTTTAACATCTCTTTTATATACTTGACCTATTAAAGGAACATACCTTTTTTAGATTGACTATTTTGAAGTCCATGAAAGAAGGATAGTTATCCAAGCATAGAAATTTAAAATTATGACTTCATCACCTCTAAAAATTACTTGTTCATGTCCTCATTAGTTCCACCAAAGATGATATCATCCACATAGACCACCACTATCAACTAATGATCATTTTTAGTCTTGATATATAGGTTACTATCTGCAACTCCTCTTTTGAAACCTTGGTACAAAAGATACTTATCTAGTCTAGCATTCCAAGATCGAAGGGATTTTTTTAGATTATAGAGAGATTATTCAACCTGAAGACATAGTCCTTATTATCAATCAATAGAAAACCTTCAAGGTGCTTAGTGTATACTTCTTCCTCCAAGTTCCCATTTAGGAAAGCTGACTTGACATCCATCTGGTATATCTTAAAGCGTTTAAAACCTACATAGGAAATAAACATATTAATAGCCTCTAACATTGATACACAAGCAAAGGTTTCCTCAAAGTCCACTCCTTATACTTGAGCATATCCCTTGCATACTAGTATAGCCTTGTTTCTAGTAACTTCTCCATTCTCATTTAACTTGTTTCTAAACACCCATTTTGTATTAATGATATTCTTGTTTTTAAGACTAGGTACTAAATCCCAAGTCTCATTATTCTCAATTTGATTTAATCCTTCATTCATGGCATCTCTCAAAACTTATCTTCACTTGCTTTTACATAGCCTTGAGGTTCAAATTTGGATAGTAAGGTAGTATTCTCTTGATTAGCATCACTCACCATTCTTCTTATTATTTGTATACTTGCACTTTTATTGCCAATGATCTAAGATTCAAGATGATCCTTTTGAATTTGCCTAGAAGAAAATTTTGATTCCTTTATTTGTATACCACACAAGGAGCACCAACCCCTGACTAGTCAAGCATTAACTCAACTAGTATTTTAGCAAGCTTCAACTTACAAGGAGGCTCTAACCCCCTAGGTAACTCAACACCAACTCAGTCACCTAGAATATATAATAACCTTTATACACATATTTCTCACTCAACTTAATATGGTAACCTTATTTTTCTCTTCTCACTCTTCTATCTCTTTCAAATAGCCTATTAGGCTTCTTCGGTAAACTAACCCATTTCTTGGTAGAATTAGGTCAAATGACCTTGATCATCATCTGTAGAACCACTATTATAAATTCATGAAATATAAACCATAGCTCTCTAATGGTCTTTAATACCTTTATCTAGTTTCTAAAACTCCTATATCATTTACTCATTTACTCAATATAACAATAAATCAAATTAGGCCTATTAAGCCTTCTTTTTATACTTAACTCTTGCTCTCACCCATATTGGTCAGACATGAACCTATAAATATATGTATCACCATTAAAATATATCAAAAAACATGTTTCAAAACTTAAAAAACCATTACATAGGTCGGTCATTACCCATAAGGACCAAAACCACCATTAGGCCTAATAGAGACCTAATGTAATTAGGCCTTCTCACGGCACACACTACACCTTGACTACCTTAAAACACTTTTAGCCTTCATAAATGGATTAAAAACTTAAAATATTACTCAAATATACCCTTTATAATCTCACCTTTTTTCCCCAACACCATTTATCTCATTTCACTCCTTGAACCAACCAATTAGGTCTACTCGCAATTAGGCCTTCTCATTACCAAAAAGTTTGTCTTGCAAATATGAAGTATATACTCAAATTTTCCACGTAACTCATAAAAAATATCATATTTATATAAAATAAATGAAATTATGGTTATCATCATGTTCATTACATTTCACCAAACATGGCAAAAAACCTCAAACTGAACATTTCCATATGCTTACTTTGAACTGCACACAGGCTTTAAAACCCAATTACGAGCCTTTGAATTTTCACACTTTCATAAGTGTTTATAATGTATAAAAATGAATTAAAATTAACCTATATGACCTATTTAACAAATTTATGTTCATTTTATTCTTCAATTCTATGCAAAAATACTCAAGAACAACATTCTCACTCATACATAGAAAAATGCCTGTAGCTCCAAAAACATAGTCATACAAGTCAAGACTTAGAAAACTTGTGTGTGTCATTTAATGATTTTAAAATGGATTTATATGATCCTTAAGAATCATTATAAAATATTATAATAATTGTATTACAAGGTTCAATATCAATAGTGGTCTTACATACCAATCTCATGTCTTCACCCTACACAGACCTCATTGTGTTAGACAAGTCACTTTAAGAACAACATTTTCAACATTTTTAGTGATATAAAAAACATTTAAACAATATGAATTTTTATAATAGGTCTTGAAAAAAAATTACATGCAATTATATCCATTCCTAATCCACTTCAATCCATCCCTAATCTCATTCTCATTTTTGCTTGGTTTTCTCATAGTCGTCCTCATTAGGCCTTTTTAGCGATAGGCCAAATTTCATGACTCGTTTAGAATATTTATGGTATGAAAAATTATTTTAAAATTACATTATAAATAAAATATTAGTCTCACACATCAACCTCCAATCATTTTCATTCTTTGACCTGGTCAACCCTTCCTGCTAGATCAAAAAATTGAGAAACAAAGGGTTTCCTACAGCTTCCACTTACTCATCTATCACACCAATTCCACATGGAGGTACCTAAGAGAGTCCTCTAAATTATTCAATCATCATACTAGGTCTTCCAAACCATTCTAAGTCATTTCAAACAAGATTTTTACTATCAAGTCTTTGTTAGGGTTTTAGGAGGGTTTTGATTGGCTTCCATTCTTAGCAATCGTTCATAAACGGTTACCCCTAAAATTGAAAACCAATGCTAGGAAATTTGAGCTAGGAACCTTGCCAAACTTTCATGAAATTATTATTATCTAATGGAAAGTTTTCATATGCCAACGAGTATAAGAAAGTTCTTCTCAGGTCTATAATACTCTATTATGTTTACATAGAAAAACTCAAAACCAAATTTCATGCTTTCTCTTTTGGTCTATGACCTAAAAATTGGTCAAAAAACTTGAAAAAACCTCTCACATATTTTAAAATTATCTCATGAGCTATAAAACTTTAGATAATGGACTTGACCCATCATTAGGCCACACTAGGTCTCTTTGCACATTAGGCCTTGCACTACCATTCATACTTAGGTATTGAACACACCTTGAAATATCTTATAATACTATCAATGCCTCATCTTAATGTCATAAAACATCATAACATGATCATATCCTAACAACCATCTTCTCACAAGTCTCAGTTTACTCACCTCACTAAACCACCATGCTTGTGTCATGTTACTAAGTCTCTCAAGTGCATGGCTCATGAACTCAAATTCAAGAATCAGAAAGGTCAAATCATAATAACATAAATGAAATTTTCATGACATCAATGAGAAATCTATGCATGCCTTAGAACACATTCTCAATAGATGAGGCTCAACATAACGCACTCAACAACCATAAAAATATAGATTAGAGGGAGGGAACCACCTCTCTACCATACATCCATTTAGACACAACCATGCCAAGCCAAAAACAGGCCAAAAACATAATTTAAAATAGAAAAGAGTAAATGAACTATCAAGGGGCACAAATCCACTCGAAAGGTGTCAAACAAAATTATCTGCCCCTCTAAACAACATAAAAAAACATAAGAGATTGGAAAAAGTGAGGTGGAATAAAAATTCGGAAAATTTCAATGACCAGTGAGTAATACCATCATTGTAAGCTATAATATCCAAAGAGATAAAGATACATAGTCTGCCACTTTTGACCACTAAGTGATGAGTAGAACAAGTAGAATTGGTTCTAGAAAAGGCAGTATAAAAATTTAGGAAGGGTGCATATAAAGGGAAAGAGACACACATAACTAATGAATCTTTGACCAAAGGGACATTCAAAATATTAGGTTATATCATAGCTACCTCAGGAATAAAATTCACTGATGCCACTCAAAATCCTACCTCATCACTCACCACACCATGTTGGGTAATGGAATTTTGGGCAGGGCTAACATAGATCATAAAAACTAATGTTGATATCTCATAAACTAGACATAAGAACATGCCACTCTCCTGCAAAACCTTTTCTAGTTATATATTCATACCACCATCACTCTTACTACTACTCTCTATATCCACAAGGGTAGGCCACTAATATTTCATCATGTTTCATCTCCTTGCTACATGCCCCTTATTTTACTTCAAGCAAATTCCCTAACTGCTCTATGTCAATCCTCGCTCTAGATAATCCACCTTTGTTTCTTTTTTTAAAGATTATTTGTATACATATGGTTTTTCATACTCATCTCTACTCAGTATTGATGGAGGGATATTGGTGGAATGGGTGGAAGGGGTGGGGGTGTTGTATTATGGTTACATTTCCTTAGATTCATATTCAAGTGAGATATATACATAGTATTTATTCCTGTATATTAAGCAGATGCAAATTTGTGAGATGGAATACATACCATATAAATACTTATTGGATTTCATTTTATGGAAGTTCCATTCTTGGTTTCCTATTTATGAATCTACCTTATTTAGTTATATAAAAAATTGGATGTTTTTATAGAAGGCACCTTCATCAATTGATCAATGTTTATGAGAATGTTTACATTATGTCATCTACATCTCCAACATGCTCTATTATTTTGGTGTTTTGAATGGTGTTGTTTTGATCACTCATCCTTCTCTTAGTCCTAATATTTGTTCTTGATTTCATTAGTTTATTAAATCTCTTTGATCCTAATCATATTTAGAAGATTATTTAGTCCTCTATTCATTTCAAGGTCTTTAGTTATACAATGTTTTAGTTGTTATTTTCCGAATTGTTATACAACTTATTTTTTTGGTAGCCTAGTTCATTGAGTAGGTCTTTTATACCTTTTTTCATCTATCTTTTACTGTGGATTTTTTTCCTATTTAGGATTTTCCTTTTCTTTGATTATGATAAAACACTTTGTACATGGGTGCCTTATTAGACCTAGTTGTCAAGACTCATTTTCAGAAGATTCTGAGTCTCATTTTTTTATACTTCCCAAAGTATAACTTAAGGGAGTTGGTGTAATAGTTATATATATGCACTTTTTATTTATGTTTTATGTAGTTTACTTAGCTTTATTTAGCTTTGTTGACTTAATCTAATATACACAATTTATAGGCTTAGATTAATACAAGTGTCACTTATAGCTTGACCACTTTATCTCTCATGTGTTTATTCATGTGGGTGTTGTTGGACACAATTACATATTCAAAACTAAAATTAGGTTACATCTCTTACTTTTTGTATATATATACCACTTATATTTGTAAGTTATAAGCTAGTTGACAATCAAACTGATTTATTTGGTTTATTTAAAAACTTTTTTTTGTTATTTCTTCTTGTTTTTAGCTACTTCTAGCACTTATGGAGTGATTCATATCTATGGAGATATATTCCTAAGGATTTGTCTTTTATTTCAAACTGGTGGCATATAGGGTTTAGATGTGAATGTTGACCCTTGAACAAACATGGATAATATATGTCATGAATTGATGAAAATATAATTATCATATTGAGTAGATTTATAATACAAATTTTAATATGGTGGTATCTGATTGTTAGGCAATATGGCTGTGAAATTGTAGTAATGAACCCAAATGCTATCAAGATTAAAAAACACCAATATGCAAAGATTCTAAAATAATTGCATGTATTGATTCATATTGAATGATTCAAATGATTTAAAACCATCTATAAATAATTCTCAACTTAGAATTGGAGTTGACATGCAAAAATTTAGAACTCTAAAAAAATAAAACTCAACTTGCTCTTTTAACAACTGCGATTTTTAGTAATTTCCCATGCAAGTGCTTGTAGCTCTAAAAATCTCTAAAAATAAACTAAACACTAAAATTAACATATCAAATGACTATCAACTAAATTTCAAGTCTGGTTACAAAAATATACAATTTCTAAATTTAGAAAAAATGGAAAATTATATTAAACTTTAATTTTAGACCCTTAGACAACCACGTGTAGCCTCCAAAGGATATTAAAAACATCCATGACCAAACAATCCAGTTATGGTTGCATTGAAATTTTTGAGACAGTTGTTTTGGAATAAATATGGGTTTAAACAAAGCTATGGATCAAAATATATGGCCTTTATTATTAGTGTAGGTTTTTATTTTTCCCTATTTATTAATTAGGGAAATTGTATTTCTTGTGCATACATGGAGTTTTCCTACATTTGTGGGATAGGTTAGCTTACGTGGAGGTGTGTGTCATAGATGTGTCATATGTGTCATAAGTAACTCCCTTGATGGGAGTTACTTCTCTAATCTTAGCACCTTGTCACCACCTTTCATGGAGGAGTTACATTCTATTCTTGGGGTGACTTGTCCACCTTTTGTGGAAGAGTTACTTTCATACTCTCTTATTTGTATTCCTCACTTTGGCCATCTCATGCCAATCAGATTTTAGTTTTCTCCATTTTGTCTTGTGCAATTACTCTTATTGTGTTAATTTCAAATTGCTTTAGCATCTTGTGGTGTGCACTTGCTTCAACTAGTGTGATCACGTCTCCATTGCACTCGCATTATCTGAATTTTGGCAACAACTCCGATATGGTATCAGAGCTTACCCGGTAATCTTGTGTGTGATTATGCTTTTAGCTTATTTTGAAATCAAGAGGAGTGGAGTTCTCTTTATTTTTTTAATTCTAGATTTGGTCTAAAAAATAAAAAAAAATCTGTCAATATCATTTCTTGCCTTCTTACTTTGCTTTCTTAAGTGTATCACTGGCCGAAGAAACTGACAAGGCATACCTAGAAGCTCCGTTAGTAGCCAGAGTATTGATGGGCTTGCTGGCAATCTTAAGCATTCACAAGGGATTGTATTCTGGATCTGCATAATATTCTAGCCTGCAAACCTGCTAAGCGCTGGAGAGCCTTTTCAGCATAACCAGGAGTAGCCTGCTAAAGGATGTCCATTGGTGCAAACGCTAGTGGCAGAGGGAACCTGTGGCTGGCATCTTTACAGATTTTGAGAATGCTGGTGGCAGAGGGAACTTGTGGCTGGCGTGATCTGTTGCTCGTATATCTTGCAGTCGGCCTTGTCAAGGACATCTGGGTTGGTGGTAGAGGGAACCGGTTCGGTTAGATTAGAAGGTAGAATGAGCTTAGGGATCTCCTTCACGGACTTCAAAACAATTGGTAATCTACTGTCTTTGCTGAATGGCACCTAGTTCAGACTTTGTTCTTGGTTTCCAAAGTCTTTTTTAGTGGGCCCACTCTCTCTCCCTATTTTTATTAGCAAAATTGCTTTTGATAATTATTCTGATTTTAAACAGTCATTTGATTTTTGAATTAAAATCAAATTTGAAATTTAGCATTCAAAAAGGCAGTTTAGAGGTTTAATTTCAACTTATATCTTCGACCTATGAAGACGAGGGGTGAGGCCCGGGTTGGCAGGAGGCCAATTCCCCCTCATAAAAACCTCCTTTGGATTCCTCATTTCATGCCAAATCCAATGAGTAGTTAGAAGGTCACTTTTTCTCCCCATAATAGACATTTTTTAATGTTTTAGTGTTTTTTTTGCAAAAACACTAGTTTACAGGAAAATTGTAACTTTAATATCTTGCAAATGGTAGCTCAGTTTTGGGTGCCATTTTTTGAAAAAGTGCTTGTAATTCAATTATCCATAGTGTAGACTTGTTATTTTTTAAAAACTCACTAGTTTATAAAGTGCCAAAATTTTGGGTCTCTCGAGATGCATTTTCAGCTGAGTCCGACGTCTGTTTGCTTTAGTCTTGCACTGATTGCTCTAAGACACATTTTTAGCTGAGTCCGATGTCTTTTGAGCGTGCACTTGCATATTTGGGGGGGGGCTCAATATTTTGGGGGGATGTGATTGCTTTTTCACAACTTGCAAATTTTCACTTTCATTCTCCTTTCTGCATAAATTCACAACTTGCAATCAACACAACTTCACCTAAATTCAGCTAAAAAATGGATTCTTTTCAACTTAAACCTCTAACACCCTTCAACTATCATGAATGGAAGGTTAAAATTTCAATCATTCTTAGAAGCAAAGGGTTGTATAGGATCACCATGGGTACTGAAGTAGAACCCAACACTGATGCTGAAAAGGTTAAGTGGTACAACCGTAGTGATGAAGCCTTTGGGTTACTGAGCTTATCTATGTCTCCAAAACTTCTCTTCCACTTAGAATCCTCCCAAACTCCTAATGACATACGGGACACCTTAGAAAAGTTATTTGGGAAGCTTGATGAGATGAGAGGTCATGAGCTCGAAAACGAACTCATAAGTCTAAGTCATAGCAACTTTGACACCCTACAAGACTTCTTCACTAAGTTTAAGGCCCTTAGATTGCAATTGAAAGAATACGGGATAGAGAAGAAAGATGATCAACTCATACTTTCTATTCTCACAAAGCTAGGTCCAAGCTATTCAGTCTTTGTCTCCACTTTCCATGCCACTAAAAGTGCCCTTGGCACTACATGGAAAATGCCTTCTTTGGATTCATTTATTGCCAACTTGACTAGGGAGCAAGATAAGCTAATTTATATGGGCAAAATAAAGTCTACTCAACCCCAAGCCTTGATAGCTGGAAATGGTAAGGATAAGACTTCAACAAAGGAGAAGAAGAAAAAGAACAAGGACCAAGACCAGGAGAAGAAGAAAGAAAACACCAATCATGCCAAAAACAACACTGAGTCTTCATCCTCCAATGCTAAACCTAAGAAGGAGAAGGTTAAGTGTGCCTATTTTAAAAAAATAGCGCATGATGAACACAAGTGCATGAAGAAACAAATAAACCACCTAACCCATCTTCTAGAGAAGAACAACATAGGTGTTCCAGAGTCCATCAAGCAAAATTCATCTACCCAAGATTCTACTAAGGCAAAAGGCAAGGGTAAGGAGAAAGAAAAGGGCAAGGCCCTTGTAGCTACAACAGCTTCCACATCTTCATGGGTCATCAACTCAGGTGCTTCTCACCACATGGGCTCTTCACTAGTTGAGTTTTCATCTTTAGAGCCTTGTAGCATGACTTCAATTAGTTTGGGTGATAACACTTTAGTTTCTATTGTAGGGAGACAGTCAGTTGAAATGGAAGGAGGAACTGTAGACACCGAAATCGCGTCGACTCCCCTAGTCATTCCCCATTCTATTCTTCTTCGCCTATTTAACCCTTGTCGATCACTTTTTCCACTAGCCTCGACCCTGGCAGCATGTAAAAATGAGCACAGAGCTAAAGCTAGACTCTATCCCCATTATGCATCTGCCGACGACGGTCATTACCTGGCCGACGTTGCCAACGTCGATCACTTATCGGCCGACGTCGGCAATCCTACCGACGTCGGTCACCTTACCGTTACCCGTTTTCAGTTATCATTCAGTTCCCAATCGGTTTCCCGATCGGTTATCGAATCGTCTCTCAAACCGTCCCTCGCCTTCATCAGCATCCGCCGATCAATCCCAAAAGGCTAACGAATGAATCAATCAATCAATCGATCCCAAACTCTGACATTCACAGACTCTGGCAATCAATCAGCTCTGACGATCAACCAACTCCAGCATTCGACCAATCCGCATTCGCTTCGATCAACTTACGGCAACGCTTCGACGACTTCAATCATGGCTTTTATCATGTCTTCTGACAGGTAAGTATTTTCTTCTGTTTGTTTTATTTCTTTCTGGTTATTATTTGTTTGTTATTTCTATTTCTATCACCCCAGATCTTCAGACTGTAGACCTGAATCCTGAGTCCCTTCTTTACATCTCTGCCCACTATCCAAATCTATAACTCTGTCCAAACTCGACTAAAACCCCCAGACCCTGTCTAAACTTGACCTTACTTTGACTAGACCCTGTCAAAACCCTGTCCCGAACCTAACCAAGACCCTATCCCGACTCTACTAGACCTTCTGCAACTCACCCAGACTCTGTCCAGAGCTTACCTCGACCGACGCCGGTCACTACCCTGACCGACGCCGGCACTTTAACCGACGTCGGCACCTTTACTAACCGACGCCGGCACTACAGAGACCGACATTGGTGACTGCACAGAACAGTTTACTACATTATCAGGTACGCATTTTAATTTCTATCATTTTATCTTTCATTATATCTACTTTAGTCCAATATTCTATTTTATTTATCAGTGGGTTGATATCCTTCTAGGAAGTCTTCGTACTTCTGAGATCGGGCGTTTGCCTGATAGCCCACCATATCTTTGACTAACGTTTTTCCGTGTTTCAGCCTTTTCTTCTTTGCAGGTGTCATTCCTCCACATCCAAAGAGGAGAATCTTCCAACGTCTGATTTCGGTGCGCACGACTTTATCAGGTATCTTCTAGCCTTGACCATTTCTTTTAGTTTCTTATTTCTTCTTTGAATGTAGAAAGCAATTTTGCATAGAAACATTCTGGCACGCCCGGTGGGACCTAAGGCCTTCCTTGGGTTCTTTCTTTCTTTTGTTCATATAGGTGCATTAGGTTCCTTCCTTTTCGCCTCCTTTCATCTCTTCTTAAATGACATCATAAGCAGGAAATAAAAAGAACTTTTCTTTTCTTTCTTGCACTTCTAGACTAGCTAAAACTCATATTCTTCGACTCTTTCTCCATTCGTCTTCATACGAACAAACATTTCGACTTGGGCATTAAAACACTTTGCATTCATTTCTGTTTGCCTGCATCTCTTAGACCACACATAGTAATTAAACCGCATATTGAATTAATCTAGATCACTTGATGTTACACGACCAAACCACTTGCACAAAACAAACATCTTAACTTACCTGAGACAAGGCCCGACTGGGATTTCATCCCCCAGCGGATACCTTACCCATCCCGGCGATCTTACTTGGATTTCATCACCAAGGGGAAAGCCCACTCCGTTCTCTGGCGGAGCCTAATCTCTAGGTGAGGTATATTTTGGCTAAGCGAAACCAGCTAACCACTGGAATCGTGAAGTGAGGGGAGCTTGCTCCTTAGCACCAGGCCGCGTACCGAACCTAACACAGACTTCTTGAGCACCATAACAAAACTTGAAACCATCCATAGACTGCTTCTTCTAGGACCTGACTCAAAAGCCAATCTTCTTCTACACACATTCTGAGGCATAAGCCACTATAATCCTAATAATTTACTTCTAGGGTTTTAGGATCTGCTTGTGTCTTCATCCTTTTTTTCTTATCTGCTTGTTTGAGCTTGTGAGGACGTTCTTCCTTGCCTTGAATGGTTCTGACTCGTAGCCAAGCCAAGGCTCTAGTCGATCACGCGAGGCATCATCCTCTTCCATCTACCCCGCCTATAACCAGCCCTATAATGGAGTTCAACTCAGAAACTGAAAGAATTCCTATTAGATCATCCCCGACCCAGATGCCTATCATCCCAAAAGGGGACCAAGATTTTTCAAGATTCTTGGACCTCAATGCCACAGCCCTCCAAAACTATCTCGCGAGAAACCCAACGCGAGACCTCTCGGGCGACGTGGCGACGACATCAATACCGTTCGCCACCCAACCCTTTTCGACTCAGCCTTTCACCTCAACCGTTAACCCGACCATGGCCTATATGCAAAGTTTGGCCTCCTCGTCTATTTTTAGACCGACCTCCATTAGGGTTTCATTACCCCTTCAACCACCTGCAATTCAACCAAGTTCTACATCATACCAAAACTTGATTGTCTCGACCCCTCACACTCGTGCGCCCACAAATGCAGGAGTGCCAACCTATCCTTCTACCAATGCTGCCATTCAACCATCTTTGGCGGTATCTAGTTAGCCTATGCATTCTACCTTCATAACCCAACCACCTTTTGCCTCCACTTCTGCCCCTGCGACTAGTCATCCGTACGTTACACCCTTACTGGTACAACCGACTACGTTGTACACCTCTTCTAGCCTCTTTCAAGTGCCTTACAACCTAGGGGGTGCTCCGTCTGTCAATTCATCAGCAGACGTCATCAAGATGCTGATGGATAAAATGTCCAGTCTCGAAGCTTCTATCTCCGGTTCAAGTAATGTCTCTTCATATGACCAGATTTGCAACGAGCCCATCCATCCTTCTGTCCCTATCTGACCATACCCCAACCATTGGGAGCTTCCTAAATTCACTCGCTTCCAGAGTAAGGAGGACCCGCAACAACATCTTCGGGCATTCAGACATGCCTGCTACCTTATCGCCCATGACGATGCGTTGCTTCTACGCACGTTTCCTATGTCTCTTTCTGGCCCTGCCCTTGACTGGTATAGCTCTCTTGCCAGACATTCTATCTTTTCATTCATTCAACTCACCCAACTATTTGTTGACCATTTCTCAATCAATATCACTAAACAAGGCTCGATCACAGACCTTTACTCTCTTAGGCAATTTGACGACGAATCAATAGTTGATTTTGTCGCCCGTTGGAGAGGCTTGATTAACCAGCTCTCCTTCTCCTTGCCTCAATCTGAGCTCATTGAGCTCTTTTCCTTAGCATGTGCCAGTCACATCTCGTCCACCTTGCGGGTTCAAACATTCCACACTTTCGACGAGGACTTCACCATGGCCCGAAAGCTTGAACTCCGCACCATTGAAGAAGATAAGGTCAAATTGCGTAACGCTAACACAAAAACCAATGACCACTCTTCTTCCAGACCTTCTTCTGCCCACTCTCAATCCAAGGGGTCGGTAAACACTGTCATCTTTAGACCATCATCTTCAACAATAACCAACCGACCATCATCTTCAACATTAGACTACATCAATAAACATTTTCAACATCAATCCATACAGCGTCAATTCACTCCAATTGGGGAGTCATATGCCTCTGTCTTGGATAAACTCGTCAAGCAGGGGGTCCTCAATCTCCCTTCAATCCGACGACATCAATTCGACCCCTCAACACCTATCCCTGCATGGTACAGGGAGAATCACTTTTGCAACTATCACCGTGTCAAAGGCCATGACACGAATCACTGTCAAACTTTCAAAAACATTGTCCAGGACATGCTAGACAAAGGGGATCTTATCTTAGATAACCCGAATGCACCACCCAACCAAAACCTCGACATCCTCAAGCAACCCTTTTCTAATCACCCGCCTACTCAAGACAACGTCCAAACCATGATCAATGACCTTCAAGACCATGATATACACACGGTCGACACTATCTTTTCTCTTATCCCTGACCAATCTCTTTCACAGGTGGAAGACCCTTCTTCCCCTATACCTCCTCCACATGGCAAAGAACTTCCTTCTCCTACTTGTCCTCCATCAACTTCTCCCATATTGGAAGACGCTTTGACCACATCAACATCAGCTGCCTCACCTTCATCCTTATTATCATCCATAGATTATCATACCTTTTCGACTCCTCAACCACACACAGAAGCCATGACTACTCCGGTGCTCTTTCCTCTTAAAGAGCCCACACCTTCAATCTCTTCTCCATCGAGAGAAGAACCATCCACATCTAAGTCTAAACCCGCGCAGGCGTCCATCATGCCCAAAGAGATTAAATCTCTTGGTGTTTGCCCCACATCTAACCTCACCTCGCATAAAGGTGGCCCTCAACCCAAACCAAAGAAGGCTACTAAACCACATCGGAGGCCTCCTCCCCCACCTTCGTCATTACCTTCAATCTTGGGCCCACATCCATCTACTTTAATAGGAGTTCTTCCTACTCCCATACTTCACAGAGGCAAGTCACCTCCATTACTCCCTCAACCCATTAGACTTATACCTCCTCCAAACCATCGACCAACGTCTCTTACGCCCCTCAAACCAAAGTCACCAACTCTCACTGCAACAAGACACTCAGACCCGTTAGCAGGTTCTTATGCTTTGTTGTTACGGCAATTATTGCAGTCCTCTCGTATCTATCTCCCACCTCTTAAACCATATCAATCTCTCAGACCAAAACCGCCTTGGTTTGACAACACTCAGGTTTGTGCGTATCATCGCACGCCTGGGCATGACACCGAACATTGTTGTGCCCTCAAGGTTGCCATTCGCCAATGTCTGGAAAATGACACCCTTCTTCTCGACCACATCATTAATAAACCTTCAACACCACCCCACTCATCAATTCTCGGATCAAGGCCATCTTGGTTTGACAACTCTAAATTCTACTACTATCATCACACTTTGGGACATGACACTAAGCGTTGTTGCGCTCTTAAAGCTGTCATTCGTCAACACCAGAAAAAGGACATCCTTCTCATCAAGGATCCTCTTGACCACCCCTCTGACAAATTATCAACACCGACCCATGCCTCTCCAACCTCGTCACCTAAATCAGGATCTCCACGCCAGACTAGGGTCCCTTCGCCGCCTTTAACCCCCTTATTTAAAATCAACACTGTCAATCTGACCACTAAACCTCAACCGACCTTAACCAATCTGTCAAAAATTCTTCCTAGCCGCTGGGGGAATTCAACCTTCATCCAAACCTCGACCAATTTTTCAACACAGTTTCGACCACATATCAATCACTCTTTCAACTTAACCTCAACCAGACTAGCAACCAAACATTTAACCCGACCTCAACCAAACATTCGACCCAACCAATCAACCCTCGACCAACCATTGACCAACTATCAAATGACCAAATCTCAACCAAACATTGACCAACCTTTTTATCAAAATATTCAACCAGTCTCAACCAATCAACAATCATATCAACCAACTTCACAATCAACACCTGACCAATCTGGAAAGAGGCAAATAGGGAAAGTTTTCTCCTAATTGGCTTGGACCTTTTATTATCACGCACAAGTATGGATCAGGGACTTATCGTCTGTCTTCTCTTGATGGACGACCAGAACCTGAGCCTCTTAATGCGTTGCATCTGCGACCGTTCTACTGCTAGTCGAGTACTCGTCCACTTGACACTTAACTTGAGCTCGTCTCTTGAGCAATCCCTGTCCTCTCAGTCCTAATTCCTTTCAACCCTATTCCTCTTAACAATTCTTATAACCCTTTTATGCTGCATGGATGCTTTGTCCTAATAAAAGGGAGCCCTTGACCTTCTATAATCTTGTCCATGACTCACATTTCTATAAAAACAAATCAAGATGTCACAATATCCATGGTCACTATATCAATATCAAATCAAAAGGCAGACTGCTCCCTCGAAGGACAGCTGTACTATCATTGTTGTAATTAATAGACTGCTCCCTCGAAGGACAGCTATTCAAAAGCCCTTATATTAAACAAAAATCTAGACCACTCCCTCGAAGGATGGCTATGACTAATCTGGCAATAAACAGCACTATTTTAGAAGCTTCCCCCATTGATCAGCTTCACAACTGACCACCAAGCAAATGGCATCTCTATGAAGGCTTCCCGCATTGATCAGTCTGCACCTCAAAAAAAAAAATTGAGTCATGGAATGGACTTATAGTTGTCTCAAGGTCTCCTATAAAAAGGGGCAAAGTTATCTCTGCTCTTAAAACGGGTTACCCTTTTTCCTCCTCCTATTCCCTGCTCAAGGGACTTCGAGCTCACTTTAGTGTCAAAGTGATTCGATTACCGCTCTAACATAACTATGGTCAACGACGTCACGCATGAATGGGGCTCTTGGTTCTCATAACCCCTATCTATGCTCTCTTTTTGGTCCTTGTCAATAAAAGAGCACTATGCTTTTCACTTCTTCTACACTTTGGTCACATTCACCTTCATCACTTGTCAATCGACTCAACTCAACTCTCTTTTCAGACCACTCCCATAGCCTATTCCCCCTAGTTTCTATGGACACCAATACACATGGAAACTATCGACCTGCCGCAATTTATGTTCAGCATAAACCAATACTTGTTGAAGCATAAATAGACCTCAATTCATTTTTAGCATACATCCATCACGAATATGGAATATTGCTAGGGATGAAAGACCTCTCCACCAATGTTGCAGAATACACCATTTGGAAAAGGCTGCAACATCTCTTCTCCTCATCATTTCATCATAACCAAGACCAATCTATCGACCATTTTGACCACCTGTCTACTCCTCGGACCCTTAGTCTGAACTACATTGGTCTGAGGCCCTTCCACAGGG
This sequence comes from Torreya grandis, assembly GCA_037957365.1. Taxonomy (NCBI): domain Eukaryota; kingdom Viridiplantae; phylum Streptophyta; class Pinopsida; order Cupressales; family Taxaceae; genus Torreya; species Torreya grandis. Next base: position 5,690,334 of record JARHVA010000038.1, on the reverse strand, counting down.
GCTATGTAGGCAGCACTCAGATGACACGACCATTTTCTGGGGTTATCTTGACCATTCTCGTTTGTTCGTCTCTATGATGGACAAACCTTCTTTCCTTCTTTTAACCATAACCTTGCCCTTGCCCACGACCCATGCTATCCCTTTATCCCTCCCTCCCTTCTTGGGAGAACTACATTGGCCTGAGGCCCTATCACCAGGGCTATGTAGGTAGCACTCAGTTGACATAGGGTCTTCTGGGGTTAGCTCGACCACATCCTTTCATCCATTCCTCCCCTCGACCACCACCCATTGGCGATCATACCTATCTCCTCCGCCCTTGACCACTTCCAAGACACTGTTGCCTTGGTTGTTTTTGCATGTATGCTACCTCATGACCAGTTAGCAAAATTGTGCGCAGACCTTTTTGGACCCTCACAAGTATAGGATCGCAAACCGGTTGATCCGCACTACTTGTGGCTTTTTCGTGTTTCTAGGAGCACTTCCTGAGCCCGGGATACCTAGAACGCGACGACCCATTGGAGCTTCAGCTTCGATTGAATAACCCGATCAGTAGACGACTAAATGCTGGGGCTCGGTTACTTCAATTTTGGCACTCCTCGACCCTTGACCTGCAACACTTTGACCTAACCATCTCGTGCAGTGATATACGCGCAATCACGCCTTTTGCAGCATTCACCCTCACCCCTTTTTCATCCACTCTTTGTCAAATCAGCACCTGATTCCCGGTTCCCTTCCCTCGACTCCTGCTTTGAGGGGGAATACCTCATCCATAATCGGGGCAATCCGCTTCCTATTTTTGTCTTACAGTTCATTCGAACAACCAACAAGACGAAATCAACCTTATCCCTCACCTAGGGCAATCACTCCTATTTTTGTCTTGCAGTTCGTCCAGAACAACCAACAAGACAAAAAGGGGCAAATGTAGACACCAAAATCGTGTCGACTCCCCTGGTCATTCCCCGTTCTATTCTTCTTCGCCTATTTAACCCTTGTCGATCACTTTTTCCACTAGCCTCGACCCTGGCAGCATGTAAAAATGAGCACAGAGCTAAAGCTAGACTCTATCCCCATTGTGCATCTGCCAACGACGGTCGTTACCCGGCCAACGTTGCTGACGTTGGTCACTTATCGGCCGACGTCGGCAATCCTACCGACGTCGGTCACCTTACCGTTACCCATTTTCAGTTATCATTCGGTTCCCAATCGGTTTCCCGATCGGTTATCGAACCATCTCTCGAACTGTCCCTCGCCTTCATCAGCATCCGCCAATCAATCTCAAAAGGCTAACGAATGAATCAATCAATCAATCAATCTCGAACTCTGACATTCACAGACTCTGGCAATCAATCAGCTCTAACGATCAACCAACTCCAGCATTCGACCAATCTGCATTCGCTTCGATCAACTTATGGCAATGCTTCGACGACTTCAATCATGGCTTTTATCATGTCTTCTGACAGGTAAGTATTTTCTTCTGTTTGTTTTATTTCTTTCTGGTTATTATTTGTTTGTTATTTCTATTTCTATCACCCCGGATCTTCAGACCGTAGACCTGAATCCTGAGTCCCTTCTTTACATCTCTGCCCACTATCCAAATCTATAACTCTGTCCAGACTCGACTAAAACCCCCAGACCCTGTCTAAACTTGACCTTACTTTGACTAGACCCTGTCAAAACCCTGTCCCGAACCTAACCAAGACCCTATCCCGACTCTACCAGACCTTCTGCAACTCGCCCAGGCTCTGTCCAGAGCTTACCCCGACTGACGCCGGTCACTACCCCGACCGACGCCGGCACTTTAACCGATGTCGGCACCTTTACTAACCGATGCTGGCACTACAGAGACCAACATCGGTGACTGCACAGAACAATTTACTACATTATCAGGTACGCATTTTATTTTCTGTCATTTTATCTTTCATTATATCTACTTTAGTCCAATATTCTGCTTTATTTATCAGTGGGTTGATATCCTTCTAGGAAGTCTTCGTACTTTCGAGATCGGGCGTTCGCCTGACAGCCCACCATATCTTTGACTAACATTTTTCCGTGTTTCAGCCTTTTCTTCTTTGCAGGTGTCATTCCTCCACAGCCAAAGAGGAGAATCTTCCAATGTTTGATTTCGGTGCACACGACTTTATCAGGTATCTTCTAGCCTTGACCATTTCTTTTAGTTTCTTATTTCTTCTTTGAATGTAGAAAGCAATTTTGCATAGAAACATGAACATTCAACAATGTTCTAAGTGTTCCTTCTCTTTCAACCAATCTCCTATCAGTGTACCAAATCACTCACATTGGTCAGGGCATGAGAGTTGAGTTTTCACCAGATTTAATGCCTGTCAGGGAGTTACATAGTGATACTACAGTGGCAGTGGGAAGGGCAGATTACCAAGCCAGGTTATACACCTTTTCACATTTTGCATTAGATTCTTCTCCTACAGCATTGCTGACTCATTCAGTTGGAGTTAGAAAATTGTGGCATGAGCGGTTTGGCCACCTTAACTACCGCTATCTTGAGCAACTTTGTAAAAATGACATGGTCATTGGCTTGCCTCGTGTCTAATTCTCAAAAGGACTTTGTGAGGGGTGCTCCCTTGGGAAGCATCCTGAAGCAAAATTTGACAAAGGCAAAGCTTGGAGGGCTTCACAACCTTTGGAGTTAGTCCACAGTGATGTATCAGGAACCTTTCCCAAATCATCTTTCACAAGGGCCAAGTACATCCTCACTTTCATTGATGACTTCTCTAGGTACACTTGGATATATTTTCTCAAACAAAAGTCTGAAGTGTTTAAAAATTTTCTAGACTTCAAGGCTCTTGTTGAGAAACAGAGATAGAAATCCATCAAGGTTCTTCAAATTGATAATGGAGGGGAGTATGTCAGCATCAGGTTTGAGCAATTTTGCACCACAGAGGGGATTGATTTACAGTGCATAGTCACCTACAGTCCTTCATAGAATGGGGTTGCAGAACACAAGAATAGGTTCTTGAAAGAGATGGCTAGCTATATGATTCACTCCAAATCCTTAGCACCACAGTACTGAGCCAAAGCCATCAATTGTGCTTGCTACATTCAAAACAGGGTTCCTCACAAAGCTTTGAAAGGGATAACACCCTTTGAAGCTTGGCATAAAAGGAAACTTGATGTTGAGTACCTCAAGTTTTTCAGATCCCCAGCCATGGCCCACATTCTGAAGAAGAAACACAAAGTTATGGAACGTTAGTCCAAGCCTTGCATCTTTGTAGGATATTCGGATGGTATTAAGGGATATTGCCTTCTAGAACCAGTCACACATGAGTTGTTCATCGGGAGAAGTGTCCATTTTTAGGAGAGTCCTAAAGACTCAATGCTTGACACTTCTTCTCCCTCATCGGATCTATTTTTTCATGATGATTCCTCATCAGATTCAGATAAGCCACAACAGGTTCTTGAGCCAGAGTCATTTTCTTCTTCAAGTTCAGATAGCAAGGACAGTGATGCAAAGTCATCCACCTCTAGTCAGTAAGAGGATGAGGAGTTAGCACCTAACTCACCCACTTCTGGGCCACTTTGGGCCAGACATACACTTGAGAGTGCTGGCACTTGGGCAAGAGATCCCGATAGACGTACTAGGGGGATTTTCAGAGAGATCCACATGCCTTCTTTGCTACAGTTTCAGATCCATAAACTTTTTGAGAGGCATTGGGGGTACCTGAGTGGGATAATGCTATGGAGGAAGAATATTCTTCCTTAATCAAAAATCACAATTGGGATTTGACTTCACTTTCTAAGGGAAGAAAGATGGTTCGATGTAGGTAGATATATCGGACCAAGTTTGTAGCAGATGGGTCGGTCGATAAGTACAAGGTGCGATTGGTCGCCAAGGGTTTCTCACAGGTGGCAGGCATTGACTACTCAGAGACCTTTGCACCCATTGCAAAGATGACTTCTATCTGACTCACCTTGGCTATTGCCGCAACACATGGTTGGGATATACATCAGATGGATGTGAAGAGTGCCTTTCTTCATAGAGACCTAGAGGAGGAGATCTACATGGAGCAGCCACCAGGATTTGTTCAAGATTCTTCCTTAGTATGTAGACTTAGGAAATCTATCTATGGCCTCAAACATGCCCCTCAGGCTTGGTATGCTAAGATGGATTCCTTCCTTTTCACAGTGGCTTTCACTAGGTGCCATTCTAATCCCAATGTCTACTTCTTGCAGCAAGATGATTCGCTCTTGATTTTGGTTCTATATGTTAATGACCTTTTGATCACCGAGAGTTCTTCATCGGCTATTGCAATGGTGAAAGCATCTCTTTAGGATAGATTTGACATGACAGACTTGGGTTTGTTGCACTACCCCCTTGGGATCAAGATTTCACAATCAAATTCAGGGATTTCTCTTACACAACCTAAGTATGCTCTTGACTTATTGGCTCGATTTCACATACCTGATTGCAAGCCATCTCTGACTCCCTTTCTATCAGGAGTCAAGCTTGAGATTGATTGTTCTTCACCATTGGTTGATGCCACTCGGTATCAACAACTTGTTGGTAGTCTCATCTACTTGACTCACACCAGGCCTGACATTTCATATATAGTGGGACTTGTCTCCAGATTCATGCAAAAACCCCATGAGCTGCATTAGAAATTAGCTAAGAGGATCTTGCATTACATACAATGTTCACATAGATACGGGATTCATTACAGATTTGGCATAGAGGTTGACTTGGTTGGATATACAGATTCAGACTAGGCTGGTAATTCACAGACTCGCAAGTCCACTTTTGGTTACAATTTCTCTCTAGGTTTTGGTCCTATCAGTTGGTCTAGCAAGAAGCAAAATGCTATTGCTATATCATTCTTAGAGGTAGAGTACAGGGGAGCTGTTAATGCAGCTACTAAGGCTATTTGGCTTCAGGTGATTCTTTTTGAATTTGGCATTCCCATCAGGTAGCCCACCATCATTTATTATGACAATTAGAGTACCATTCAAATTTGTAGGAATCTAGTTCAGCACCAGCAAACCAAGCACATAGAGATTCACATGCATTTCATTCAGGAGCTTATTCATAGTTAGGTCATTGACTTGATATTTTGCCAGTCTTCGGAGCAGGTTGCAGACATCTTCACCAAACCTTTCACTGAGAGCAAGTTTATTCATCTACAAGCTCTTCTTGGGGTGCGGTCCACATCTGTAGTAGCATCATCTTTAGGGGGGCCTTCTAGCCTCTTCTTTCTTTTATGTCTCTCTTTTGGGGGGGAGTTTTTTCCTACGGGTTTTCTCATTTTCTCTATATTATGGGAGATTACATTTGTACATGGGTACCTCATCAAGCCTAGTTGCCGAGACCTATTTTATATTTCCACACTGCCCACCTAAGCTACGCTTATGGGGGGTATTAGTGTAGGTTTCTATTTTTCCCTATTTATTAATTAGGGAAATTGTATTTCTTGTGCATACATGGAGTTTTCCTACATTTGCGGGATAGGCTACCTTATGTGGAGGTGTGTGTCATAGGTGTCATAAGAATGTCATAAGTAACTCCCTTGATGGGAGTTACTTCTCTATTCTTAGCATCTTGTCACCACCTTTCATGGAGGAGTTACATTCTATTCTTGGGGTGCCTTGTCCACCTTTTGTGGAAGAGTTACTTTTGTACTCTCCTCTTTGTATTCTTCACTTTGGCCATCTCATGCCAATCAGATTTTGGTTTTCTCCATTTTGTCTTGTGCAATTTCTCTTATTGTGTTAATTTCAAATTGCTTTAGCATCTTGTGGTGTGCACTTGCTTCAACTAGTGTGATCACGTCTCCATTGCACTTGCATTATTCGGTTTCTAACAATAACTCCGATATTTATAAGTTTGACCTCTTTTTTTGCATCATTCTCCTCTGGCTGAAAATAACTTAGCTCCTAAAAGTTGCTATGATTATACTACTGCCATTTTTTTTTATCAATCTTCTTTAGGCCTTATTCTATAAGCCAAGTATTATCTTCCTAATATAATCCTTCCCACTGTACCAAGTACCTATCATAACATCATTTCCTTTTGTTTAATGTCTTCTTATCCAAAACCTGCACTATCTTTTATTTCTTCTTCTTTGGCACATGTTGTTGTCATTCTACTTCTTCATTTTCTTCACATTTACCATCTTCTCCATGGAAATCATATAAATCTAAAAAATCAAATACTGGAGATATATAAAAATTTTGTGGTAAACTCACCTCATAAGCATTGTCATTGATTTTCTTCACAATTCTACATGGTCCAGTTTTCTTGTACTTCAACTTGTTATATGTGCCTTTTAGAAATCTCTCTTGTTTCAAGTAAATAATCATTAAATCTCGTTCTTCAAATATTTTTGACCTTATTCTGACACTTGTTACTTCTTTATAATTCTTATTACTTTCCTCCAACTTTCTTCTCACTTATTCTTGTAACTATTGTATATGTTCTGCAAATACTTATGCATCATCACTAACTAATTCTACAATTGGTAACTATACCAAATCTAAAAAACTCATAGGATTTCTCCCATAAATAATCTAAAATTTTTATTTTCCTATTTATCTATTCACTAAACTATTATATGAAAACTCAGCTTGCGGTAAAGCCAAGTCCCATTGCTTGGGATTCTATCCAACCATGCATCTCAACAAAATTCCCAAGCTCATGTTTATAACTTTTATTTGTCCATATCTTTGGGTTTGGTATGCACTATTGAATTGTAGCTTAGTCCCCATCTTCCTCCATAAATTCCTCCAAAAATGAATTAGATATTTCATGTCCCTATCTGATGTAATGGTTTTTGGAACACCATTCAATCTCATAATATCCTTAAAAATAGTTATACAAATCTAGTGGCATCATTAGTTTTATTACATACAATAAAATGAACCATCTTAGAAAACTTGTCTATAACAATAAAAATTGAATCATTACCTGGTTTTGTGTTTGTTAATCCCAACACATAACCCATACTCAAATCTGTCTATGGTCCCCTTAGAACCAATAATGGCATACACAACCCTATATTTTGTGCATGTCCTTTTTCCACTTGACATATCCTTCACCTTGCAACATATCTTTCCACATCTCTCTTCATCTTTGGAAAAATACTTCTCCTTCACCAAAGATATTATCTTTGTCTTACCAAAATGTCCATCCAAATGACCACTATGCAATTATCTTATAATATTATCTCTTAGAGACCCAATTGGATTACATAATTATTTCCCTTTGAAGAGACAATCATTATCCATAAGATATTATTCATAAGCATTACTTGTATCACCTGTAAATGGATTACAACATTGCTCAACTATCTTTCCAAAATTTGGATCAGTATCATATTCTTCTTTATTAAATTCAAATCTAACTACATCATTCACCATAGTGGTTATCAACTCCACTTGCTTGCACAAAGTATCAACTACCTTATTCTTTTTTCTTGATTTGTGCGTCAACACAAAAGTATAACCATGAAAAAAATACAGCTACTTTGCATGCCTACTATTTAACTTCTTTTGAGTGTTCACACACTTAAAATCCTCATGATTAGTAAATAAGATAAACTCCTTAGGCACCATGTAATGCCTTCAATGTCTTAATGCTTGTACAATGGCATAAAATTCAACATCATACATAGAATATATGCTATTTGATTCCCTTCTTGACACAACACAATACCAACTCCCACAAATGAAGAATTACAATCAACCTCAAACACTTTGCTAAAATATCGTAATGCTAAAATAGGTTTTTATGTAATTTTCTTCTTCAAAAACTTAAAGCTTTATATTGCTATCCTTGTCGATGTAAATTCCCTTCCTCTAATACAATTGGTTAGTGGTGCAACAAGACTACTAAAATTCTTTATGAATTTTTTATAAAAAGTATTTAAACCATGGAAACTTATTGCCTCTGATATGTTCTTTGGGATAGGCCACTCAAAAATTTCCTTTAGTTTTTCTTCATCCATTCTTACACCATCTGCTGAAATTACAAATACCAAAAATACCAAAGTATTTAACATAAACCTACATTTATTCAAATTTGCATAGAGCTTATCTTTTCTTAATAATTCTAATATCATTCTCAAATGATGTAAATGCTCTTATTTAGTTTTACAAAAAAATAAAATATCATAAAAATGAACCACCACATACTTAACACTGTATTCTTGTAGCATTGTGTTCATCACCCTCATAAATGTGTTGGGTGCATTAGATAATCCAAATGGCATGACCATCCACTCATGTAAACCATCCCTAGTTTTGAATGTTTTTTCCACTCATCTCCTTCACCAATTTGAATTTGATAGTATCCACTCCTTAGATCAATCTTGGTAAAATATTTTTCTCTTGCAAGAACATCCATCATATCATCTAAACAAGGTATAGAAAATCTATACTTGATTGTAATTTTATTGATTTATATACTATCCACAAACATCTTTGATCCTCCATCTTTATTTGGAGTTAACAATACTGGTATTGCACAAGGACTCATGCTCTCCCTTACTAAACCCTTCCTCACCAATTCAATAACCTGCTTATTCAAATATACATGTTTTGTTGGACTCATCCTATAAGTTACTTAATTGGGTAGAGATGATCCTAAAATCAAATCAATATGATACTAAATATCTCTCTTTGATGGTAAACTATATAGTAACTCATCAGGTACAACATCTTCATATCATTTCAACACTACTATTATTTCTATTGGTGTTTGTACTACTTATGTGTCTTCTTTCTTTGCTACTAATGCATAACAACAACCTATCATCTTCATGTCTTTGATAAATTATTTTTTAGTCAACATGATTTTCGTCTTCTCTTATTATTTAAGAGGTGAAAAAACTACCTTCATACCACCTTTCCAAAAACTATATGTGTTCTTTGTTACATCATGAATTGCTTTCTATCAAACTATCATGGCCTTTCCAATAACACATGGCATGCATCCATTGGTATTACATCACACCATATTTCATCCTTTTAAGTTTTACCTATATAAAAATTGATTAAGCACCTTTTATCTACTATAACTTCATTCTCTTTCTTAAATAATGAAATCTGATAAGGATTATGATGCTTTTCACACTACAAACCTAGTTTCTCAATCATGTCCTTAGAAACATATTTACACAACTACCACCATCTATAATTACTTTACATATCTTAGCTCCTGAAGTATACCTTATTTTAAATATATTTATTTGCATCCATGCATCACCACCTTTTTTATTATACACATATTCTTTCCTTGGAGCAATCATTGTTCTTCTCATAATGATATTTCATCAATATTTATTGATCTAACTTTAGTATTTTGATCTTTTATTCTAGCTTCAACTAAATTCACTCCTAGGCAATCCTCTTGCTTCCTTTATTGATCTTGGTAGTGTGGACACTCAAACGCTCTATGGCCTTGTTCTCAACATCTCTGACAAACATAAGACCTATGTTAATTTGGAAACCATCCTCTACCATCGCCATAGCTTTATCCACTTTGAAATCCTCTTCCTCTTTACTGGTATTAAAACCCTTATCTATTATATTCTTTTATTTTTATACCACATAATAATTCTCCTCTAGCGGTATTAAGCCACATCAATTTGTATTAAATCCACCTCATCCCCTTATTAGAGGGGATTATCCTCTTCTTGGCCCAATAGATGTTCTTTTGGATCTCTATCTATTTTGTTTTTCTTCTACCTTCAAATCTAATTGATAATCTTCCTTCATACAAAGTATTATATGCATGCTTAATTCATCTTTAATAGAAATCTTCAAACCATTTACATACCTTACGACTATATGTTCTTTCATTTCATCATGATCCACTAGTATGGAAATATTGTAAAACTCATCTGTATACTCTTGTATAATGTGATCCTTATGCCTCAATTTTTGAATATTATATATAGGGTTTATGCATAATCCACAAGTAAAAATTTCTCCCTTGGCTTCTTCTTCATATTTTTCCATGAGTTGATCTTATCTTTACATTTTCTTTGTCTTTCTTTATGTTGGTAATCCTACCAAATCATTGCATAACCCTTCAATTTTGTACATGCAAACTTTACCTTCTTGTCTTCTCTCATAGTTCTCCATTTGAAAAACATCTCCATGTTGTTCATCTAATCTATCAACTTCTTTGGTTTTAAGCTTACTTCATAATTTGGAATGTCAACCTTGATTCCTTTGTTCCTTCCTTCTAAAGCTCTAACCATAATCTATTCCATTGATGGTTGTTGTTCTTGTTGCTCCTCCTCTTGCATAATTTATTCTCCATGATCTATGTCATCTTCTACATCATCTTCTACTCTCCTTTATCTTTGATTCACAACAATCTCAATTAATTGTTCTTCTTGTCTATGCATCTCTTGCATAGTCTAGTTCATCTAAGTGATTCTTCCTCATCCTCTCACTAATCCTTGTAACTCGAAGATTCAAACTTGCTCTAATACCAAATATGAACCCAAATACTATCAAGACAAGAAAATACTAATAAGTAAAGATTCTAAAACAATAACCAGTATTGATTTGTAATGAATGATTCAAATAATTTTGAACCATGCATAAATAAGCCTCAACTTAGAATTGAATTTGACATGTAAAAATTTAAAACTCTAAAAATAATAAAACTTGGACTATTTTTTTTAACAGCTGCTATTTTTAGTAATTTTCACATGTAAATACGTGTAGCACTAAAAAACTCCAAAAATAAACTTAACACTAAAATTAACCTATCAAATGAATATCAATTGAAGTTCAAGTCTGGTTAGAAAAATATACAATTTCCAAATTTATAACAATACCAAAAATAATTTTAAACAGTAATTTTAGACCCTCAAACAATCACATATGGCTTCCAAGAAATATAAAAAATATTCATAAATGGACAATAATTTTGGCATGAATATGGGCTTAAATAGAGATAAGGATAAAAAGTTATGGCCTCTGGAAGTTGGGCCTCTTTTTTTGCATCACATAGTCAATGTTAGCATGGATAGATAAATATTATCGACTACAGGGTGGAACAAATTGATTATGAAAAGGATTGGATTGATTTAGTGGAAATTGTTGAGTGGGTATTGTTAAATGGGTAGGGTGTAGATGATCCCTTGATCCATAGGATCAATAGAAGGCATAGTGCATAAATAACCCCAATATCCTAGATGTGCCCCACCCAAGTGGGGATGATAGCTTCTGCAACATTGTTGGCTTTTAATGGGGTATAATTATTTTGATGAGATGCCCCATGTTTCATGAATGGATTTTATGTTACACTCAAATGTAGGAAGGGGAGGATAATGATACCCTATGATAAATTATTGTGTATGCAGTTCCTCAAGGGACGACACATTAAAATTTAATTTAACGTGGGTGACGACATACTTAAGTGTAATACTATATAGATTTGATTTGCTTATTATAGAGGTCCAAACTATAGAATCACCCTCGTGATTAAGGTGTTAAAGATCAATATGATAAGAGGCTAGAATATAGGTATATAATACCATGTTAATCATGGTCATGTCATTTAAATCATGTTAGTTGTGAGGTGTGTGTGGAATATCTATGGAAAAATGTATTTACTCCAAAATTGTCCCCATATCCTTTGGGGGACTAGGAAAGTGGTGTGAATAATGGAGCTGACATTACACATGACGTGAGGGTATTCCTCTATTTGAGATGTAAATTGAGCCATTTCTTTAAAATAGTGTCAATCTTAGATTTTGACATGACTTAGGAAGGTAACATGTCTTGAAGAGGTAGGTATCTCTAAATAATACATGTTAGGTGGATATATAAAACCTAATTAATAATGAAAAGAGAGAGAACAAAAACATAATAGACGAAAATAGAAAGAAAATGATTCAATAAAATGATAAACCTTCACATCAAGTTCACCATAATTTGTATGCAAGGAAAATTACTCATTTTCTTCCCATTTGAATTCCCATGGTTTGGTTGAGGCAATCAAAAAGGGGTTAATACTAACTTCAAGGATTAAATTTGTGTGTTGGATTAAATTTTGTTGAACATATGTTTTCAAGCATTGCTTTATTCTTGAGCTGTTGTATCAATAAATCCTCAATGGTCTTGTAATGGATATTGAGATCTTGAGACCGAAATACTAATATATGTGGATATGTTTGGATATTAGAACTAGATGATGGAGATATTGGTTAATTATATTATTGTTAGAGGTATAAAAGTTTGTTTTCATAACCTATGGGATCCTTCTAGCTCTAAGGGGTTAATATTTCCCCATAAGCATAATTGAATGAAGAGGCAAAGCTAAGGATGTGAAGAACTAATCAAGAAAATTTGATTAAAGAACATATGAGAATGATAGACATAAAACTTGTTATCACAATAAATTGATACCTTGTCACACTAATTTATTTGCAACCCAAATAAATATATTATTTCAATAAATATTATGATTTGACCATAAATAATTACAATAAATAAATTAGAAATTTATAGTAAATTTGTTAACATAGATTAATAATTTGATTTGGTAGACACACACTAATTATTTTAGAATTAATATAATTATGTAGATATATAAGAATATAAAACAAAGTTTTAATGTATGATAATAAGTCAGTTTAGAAAGATAAGTCAATCTATATATAGAAGAGATGTTTGATGTCCATTGTATTACAATAAGGTAATCACTTATCTTATAACTAAAGAAAATAAATAATAATAAATTACTTTAAATTTAATTAAAGAAAATATTATCCACTCAATATGCACAAGTATGTGAATATGAATCTTATTTAAAAATAAACAAAGCTAAAAATATCCTTTTACTTTAAATTTAATTAAAGAAAATATTATCCTCTCAATATACACAAGTATGTGAATATGAATCTTATTTAAAAATAAACAAAGCTAAAAATATCCTTTCAAGATTCATAGATATGCAAATACGAAATTTTGACTCGTGATCTGTAGTTTCCTAAAGTTTTAACTATGTGATGAGGCTTCCTTAAGCATCAAAAGTACTATAAAGACCTCTGAAACAAACAAACATACATACATACATCTAATTATAAACCATTAATCTTATATAGCAATCCCAAATCATTATCAAGTCACATGTACAAAGATTCCTTTTTTTAAAATAGGATGCATAACAACCTTTCATCATTCTAGTGATCGAGAATGAAGACGAATTGGAAATCCTTTTTCCATGGAAGGAAGAGGGAAGTATGTGGCACGATCAACTTCTATCGGCTCCCATCTATTCATTGTAGCAATGTACATAAAAGTCAAAAATAATTAGTAAACCATGAGTTTAAAAGGAAATTTTAATGAAAAACAAAAGTAAACTTAAAAATTAAGGTTGAAAAGAATACAAATTTGACCTGAACTTAGTGACAAAATAGTGAAGGAAGAGAGAAATTTCAAACAGGGCCAATTGATACCCTAGACAAAGCCTAGCGCCTTTTCCGAATGGCATAAATGTTGGGTTTTTAGAAAGCTCCTACAATTAATTAAAAATAAACAATAATTAGTTAGATATATCTATCATCAATTTATTTTAAATAAATTATCAAGGTTTTTTCATAACATACTGGACCCTCATTTTGCCAACGCCATGGTTGGAACTTGTGAGCTTCAAAATAGCACTTCTCATCCAAATGTTGGCCAGTGAAGAACACAAACACATTCCACCCTTTTGGAATAACAAAATCTTCATTGTGGTAAGATTAAATTGTTTTAAATTATATATTTTACTCAATCCTTACAATAAAAGAAAAGAGTGGTGTCATTTTAGAAACCAAAAAAAATTTCTTCTTTGAACCTTTGAATTTAATGTCTTGTTTGGGTTCTCTGAAAAGCCCTGGGGCAACACTAATCAAACGAAGTGTTTCATTTATCACCTACCATAGAAAGAAAAAAATGCAAATTAGTATTATGGCAAAAGGCTTAAATTTTAATTTATGGATCTTTTTACTTGATTTTTTCCCCCAATGTATTCATATAATATTATGTTACAAAGTTAATCATACAAAAAAATGAATGGAAAGACCACATTCCAATGTCACATCGGCCAAAGCCAAAAATCTTAAAACAATTCAATTTTAAAATAAGAGAGTATACATAATATGATTTTGAATCTAATCTAGCCCACTTTGTAAATATAATTTGTATGCGGAATCATCCATGCCTTGCTTTTGATTCAGACTTGAAGGATGGCATTGCTTTCCTCTCTGATAGTTGTTGCTTCATGGGTACAATTTAGGTGACATGGTTCTATATTTTACACATATTTTTTACAGTTAGCTCTGATGAAGTGACTCGAGGAATTAAACTTAAGGAAACATTTGTATCCTTGCAAAGTCAATTGGAGGTCTCTATTCAATTTCTATGAATATAAGTGAAGTGATGCCCTATGATGCCATAGTATCAATGTGCAACTTTGCTTTACGAAGCTTATGATATCTTACAAAGGATGAGTGTCACACAGTAACATGTTTTACATTCATAGTACTATGCTTTGGATATCAATGGTTTAGATATTATTCTTAGATATACTTGGTTAGAGATTGTGGGTACTATCAATATTAATGTGCAAAATAATTTCATGAAGCTTTGGTATAGAAGAAATAAATAACTTTACATGATATCACACATAGCAAGGACCAAATAAAAGTCAACGTAGATCATGAGGATGAGCATGGAGATTGTGAAGAAGAGTATAAGACAGATTGAAAAGAAAATCAAGATGATTCTATAGGAAAGGAACATGTTGAAAAGAACACTTCATCTATTCAAGAGATAAACATAGTAGAAGAAAAAGCTGAAAAGATACACAATGGAAGAAAAGGTCAAAGTAGTAGAAAAAGAGAGTAAACGTTGTGGCATTTATAAACTCCCACCATTGTGAGAGGAAATAGTGGTGAAGACATGTGTAATGGAGTTTCAAAGAATAAATCACTATGGTTATACATGGAATAATAGGAACAATCACTATGGCTATATATGGAATTTAAAGAACCACTATCGAAATAAATGAAATTGGTGGAGCAATAACTATGGCTATCCATTGAAGCCAAGGAAGACCAACTATGGTCATGATTGGAATCAAACAATTGTAGCAGAATCTGGAACCAAATTTGTAGGGCTATAAGGTATCATGATCACATATGAGCACTAAGATGATCAAACATGCCGATAGGTTTGTAATAATTTGACGAACAAACATTGCTTGATTTCTTCTCATGTTTAGGGGATGTAATGTGATAAGAAGGGATGGCATGTTATGTACCTAGGGATGTGATATTGTGATATATATGGGTCAATGGAGATGCCAACATGTGGCATGCAGCGCCTTTAGTTAATTATTTTAGATCAAAGGGGTAACTTGTTGAACTAGTTATGTGGGGAAATGGGTTGGTGTATATTGGTATCAAGGTTCTATGCATAACTTACAGGTAATATATGTTCATATAAAAGAGATGAATATCACTATGAAGTATGTCAAGTAAGTCAAAAATCTTTTATTTGGTAGAAATATATTTGAAGTTGTTCCTTCGAAATGGTGTTCTCATATTGCTAAGATCTTGTAGAATTGTTCCTTCTTTGAGGAATATTGTACAATGTTCTTCTACCTTAAGAGTATCATTCTATCCTCGAATATACTTTATATTGCAACATCTTAACTCACAAACAGCTTGACAACAACAAAACAGAAAGACCACTAACAACAATAATTTCGAGAGATATAACACTTCCACAAAAGTTTCTGACAAAAGATAACACAGTTTTTACTCATAAACTTGGGTGTCAACAATAATGTTATAAAATGTTTTAAAAGAATGTGTCTAGTTCATTGACGTAACCCAAAATAGCATCGTGTTCATCCTAGGCGCCACATCTTTATGGTTAATGTTATTCATACTGACTTAGATGGGCTAAAAAAATAGTTTGCTATGCACTCACCTCTCAAGCCAAGTATGTCTAGGACATGTTGACAAAGTACAATCTTCAAGATTCAAAACCCATAAACACTCTAATTGCAAGTTGAAAAAAACTATGAAAGATGATTAAAGTATTTCATTTGATGAAAATAATTTTATAAGCATGGTGGGAGGTTTGGTGTATCTCACTATGACAATACTTGATATCAATTATAAAGTTTCACTAGTTTTTAGATTGATGGACAAATAATCACTTAAGCATTTGAAAATAGTAATGATAATTTTTAGATATGTAAGAGGTACTTATAGCTATGGTGTTGATTTAAAATCAGTAAGGTCTTTGTGTCTCATTGGATACACAGATTAAAATTGAGGAGGATCTCTTGATGACAAGAATTTAACTTCAGGTTATTGCTTCACATTAGAAATGGGTTGGTTTCTTAGTCTTCAAAGAAATAAGCTACAGTCACATTGTCCTCTACTGAAACTGAATATATAACCCTTATATTAGTTTGCACATAAGGATTGTGGTTGAGAATATTATTTTTTTATTTTAGAGAAGTTCAACTTGAGCCAACACATATATTTATGGTAACAATGAGGCAATACAATTATTCAAGAATTCAATTTATATGCACATTGAATTCAAATATCAATATGATAAAAAATTATGTCATTGAATTCAAATATCCAATGCTCTCGAATTCTCAGTGAGAAGCTTTACAGCAAATACCATGGTTGCCGCTGATGTCTCACGACCCGCAAAGAGCAAAAACAGTATCAGATCTGCAATAATCTCATCAGAGAAGGTTCCTTCTTTCAGAAGCTTGGTCAAAAGATCATTATGGACCACTTCTGGATGCTGCCTTCTCTCCTCCATACACTTGTAAATCGTCTTTATCAGAAATTTTCTTGCGTGTAGTGCAAACCAGAACGATTTCAGGGTCTAAATATATTCAGCAAGAATAAAACTCAAATTGCGGCAACTAAACTGGATCATCCACCTTAAATCCTCTTGCAAAAGTAGTTCCAGGAATATTAAGTGGCACGCAGAAGCTAGCTGCCACAAAAGCCTTATATACTTCTTCCATCTCGTCGGCAGGGGGTAGGTCCAGTAATTTTTTCCCCATCAAATTCAGAACAAGCTGAAAGACATGAAAAGATCCGAATGAAAAAGGGGTTAGCTAATTAGAAAAAGTATATGACATTCATAAACATAAGCATTTGCATGTTGGCTTGCCTGTTGGCACTTGTGCTCAAGAGGGATGACTCTCTGTTGCTCCCATTTCTCCATGCCAGCAAGGAATGTGTGCTGTATGTCGTCCATAAAGTCAGATCTAAGCTTCTCATACTTCAACAAATTCACAGCAGTTCCATGAAGTTTTCTCTGAAGCTCTCCGTGAACTCCCAGCAAACCATATTTGCCTATAATCTTTGCTAGAGAGTTAGGATATTTGGCTTGAAAGAGCCTTCCCTCGTTTTGCAGGAGGTATTTATTGAACTCTGGATCCACCGACACAATTGTCCGTGCTACTCCAAACAAACTGCATCTGAAAATCGGCCCATACCTGTATTTCAATTTCTCTAATTAGATCTCAAAGAAATTTGCCCTAACTTCAATTTAGTAACTGTTATGAATCATCCATAGCAATCATAACAGACACATCAACACACCAAATAATTAATGTTATGCTCAAAGATTTTATGCTTCCACATTCTATAAAATAATAAGTAATATTTTCTGGCAAAAAGTGTGTCTGGTTTTCAAGATCGACACAATCGGATCCACTACTGTAATCCTTCATCAAGAAAAAGTAAATATAAATTTTTAAGTTTAACTGTATGCTGATAGAAGTTGATATATAAACCCCTGTAAAATCAGATCAGATCACCTGTTTAATTTTTCATTCAAATCATTTATAAGTGTTAGTAAGAGTAATACATTCGCTCATGTTCGTCAACGAACTTTCGACGGAGTTTGTGTTGGGAGGAATGAATAGCTTTGAGGAAACTGATTGTCTCGCCTATAAAGGGCCATCCGGCGGATCCAGGTGGGAGTTTTATTTTCTGGTTATTACTCTTCCATACTATTCTTCTTCCCAATGCCACTAAAACTGCTACTGATAGACTGCAAGTAATAATCACTGCTATCAGCATCTGCTGCTCCATGTTTTTTAATCTCTGTGTCTGACATTTCTATCAATCAACTAATTGTAGATATAAAAGGCGATGAAACAGAGATTTCTTGCACTATTGAATTTACACCTAATTGATTTCATAAACTAGGAATTAGTTTAAAACCATTGAAATCTCACCTAATTGAGGATTTCAGTCCACTATTGTAGTGTATTCCAGATTTTGCCATGGCCTTGCTCTTTTTCTTTCTTAGTTTTTATTTGGATGAATATATTAAATTACAAAGTATTTTAAAACCAAGTGATATTCCACTTAAATGAGGATTTTTTTTTTTTTTTTTGATAAATTGCTACTTTAATGATATCTGTCTCATTCCTTTTCACATGGTGGGCTCTTTGTGAGTCAAACAACTTCACCAGTTGAACCAACAACTATCCACTAAATGAAGATTTTAGACCATTATAATATTCCAGAGTTTGTCATATCTTGTGGTCTTTTTCTTTCTTGGTTTTTATTTGGATGATTATATTAAATTACAAATTAGTTTAAAATCATTTAAATCTCACTTAATTGAAGATTGAAGTCCACTAATAATATCCGAGATTTTGTACTCAGCGTGTCTTTTACAATTTGAATATTCACCAATGTCAAGATGTTTTAGGTCCACCTAAACCTTCTTGAAAATGGCCAAACAGCTGTGGGACTTCTTTACACACAATACTATGTTATTATTAAGCAGTTGATTTTAGAAAACATTGGTATATATATTTTCGTTGATGTTTCCTTTATAAATATGAGTTGTGGAAGGTTTTGAAGGGAAATGTTTGAATTGATAATCATCATTAAAAAATCTTTGACATGGAGGGTAGAACATCAAATTTAGCGACTAAATTCTTTGTGTGGTTGGATTTAACATACATTCTTTTCCATTATTGAAAATAGAATTTTGTTCTGAAATATATGTTACAATTCAAAATAAAATGTTAGTAATTGTTGATGTTAAAGAGTGTTTTGCTATGGTACCCACTATAGACCAACAAATATAGGGAACTACACTCCGGGATCTATTTAGAGGATAACCTTTGAGGTTAAAATATTATTTCGTTATATGAACCTAAGGTAAGAAATATATTATTCGAAGAGGAAAAGGAAGGTAGATAACATAAATAAAAGTATAAAAGGAAAATGTGGTGATGCATCAAGAAAGTTAAGAACAAAATCTATTTATTGGTTGGATTATAGCATGAAACATCTTAAACCCTCTTCTCAATAAGCTTAAAATAAGAAGTTTTTTGATCTGCTAGGGTTTTCTCCATGCACGCCATTGAGTCAGCCCTTGGTTCCTTACTTGACCAGCCTTGTGTCATACTACAAACTTAAGTGCCTATGGGACTTAACATTTATTATCATTTAGGGTTTCTTGCCTTCAGACGAGGCCAACCTTTATAATGTCTTCTCCCCATTCTATCCTAGTTGTTTTAGCTACGGAGAAGAATGGAGGAGCATCAATCAATGGCCCCCTATAAGCGTTCGAGGAAGTTTGTCCCGAAGGTATACCATGAGGTAATACTTTAGAACCTGATGTTATATTTCCCATTCTTGAATTTAATTTTGCATGTCAATGGTTAGAGAAATTTTATTTAATAGGATATTTTTTGAGGAGAATCCCCTTTGAAAGTATGTTATGGTCTTGGGTTCAAACTCACTAGGCATCTCATGGCATTAAGCTGGAGAGCGTCTAGAATGACTAAGGTTTATTTCTCTTCCACTTTTCTAACCCATTCCATGCTGAAGGAATTTTCCATAAGTCCACCACTTGGTATGTTAGGAACTCACTAATAGTTATCTCCCCCTAAACATGAGACTTTATGGTCTCGGAGCACTCTGCTCTTAAAGTCCCAATTTTGGTTGAATTTCTAGGCCTCCTACTCTCATGTTGGCACTTTATTCACCTAATAGCATCCTCCATAGGTCATGTAGTTTGTCATGAACAAAAATGGTTCTACTCTTCCAAACCATAACAAAAGGTTTGTGTAGAAGTAGACCTCTCTTAAGACCTCAAGGATTTTGTGGAAATCCAGGTCAGGGATGTAAGGCACTCTCAACGAGTCCTGTATATCAACTTGTCTAACACTTAATTCTACTACCATGCCACAGACCATAATATATGGGATTTCCCCCTTTAGTTGGCTCGCAATAATGTGTCCACTCACACAACTTCTCCCCCTAAACCCTCTCCTAAAGCTAGCAAGACACCAACTGAGGATGGTTGGACTAAAGTTGGGAAGAACACTTACACCAAAGCCACAAACTCAACTACTACTCTCAAAGGAGATAATCCATCTTTGAGCAATGGCCTAGAGGAGCAAGCTCTTGTTGTAAAAGAGCCCTCACCAACTGCAGATTCAAAATTGGTAAAAAATCCCAAGGTGTTCAACACTCCTCTGGATGCTAACGTTTTATCCTAAGGTGTCGAGGCTTCTGGGCCCAATTTTTTAGACTCACAATCAGCCACCCTTCCTCTTTCTACTCGATATGATATGCCCAAATGCTCTCACAACCCTCTTAATAGGATTGACAAGGCAGAGGAAGGAGAGTTTCTGGCTGACCCTAACTTGAGGAAACAATACGAGTTCTTAAATGTCAACAATGGGCACTTCCTGTAGAATCGATATGATGTCCTGGAAGGGCTGGACTCAGAGGACATGTTCCTTGACACCCTTCATCTATGAATTTATTTTCATGAAATGTTAGGGTCTCATAGATCCAAAATGCAAGTTTATTGTGCATGATTTTAGAAGGAAGTTTCCTAAGATGGACATTCTCTATTTGAAGAAAGTCAAGGTAGCAAATTTTTTATTGATGACTGTTAGTAATTCCATCTAGCACGATAGTATCATTATTTATAGCAATCATGTTGTAGGACATAGAGAGGTGATCATATTCATTTCTCCAAGGTGGCAGTCACACTTAGTGCAATTTGGTATGGACCTCACCAATTGGTTAGTTTGGGCTCTTTTTAGCATTAAAAGCCACTCCTTTGGCTTTATTAATATTTATGCCTTGAATGATGCTTTAGAGCATTTTCATTTATGGTGATGGATAGTAGATGATCTCCCCAATGTCTATTGGGTATTATGTGGTGACTTTAATATGGTGGCATCTCCCAAGGTCAAATTAGGCCACTTGTCTATGAGGTGGGAAACTAGCGAAAGGGAGGCATGGTTTTACATGTAGACTAAATGAGGCCTTCATGGTCCCAATTTAACAGATCAACCTGTAGATGGAGTTTGGTACACCTGGTGTATTTTTAGGGAAGGCCCCGCTCATATATTAAAGCATCTAGATAGAGAAATGATGTCCACCCAATTGTACTTCTCTTTTGATAACAGATTTTTTCTTTTGGTACAAGTGGTATCAGATTTTGGGCTTTTCAATCACTCCCCCATTTGGTTTCATGTGACATGGTAGTTCATGAAACCTAAAGTCCAAAAAACACATTTCTTCTTTAACAACTCCTTGCTCAAGTATGGGCCCACGATGACACACATTAAGAGAGTTTGGAATTTAGATCCACGTCCTTCCCAAGATTTTGGTTGGATTATCTAGTGGGTTGATGCTATCAGGCGGACCTCTCACTTTTTGTGGATCTATGGTCACCAACTTGCCAAAATTTGAAGACACTCCTACTTTGCCACTACCTCAAAACTAAGCTGTGTGACTCTAGCTCTGAAAAAATATCCCTTTAATGAAATCTTGTAGGTGAGATTTACATTCTTAAGGCATCATATATAGATTGTAGATAACTGCAATGCCCAGGAGCCCAAGTCAAATCCAGGATTCATTGGCTTAAAATAGGGGACAAATATTCTAAGGAGTTCTTTCAATTGTTGTGATCCAAACACTCAAAACAATAAATTCATTTCATTTCTGAGGCTGGTAATAGACTCATAGAAACTCCACAGATTGTGCAAGCTTTTGTCAACCATTACCATCAAGTGTTCAAAGCTCAAACATCTTCAGCTGAGCATGAAGCTACCCTTCAACAATGCCTTTCAGTGGCGTCGTGCAAACTCATTCCCAACCAACAAGGGATTTGTGATAGGCCCCTCACTATTGATTATTTACATAAAGTAGTGTCTCACATGGCTAATGACAAAGCCCCTAGTATTGATGGCTTTCCCTATTATTTCTACAAAACTCTTTGGGATCTTGTGGGCAATGATTTGCATAAATTTTATCAAGAAGCATTTTGTGCACATTCTCTAAGTAAAAATATAAATAAAGGAAATATCAAATTCATGCCTAAGTAGGGAGATCCTAAGTTGATCTGAAACCGATGTCCCATCACCCTCCTGAATGTTTCCTATAAAATTATTTCCAAGGCTCTGGTAATCCAACTGTACAATATGTTACCTTTCATTGTGCATCCAAAAAAAATAGGCTTCATCGGAAGCCATTATATCTTGGATAACATCATTACCATCTGGCAAGGGATGGATTGGTCCAAATGGTCTAATAAAAAAGCTATGTTCATCAAAATTGACTTTGAAAAATCTTATGATTGCATCGAGTGGCCTTTTATCTTAGCTATGTTTTGGGCTCTGGGTTTCATGTCCATATTCATACTAAACTATTCAGATGCTTTTCTATGACACCTCAGCTATCCTCTCCATCAATGGAGTCACCTCCAAGTAATTTGGTTTATTCTGTTCCATTTGCTAAGGGTTCCATCTGGCTCCCACCTTGTACATTCTTGCAACTAAGGGTTTTGGATATCTCCTTAACAATGCCCAAGCTAGTGGCCTTGTTAACAAAATTTATCTCCCTCTCGATACAATTAATCCACACGAAGATATGCAATTGCTTAATGGCCACTTTTTAGATGACTCCTTCCTTACCCTCATTGAAGATGAAGCTAATGTGGACAATGTCGTATAGTGTCTTGACACCTTATACCTGCCCTCTAACTCCAACATCCAACGGTAAAAAACTTGTTGCTACAGACAGTCTTACCTCTCTCTACCAACATGGACTAATAAATTCAGTTAAAAGTGGATCCAACATGATGAAATCTTTAAATTCCTTAGCATCTCCTTTGTTTTCGATGCTTCACCACCCTTATTGTGGCAATATGTTATTGGCAGAGTTACCAAGAAGCTAGAATACTGGGTGACCAAGTCTCTTTTGTTGGTAGAAAAGTTTCAAATATGCTCAAATATTCTTGCATTCACCCATGTGTATTACTCATCATGATGGGTACTTTGTAAAAAATCTTACCAAAAGTTGAATAAACTTCTCTGAGATTTCCTTTGGGAAAATTCCACACAAGGTAAAATATTTCATAGGGTGGCTTGGGAATATTGTTGCCTCACGTGTGAAGCTAGAGGGATGGGACTCATCAACATAGTTCGGCAAGGAACTACCTTATATGCTAAATGGATTGTGTGGGCCATTGAGGGCCCAAAAGCTTGGAAGGTATTATTTAGACATTGCATCTCCTCAGGCTTGCCCAAGGGCAAGAAAGCTTGGAAAGGGCTCAACTTACCTAATTTACTCTTCATTTAGTCTCCTATCTAGATCACTGGATCCTTTATGGCCAAAAGCATCTAGAAGGCTTGGGAAAAGATTAAGCCATGGCTTCTTTGGAATGGTTGCAGTTTCTGTAATGAGCTCTCTGCTAACTCTCACTCTCTATGGTGGTCTCCCATTTTTTATTGCAATGAAGTGCCCCTATGATCCAAAAAATCTACACTTAAAATTGAAGTGCAAATAGTTTTTATGGATACTTTAATATCTCCTTTTAAATCACTTCAAATTCTTGCATATTTCATCTGAACTTGTAAAAATGATAGGAGTTAGCGAAAAAATATAGTTTTTTTGAAAATGGATTGAAATTTTCTATGACTTGTACTTTCATTCACCATTTAACCATTTTTTTTTAAAATGTTGTGTTATAATTGTCAAAATATAAATTACTTGCATGAGTAAGTTTACTAATTAAAACAATATCAGCAAACTGAAACAAGATCATGCATCAAATGACAATTACCAAAACACGAGACGTGATAACAGAGTTTGGATCAATAATTGACAACTACATCTCTGGGTTCACCAAAGGAGTGGACCATTTCCTTTAAGGGCACTTCAAACACCTGGAAACAATAAACAACTTTCTTACAAGTTGATATCTCAATGTTAAAATTCACCTTCACCATGACTGAATCAAGCCCGGCACCTTCAAATTTTGTGAGTCTTCATAAACACCTGCAAAGTTGCTCCCAAA
Source organism: Torreya grandis (assembly GCA_037957365.1). Classification (NCBI taxonomy): domain Eukaryota; kingdom Viridiplantae; phylum Streptophyta; class Pinopsida; order Cupressales; family Taxaceae; genus Torreya; species Torreya grandis. The sequence continues at coordinate 5,665,971 of JARHVA010000038.1, read as the reverse complement.
AGTCCTAAAAATCTCCTCTAAGGTTTGGAATATAATCCTCCAATATGAAAATTGGATAAAATAGAGTATTAATACTGTGTATCATGGCCAGAAGATGGATAAAAATCCATTACATAAGCTTACCAAAGCTTTAACAAGTCTCGGCCTTTTAAAAATAAAACACATGCATAAATTCGATACCTAAAAAATAGAAATTTGTGCCTTTATACTTAATTTGAATCCCATGGCTTAATGGCTAAGCCTCCTACCTTTTTTCCACAAGGTGAGGGGTTCAAAACTTTGGCCTTATCTCATTATCCCACATGTGTGAGTTGAAATAATTTAAACAAGGCTTATCAAAGCCTTTTTCTTCCATTTCTACCGTGGGTTTATCCACCATGCAAAGTATTAGGGATAGAATAAGGCTTTAAATAGCCTTCAATCACCTTCTTTTCACGTGGCTTCGGCCACATGGCTCCTTTTACTCAGGCTCAAGCTTAGGCTTATCTTCGAGTGCTCGCCACAAGCCCTATCATATGACCCCGTGACTCGGCAAAGGGCTCTATCTGCTCCCTCAAACCATTCCCCCTTGGGTTTGCCACCTTACTCAGGATTCGTAGCTTGAAGGCTCCTTTGAACTTGCCACCTTGCTTGGGATTTGTGGCAATGAATTATCCTTTGAACTCGCCTTATAGCTTGATCAATGAGCTTAATCACTAAACTCCACTTCAACAAAAAGGTGACATGGCAATGAGTCATCACTTGTGACATGGCATGTTGATGATGTGCCATGTCATCGAACCAATTTTTTTTTAAACTTTTCAATCTGCCAAGTGTTGACCTCTGATAGGTCCAAATGTCAAAACAACATCAAAACACGTGCCACATGTAGAAAGTGACATTTTTTGACCAACTTAAATTGGCCATAATAGGAGCTCCCAAACTCGGATTTACATTCTAAAAAATGCACCGAAAAGCTCTCAAAGAGATCTACAGTGTGCCGCCACTGAAACTCTGAATTGGAACCATTATTAGAACCCAATTTTTTATCACAGCTCCCTAATGAAAGACTTTTGGTCTCCAAAAGTCCAATATCCCTTGAAACTACAAACTGGTATACTGCATCCATGAAAATAGAACCCAACCATAGTAAGAGGTATAAACAATTGCATTATAATGATTCACAATCAAAATATAAAAATGCCTAATCCAATAGCATGAGTAAGTGAATCTACAACTGCCAAAGTGATTACAACATATCAAACTACCTGCCCAAATGTCACATTCTGTAATGCGGTGAATTGCCAAAAATTGAAACAACTCCCAATGTAACTGCAAGACAAGTTTATAATGCCGACAACATACAATAAATGTTGTGTACATGTTGTAATACAATGCCCTAGTAAGGTACTTATATGCTAAGCAAATGCAAACAGCCAAAAGTGTATGTTGCCTCACATCTAAACATGCCTAAAGGGTCTTACAATGCATCTATACATCAATGTGCCAAAAATAGATACATTCTAAAAATAGTAGTCAAATATGAGACAAGTGTCATAAGGAATTAACTCAACCCACAACATTACTCTGCTATATCTCCAACTGTTTCAAATGAGTTAATGTCTTATCCATTATTAGACTACCCATATAGTATATTCTGGAGATCAAAAACTTAGAGTTATCAAAAAGTGAGAATTGAAAAACTTCATATGGTAAACCTGTCTTGAAGTGTTCCCACCAACTCTAATCTACATCTATCAAAGCTTGTTCATTCCCTTAGGTGAATTCATAACCATGCTTTGCAAAAAGAATGTAGTGATAATCCACTTAACCAATTCTTTCTTCCTATTGAAATTGATTGTCTCTATGGATTCATTATCAATTGCATAATTAACCAATTTGGGATTTGCCATATGTAATTGAAAAGATTGTTGACTTAACCTCTTTAATGGATTTTCACTTGTAGGTTTTACCTTATCCTAGGTTGTATTGTCAACTACATTATGGATTGAATTAGCTTCATTAACCTTAGTGAGAGGTTTGTAAATCATCTTAGTTTTAACATTACTTGAATGTGAAGATGAATGAAGCTTAAAACACCTATCAATCCTATGTCCACTCACTTTACAATGAGTACAAACATCCTTCTTAGGTGAGGGTCCCCTTTTGCCAATTCCCAAATTAACATAAGAATGGTCTTTCAAACATGCAATCTGCTTCAATAAAGCATTTCATTTCCAACAAGTCTTAGCACTATGGTTATTCATCCCACAAAAAGTGCATGGAAATGATTGCATTATCTTTTGTACATTATATCTAAACTTCTTAAAAGTATCAATTGGATCAGAAGATTTAGTGTAAAAATTAGGAGGTGGAATCTCAATACCTCTTTTACCTTTACATCTTTGAACTAGTGGCCTAGAATCTTCACTATTGGAAGCTCGTCTTCCTTTAGCCATGGAAGAAACTTCTCCATCATCCACCTGCACACTAGTATAACCCAAACCTACATGAAGAGGTATATGCTCAACCTTAATTGGGTTAGATATACCTTGGTTATCTCTACCAAGTCCTCCTCCATTATAACCCATTTTAAACAACAATTTAGATCATATGCCCTTAGTGTATCTTTCAAAGTCACCAAAAACAATATTACTAGAATCTGAATCTGAAATGGTAGAAGAAGATGAAGATTCCTGTGGTGAAAAACTTACAGTGCACTCACTCATAGTTTTTACATCTGAAGTTGAAGGCTTTACCTTTTCACACTCACCACATTGCAATCTAATCAAGAGCTCATCCTTGGATTCGAGCTCTAATTTTAACTGTGCCATTTGTAGTTCAAGTGCAAATTTCTGGCATCTCAAGATTGCATTTTCATCTTTGATGGCCTCAATCTGTGACAACTTGCCCATGGTTTCCTACAAATAATTGATTTCACACTGCACACTGCAATATAATCAATCTGCAAACCAATAATCCAGCTATTTTGAAAGAAACTGTCAATACACAACTAGAAGCAAACCCTGTATTCTAACTGCTATGATACCAACTTGATCCGAAAACTCTACACTTAAAATTGAAGTGCAAATAGTTTTTATGGATACTTTAATATCTCCTTTTAAATCACTTCAAAGTCTTTTATATTTCATCTGAACTTGTAAAAATGATAGGAGTTAGTGGAAAAATATGGTTTTTTCAAATATGGATTGAAATTGTCTGTGACTTGTACTTTCATTCACCATTTAACCATTTTTTAAATAACATTGTGTTATAATTATCAAAATGTAAATTACTTGCATGAGTAAGTTTAATAATTAAAATAATATCAGCAAACTGAAACAAGATCATGCATCAAATGACAATTACCAAAACACAAGATGTGATAATGGAGTTCAGCTCAATAATTGATGCCTACATCTCTGGGTTCACCAAAGGAGTGGACCATTTCCATTAAGGGCACTTCAAACACCTGAAAACAATAAACAACTTTCCTGCAAGCTGATATCTCAATACAAAAATTCACCTTCACCGTGACTGAATCAAGCCCGGCACCTTTGAATTCCATGAGTCTTCATAAATACCTGCAAAGTTGCTCCCAAAAGTCCTAAAAATCTCCTCTAAGGTTTGGAATATAATCCTCCAATATGAAAATTGGATAAAATAGAGTATTAATACTGTGTATCATGGCCAGAAGATGGATAAAAATCCATTACATAAGCTTACCAAAGCTTTAACAAGTCTTGGCCTTTTAAAAATAAAACACATGCATAAATTCAATACCTAACAAATAGAAATTCGTGCCTTTATACTTAATTTGAATCCCATGGCTTAATGGCTAAGCCTCCTACCTTTTGCCACAAGGTGAGGGGTTCAAAACTTTGGCCTTATCTCATTATCCCACATGTGTGGGTCGAAAGAATTTAAACAAGGCTTATCAAAGCCTTTTTCCACCATTTCTACCATGGGTTTATCCCACATGCAAAGTATTAGGGATAGAATAAGGATTTAAATAGCCTTCAACTGCCTTCTTTTCACATGGCTTCAGCCACACGACTCCTTTTACTCAGGCTCAAGCTTAGGCTTATCTTTGAGCACTCACCACAAGCCCCATCATACGACCTCATGACTCAGCTAAGGGCTCTATTTGCTCCCTCGAACCATTCACACTCGAGTTTGCCACCTTGCTCGGGCTTTGTAGCTTGAAGGCTCCTTTGAACTCGCCACCTTGCTCGGGCTTCATGGTATTGAATTATCCTTTGAACTCGCCATATAGCTTGATCAACGACCTTAATCACTAAACTCTACTTCAACAAAAAGGTGACATGGCAATGAGTCATCACTTGTGACATGGCATGTTGATGATGTGGCATATCATCGAACCAATTTTTTTTTAAACTTTTCAATCTGCCAAGTGTCGACCTCTGAGAGCTCTGAATGTCAAAACAACATCAAAACATGTGCCACATGTAGAAAGTGACATTTTTTGACCAACTTCAATTGGCCATAACAGGAGCTCCCAAATTCAGATTTACATTTCAAAAAATGCACTGGAAAGCTCTCAAAGATCTCTATAGTGTGCTACTGCTGAAACTCTGAATTGGAACCATTATTAGAACCCAATTTCTGATCACCGTAGCAGAAGTCCCTTGGATCAATGCCCTCAAGCCTTTTTGCAAAGGAATTCATTTCATCCAAGATATCTTCTGCATGCATTCTCTCTCTTGGCTATCTTGGGAGGAGGCAAAAGTTAAATTCTGATTAGCCAATGAGGATCAAGAATCTTACCAGGTAATTTTCAATGCTATCCCAGCTTCTATGATCCATAAAATCTTGGTCCACTCCACTCGGCCATGGTGGGAGTAATAGAAATGGTATGTTGAGACCCCTTTCCACAATTACACTCATTGGCTAGGTTATGCTTGTCTCACCCCCCATTTGCCCATGGTTGAGCTTAACGTCTACTCAGGGATGCACTCATTTGTTAAAACATAGATCTTTCACTTCAACATAGTTTGGGGAGCTTGTGTGGAGCCCAAATTTGTCCACTTTGCTTGGTTTATAGTACACCAAGGCTTGCCTATTGGCAGAAGACTTGTTTATCTTGGAGTTCACCAGCCTACATGACCCTTTCGTGGCCACCTTGAGATGCTCCCTTATCTCTTCTGGTACTATTTGAAAGCTCAAAGGGTCTAGACTTGGATCTATGATCTCTTCAAGCCCTTCCAGCTTGAATTTTTCCTTTGGCAACATATCCTCCTTGGTGATAAACCTACAATGCCCTCCAAATACACACAAGTTTGACATACTTTCAGAGTGGAGATTCTCTTCTGGATCTGGAAAGAAAGAATTAATTCTATGTTTAATCATGCTTCTATTGATTCTAATGTCTTTGTTTTACATAAATATTCTATATTCTCCAATGTTCTTTCATAGATTCAAGTCCAAGCTAATAAAGTGGCTATAGAGCTTGGGTATCTTTAGGATCTCCTCTCCCATTAGGAAGATTCTCCTTGTACTATGGCTTGATTTATACCTTCTCCACCCAGGGATCCTAGATTAGATGATAGAGTGATTTGGCTACCTCATGGTGGGAATCATTGTAGCCATTCTAGGCATTGTTCTCATATCAACACCCCATACCAACATGTTTCCCCTTTTAGGCAGCAATGAGGGTGGTAGTTCTGCCTCCTTCCCCTACTAGGTAGGATGGTTGGGGTGTTCCTCCTCCTCCTCCACACTGAGATGTTTAGGGGGTGATGCTTAGAGGTCATGTAGATGTGATGGATAATTTCCCTAGGCTCTCTTTGTTTATTTCGACCACTTGGACACAAGCAGATAATGATACAGACACTGCCTAAGTTACTGGTTGGGAGCCTATTCTAGATGGTAATGATTTGCCAAGCTCAGGCTGGGGTGTTGATTATATGGATCCTCTACCTGCTAGCCTTTTATTGCTGCATAAAATTTATCTCTTTTTATGACTTTATGATTAGTTGCTTGTTTCTAGGCTCTACCTAGATGATACTTTGATACTTTGGTTTTGATCCTAGGCTCTGCCTAGTGTGTCATGGCATGCTCTCATACCACTTTATTTTTTTGTGAATTATTTTTATATTTTTGTTTAGATAATATGTGGATATATTTCATAAAAAAAAAATCTTAAAATAAACAATATCATATATTTTGTAAGAGGCAATGATCAAGAAAACCAAATTCAAGATGATGGGGAGATAACATCCACAATATATTTCTTCAAAAATTTAAGGTGAATTATATAGTTGCATAAACACTTAAAATGTATTATAGAGAAATTATAAGGACAAGTAGAGATGTTGAGGCACTCATAATTGTGCACACTCAATGAGAGGTATAACATAGATACAAAATGAAATATCCAATCCCCTATTCTATCTAAGCTCTATACATTTGTAGCAAATAATTTGAATAAGGGATTCAAAATCTGGGTATAAAATCCAAGCCTCATCATTTGTGCCATCTACAGGCTATACATGTTGTGGGCTTATCTCTATGTTTCTTTCATATATCTTAATGAATGCTCTAGGTGAACACTATTTATGATCTATGTGACGAATGTTTTCCACCTAAAATTGAATGCTCCAAGTGACATTTGATAGTGGAAGGTGTGATTTGGGATTCAAAAGGTAGGTTCCATTCTTTGGCTAGTGCTTGGATGTGCCTCGAGCATATTCCAAAATTAGACATACATTAATGAAAATTTAGAGTTTAACATTACAAACCACTACTAAAAGATCAACACGATGGCCATAGGATGGCCTGCTTTACTTTTGCGTTAGTAAAACTTGTCAAATTTAAGTGAGTGGTTGATTTTTTTATTACTCCACCATGGCAGGGATGAAAGTCTCATGTGGCTTATTTGACCAATGGTAAAATGTTTGGGTCTACAACATGTTGACAGGGTATAAGAAGTGTGTCATTGTCTCAATGTTGTATTTGACGATCAGTCACCACTTTGTGGTGAGGTAGTGGGACTTATCTATGATTTATCTAAGAAAGACATAAGTCTGAGGCCCTCCTTGGAATATTGTCTATGTAGGTCATGCACATTGATAGAGGGGTCCTTGGGGAAGCTCGACATCTTGAGATCACTAACTCATTTTTCAATTAATTAACTCCAAAGGTGAAAAAGGGTAAAGAGCTATGGTTTTATCAATCAATAAAGAGTGGCATCATGTATTCTTGATTTGAATACATGTCAATAAAGGTAATGAAAAATGCATTAAAACAAATTTGGTTGCATCCAAATCTAGTCATTATACCATACAAGACATATGTATCATAGTCAAACACTAGCATCGAAAATAGTGTGCAAATCAGGTAGAAGTGTCTACAACCACATAAGTATAATTTAAAGAATATGATGATTGGTCCATAACACATATCCTACATATTTTATATATGTTTCCAATATGGATCTGCATGTGCACAATAAACCACGTACCATTTTTTCTTATTTATTTCAATATCTTTCAATAGTTATGTTGACCAATTTTGACCCCCAGGTCAAAAGGGTCAACCCCTATAGGTTGAAAAGTTTTCATAGGGCTCTCCAAGCTTATATATGGTCACTATATATTGTAATGGTTTGTAAGTGGTCAATTAATCCTTGTTTAGCATTGTTTACGGTTTGGTCTCTTTATGTATTTGTATAGTCTTCAAAGGTCATTCATGAGCTAATGTTAATTATGCATGTGTGTTCAATGTCAAATCATTGTGATGAGTCACTTTATGAGGTTTGGTTTTGTCTTGGAAGTCATCTAGTCAAGTATTAATATTCTATCATGTTTTTCATGCAACCCAAGGCCTTTAAGTCACTTTATATGACAATTTGAGGAATTGTAAGTACTCTTTCAAGGATAAGCACTTCAAGGAAGGTTATAATGTGCATGGTGTCATAATGTGGTCAAATAATGGTCAAAGGTAGATAAATTTGTAGACTAACATCCAAGGATAGATAATTATGTAAAAGAAGGTAGTTTTAAGTCTTTTGTATGGACAAGAAGGTCCACCTTTAGGTACAAATGCAGGTAAGAGTGTATTTTCAACTTCTTTAGGCCATTCACATTGGAAATTAACTTAAACAGGTGTTGAAGGGTCAAAAAATGTATAAAAATAGTCACAAACCAAGTCAAGATCTTCACAAGCTCTAGAAGGCCAGATGTTTATGCTCGGTTCATGAACATACAGTGGAATTGGGTCAAATGCTCCTAGGCATAGGTTGTACCTCTCATGGGCTTAAGATTCATGAAAACATTTTAAGGTTTAGGGGGATGTGTTGTATGAACCATCTGTTGTTCCATTTTTTCTTTGTGTCTAACATTTCTATCAATCAACTAATTGTAGATATAAAAGGCAATGAGATAGATATTTCATACACTATTGAATTTACACCGAATTGATTTCATAGATTACAAGTTAGTTTAAAACCATTGAAATCTTAGCTAATTGAGGATTTCAGTCCACTATAGTATTCCATATTTTGTCATGGCCTTAGGTCTTTTTATTTTTAGTTTTTAGTTTTTATTTGGATGATTATATTAAATTACAATTTAGTTTATAACCATTTAAATCTCACCTAATTGAAGATTTTAAGTCTACTAATAGTATTCCAAAATTTGTCCTCAGTGTGTCTTTTACAATTTGAATATGCACCAATGTCAAGATATTTTATGTCCGTCTAATAAAATCAAATACTATCAAGACAAAGAAAAATCTAATAAGTCAAGATTATAAATAGTAATCAGTATTGATTTGTATTGAATGATTTAAATAATTAAAAACCATGCATAAATAAACCTCAACTCGAAATTAGAGTTGACTTGCAAAATTTGGAACTCTAAAAATAAATAAAACTTAACCTACTATTTTTAGTAAGTTTCTCATGTAAAAATGCACAACTCTAAAAATATCTAAAAATAAATTAAACACTAAAATAACCTATCGGATGAATTTAAACTAAAGTTCAATTCCAGTTATAAAAATATACAATTTCTAAATTTAAGAAAAAAATTAAAAATAATGTTAAACTTTAATTTTAGACCCTCATATGGGCACGTATGGCTTCCAAAAGATATCGAAAATGTCCCATAACTATAAGGTAAATTTATAACTACATTGAAATTTTTGAGATGATCATTTTTTCATGAATGTGGGCTCAAATGGAGCTACATATCAAAAGTTATGACCTCGATAAGTTTGAACTCTTTTTCTGCATCATTTTCCTTTGGTTGTAAATAACTCAACTCCTACGAGTTGATTTGATTATACCACTACCATTTGTTCTTATAAATATTATTCAGCTCCCATTATATAGTCCAAGATTTGTTTTCCTATTCTAATCCTTCTCACTATACCAAATACATGTGATAACTTCCTTGTCTTGTGTTGACTGTCTTCTGATCCAAAAATTGTAATATCTTTTCTTTCTTCTTCTTTGGCACATGTTTCTTCCAATATACTTATTTATATTCTTCACCTTCACCATATTCTCCATGGAAATCATATAAATTTGAAACATTAAATACTGGGGAGATATTTAAATTCTGTGGTAAACTCACCTCATAAGCATTGTCATTGATTTTCTTCACAATTGTGCATCATCCAATTTTATTGTACTTCAACTTTTTATATGTGCCTTTTGTAAATATTTTTTTTTCAAGTAGACCATCACTAAATCTCCTTAAAATATTTTTGTCCTTCTTCTAAAATTTGCTGCTATTTTATACTTTTCATTACTTTCCTACAAATTTTTTTTTACTTCTTTTTGTAATTGATGTATATGTTCTCTAAATTATTATGCATCATCACTAACTCATTCTGCAATTGGTAACTGTACCAAATCTAAAATATTCATAATATCTATCCCATAAATAATTTGAAATGTTGATTTTCTTATTGATTTATTCATTGAACTATGATATACAAACTCAGCTTGTGGTAAGGCCAAGTCTCATTACTTGGGCTTCTCTCCAACTATGTATCTCAATAAATTTCCCAAACTCATTTTTACAACTTATGTCTATCCATTTTTTGGGGGGTGGTATGCACTACTGAATTATAGATTAGTCCTCATCTTCCTCCATAATATCCTTAAAAAATAGTTCTATAAATCTAGTGCCATCATTGGTTTTCTTACATAAAATAAAATGAACTATCTTAAAAACCTGTTTATAACATTAAAAATTGAATCATTACCTCTCTATTTTTTTGGTAATCCCAATACAAAACCATACTCAAATCTATCGATGGTCCTCTTGGAATTGGTAATGGCATGTGAAACCCTATATTTTATGCATATCATTTTGTCACCTAACATATTCTACACCTTAAAACATATCTTGTCATGGCTCTCTTCATATTTGGCAAAAAATACTTCTCCTCCACCAAAAATGTTGTCTTTGTCTTACCAAAATGTCTATTCAAACCACCACTATATAATTTTTTTTATAATATTGTCTCTTAGAAACCCAATTGGAATACACAATTATTTCCATTGAAGAGATAACCATCCTACATAAGATACTCTTCATAAACATTAATTGTATCACCTGTCAATGGATTCTTACATTGTTCAACATCTTGCCAAAATCTAGATCAATATCATATACTTATTTCATAAATTCAAATCTAACTAATTCACTCACCATATTAGTTAATAACCACAGGGTCTGCTCAAAGTATCAACTACCTAGATTTTATTTTTGTAATTTGTGCTTCAACACAAAAATATAAACCTATAAGAAAGACACCCACTTTGCATGCCTGCTATTTAACTTTTTTTTAGTGTTCACATACTTCAAAGCCTTAGGATTAGTAAATAAGATAAACTCCTTAGGCACTAGGTAATGCCTCCAATGTCTTAATGATTGTATAATAACATAAAATTAAATATCATACATACAATAATTTGTTATTACCTCATTCAAATTCTCACTAAAATATGCTATTGGCTTCCCTTCTTGACTCAAAATATCACCAGTTATCATAAACGAAACATCATAATCAACCTCAAACACTTTACTTCAATCTAGTAATGTTAAAATAGGCTTTTCTATAATTTTCTTCTTTAACAACTCAAAGCTTTCTGTTGTTTCCCTTGTCCATGCAAATTATTTCCCTCTCATACAATTTGTTATTGGTGTAATAACACTACTAAAATTCTTAATAAACTTTATGTAAAAAGTGTTTAAACCATGGAAACTTCTTACCTTTGTAATGCTCTTTGGGATAGGCCACTCAACAATTGACTTTACTTTTTCGTCATCTATTCTTATACCATTTGCTGAAACTATAAATCCTCAAAACATCAAACTATTATACATAAGCCTTGACTTCTTAAAACTCGCATAAAGATTATATATAATCAAAATAAACCACCACAAACTTACCACTGTATTCTCATAGCACTATGTTCATCACCCTCATAAATGTGCTTGGTGTATTAGATAAATCAAATGGCATGACCATCCACTCATATAAACCATCTCTAGCATTGAATGTTATTTTCCATTCATCTCTTTCATGAATCCAAATCTGATAGTATCCACTCCTTAGATCAATACTGGTAAAATATTTTGTATTTTGTAAGAACATCTATCATATCAATACTGGTACCACCCAAGCATTAATTTGCTCACCAATAAAGAGTAGCCGGTTATCCCAAGCAAAATAAGATTTGGTGGAAAATGGAAGCTTCCAATAATGATTTCCCTTAATACAATTCAATTTCACTATCATTAAATTTATATTAAAAGGAAAGGTTGTAATCTTGTTAGGTTCTTAATTAGTGAGAATGATGGTCTATAACATGTGATAGATTTGGTGTGGAATGGTTTTCAGTAGACGATGAAGGACCTCCTTATGAAGAGAGAGAAGATAGGTCCTTCTCTGCGGTTGAGGATTGAGGTGTTCTTATTTGGATTTATACTGATTGGTTTTCACTTTCACTTTATCTTTTTTACTTCTTTTACTATGGTTTCATAGAAGACTAGATGATTCTACTTTGTTTTAGGTGTTGTTGCTATCTTTTGGTTGAATGAGGCAGTTCTTATTGTTGTTCTCTTTGTCTCAGTTATGGTGTGCTCCCTTTTACGTAGTGTCTTGTTTATTATACTTCTCTTCGATGCTTCTTGTCTTGTCATCTCAAAAGATTATAATTCAATTAATGAAAATAATGATATCTTACGTATAATTAAATGTATATAAAAATTGTAATTTAATTAATGAAAATGAGTATATTACATGTGATTAAACTTATAAAAATGTAATCTCAAAAGTTTAATTAATGAGAATAATGATACATTGTATGTGATCAAAGTATAAAATATTTTACAAATATTTAATGGCGAAAAAAATCTTAACAATTTAATTTTTTTTTAAATGATATCAATTTACATTTATTCTAATTAAAACTGACAACTTAAAAATAAAGATATTGATATCTACATAATTAAATTATTTTTAAACAAAATATATAAAAATATTATTAAAAAATAATATTCATGTTTTCATTATATCCTAAACCCTTTATTGTTTGGCTTATTATATTAGATTTTTAGATGTGCTTTTATGTTGGCCTTTTTCAAAATAGTTTGTAATATTTTTAAAAAATATAAGATAGCTATATTCTATTTTTAAAATATATTTACAAGAATTAGATGGAGAAAAGTTTAAAGTAGTGAATGATTTTTATTATCCTTATTAACAAATATTTATGATGGTTGTATTAAAGTGGGTCCCTTTGTTTGTTATTAAAAAAATATAAAGAAAAATATCATTTAAATAATGATTATTTATAGAGGTTATCTAGATAATTTTTTGATTATTGGTAAATATGAGTTTTGAAAGGACTTAACTCTTTTATAAAATAGACAGAAGAACAATGTTAAAAAAGTTAGAAATCAGAAAATACGCTCATTGAGCTCTAAAATTATCCTGGAACGACATTGTCAAGCAATATAAAAAATGTAATGGGAAAACAACTAATAAAGAATAGAGAAACAAACAACTAACATAGGGTAAAGTCTTGGGAGAAAATCAAAACAAAAAAATAAATCTAAAAATTAGGATGACATAAAAGTACGAAGCTATTCGCATGCAAGCACTAATCTCCTTCCTTTGCAAGAGAGGAGATCCTCCATCATCCATTGAGATCCATTGCAAATCACTTATGTTACTTCCATCTTCAATCTTTTGGCCTCTGGTCTTCGCTTTCTGTGTTTGATTGTCGAACCTATATCTACCTTGAGATCATTTGGGTAATGAATTAAACATACATGAGAATTTTCTGATGGAAGCCTATAAATTTAAATTGAAAATACAAGATTAAATTGTAATTGGGTTAAACCCACATTAGTAATACTTGTGAGACAAGAATTATTTATTAAACACTACAATCGCCAAATCATGTAAATAATGACTAAAATATATATGAATAAAAATCTTGCAAAAATTGAGCCTAGCGGTGAGATCAAGTGGTAGGTCCTGAGTACTTTATCAGTGCCCACCTAGGGACAATACCCCCTAGGCCCCAAGGGACCGGTTACCCTTGTATTTACATAGTCGACTGTGTAGAAGGTTTGCTAGGCCATACCTTGGTCCCTAGGGATTAAAAAAAAACTACAAAAATCTTTTATTGGTGCCCACCTACGTTCAATACCCCTTAAGCCCCAGGGGACCGATTACCCTTGCATTTACATAATCAGCTGAGTAGAGGGTGCTCATCTTATGAGTTGAATAAGTTCCAAGTCGTTGGGCCATACCTTAATCCCTATGATTTATTTTTTTTTAAAAACTTACAAAATACTACAAAAGTTAATATTTAATTATATTTATAAAATTAATTATTTAAAATTTATTAAAAGTGAATATTATTTGAAAATGTCAAATTAGATAAAATATTAAACTTTTTAAATCAAAATTTATTATAGAAAATCAATATTAAAACAAATAAATATTTTACAAAATATAACTAAATAATGGTTAGTCATTATTTTTATATTGAAAAGTATTTATGGTTGAGTATTTGTCCACAAGCATAAGAATTGTAATGTGGTTAGTCTTGTAGTAAATGTTTTATATTTAATTGCATAAAATTGAATTAATTGAATCTAGTTTGTAAACATATACTTAATAGGTGGTAACTCTCTTAACCAGACCATGTGATTAAGTTGCCTAACGTTAATAATGTTTATTTGTAACTAATAAATGAATCATATTAGTTGTCTTAACCAGACTGTGTGGTTAAGTTGTATAGCATTGGTAATATTTATTCATAATTGTGCATAATATTAGTGTTTTAGTATATACTCAAGGACATTAGTTTTTATAATATTATAAAATTATAAATACAGACCACATTAACTACAATGTTGATAATGGTGGCCCAAATGGTTGGTTTATAAGTTAACAAACATTTATATAAAAAGCCTCGATCCGTTATTCACACATCTTTTTGATTGATGATAGATTACAGAGGGTGATTAAAAACATGTCATTACTTACATTTTACATTGTAATATTAAAATAATTCTGTAAAAGATTGAATATAAGTAACATATAAAATATCAAATTACATGAAAGAATAGATAAATATACATATCATTTTGGCATTTTTTTATATTGAAACCCTACTTTTACATGGATTAGGTGTACAAAATGGCATGAATTTCCATTTAATACTTTTACTTTACAATTTCCATTCACACTTATGGTATTTATTTTATAGTTTCATCAACAACATCGTAAATATCACCCAAGGTACCAATAACGATGTTGATGGATGAAAAAATAAAAGGCTTGACAACCATAATACCTTTCAATGGCCTAGACTTGACGTGAATCCAAGCAAAGACCCACACATACTAGTATTACTTACGTCCTCCCTTTAAGAATATGTTTGGATATTACCATGATCATAACATGGAGGGCACTCAATCTCTAAAAATAGATATATGATCTCACCATTAATGGAGGCTATAGAAAATAATGGCACTGGATCTCCTCTTGTTTGTTTGGGAGCCACAAGTTTATTCTGACACGATCTCACCATTAATGGAGACTATAAAAAAGAATGGCAGTGGATCTCCTCTTGTGAGAAAATGATGAACTCCTTGTCGATAGCCATAAGTCTATTCTGACACGAACCCAATAGGGATTGAAGTTGCCTTGGAATTTTCAAAGTAGTTTGCTTGAATTTGTTGTCATTATGAATGTGATAGAAGTTTGTGAAGCAAAAAAAATGTTACTCGATTTCCAAGGATTGTTTACACATGTCATTTGGGAGTTTGTTTTTTAAATTATGTATTACAATATTATTAAAAAATTGTTGTGGTGGTATTTTCTAATTAATATCATTTACAATTGCATTAAAGTTAGAATAATATTCTCAAGTAACATATACAAAATATTCTATTATTAATATAGAAAATTTTAGGCAAACTTTATAATTTTTATCATGATATGCATTTCCAACATTTTGATTGGCTAAAATAAATATATAATTAAAAAGTGATTCCATTAGTTCTACCTTGATGATAAGGATTTTCTAAGGTATATATTATTGGTTTTAATCTCATAAACATTATTAAAATCCTCCATTCATTGATACTATATTGAGAGAATACGAAACTAGCTCTGTTAGGGTTTCCATGGTCAACTTGTCTTTCCTTGTGTGCTTTCTTGCCTTCTTTACATACCATTTTTGTGGGACTTTCTAGGGATCTTACACATTAATTTCAATCAACGCTCTGCCCTATTGATGGGTTAACCTTATATAATGACTTCCCCACTCTCGACTACAATTGTTGTTGTAGAAGACAAGAGGAATGACACCCAAAAGAGCTCAGAAGTTTGTCCCAAAGGTCTACGATGAGGTAATTCCTTTGCCCTTCCCTCTCAACCAAAGGTATGTCTTTTTGGTGATACTATTAAAAATGCATGTAAATGATATGATAATTTCTCACTTATTGCCTACTTTATTGGTTGGGTCCCCTCAAAAGAGTCTCTCTAGAATTGGTTTTGCCACCAATGGGACCCTACGAGTGTCCATGTGGTCAGCATCTAAAACCTCGCCAAAGGGTTTTTTCCTTTTTACTTTTTAATATTTGTTTAAAGTCCAAACTCTCCTTGCCAAATCAAGTTGTTGGTTTTTATAAAACATGCTCTTAATTTTATCCAACTGGACTTGTGAATTCAAAGCCATCGATCAAGCTTCTTTGAGAGTCTTCATACGAGTTGAGATTATCAGCCTATTGGTGCACCTCTGGTCATTTATGGAGTAAATCCTTGTGCCCATTGGGCACATTGTTTGCCAGGAACAATCCAAGTGGTTCTCCTCTCGCTCCAACAAATGGGTTTGTGTCGAGGTGGACCTATCCAAAGACCCTAAGGAGTTCATTGATATCCAAGTTGGAGAAACCCATTGGGCACATAAAGTGGTGTACTTAAACCTACCTAACACTTCCTTCTATTGTCAAGCATCCGACCATCATATCAAAGGTTTCCCCCTTATTGGATGTTCAAATCTTTCTTTGACCCATTTGCAACTCAAGAAGTCTAAGGTGGTGGAAAATGGGGATGGTTGGACCAAAGTCAACTCTAAAAATCCTCAGCCATGGTCAAAACCCTCCTCTCTGATAGTGTCTTCTCCAATAATCAAGCCTTATTGGGAGATACCCACCTCGCCTCCCCCTGATGCTCTAGTCCCCAGGCCTAGCAGAGCCTAGTTTCTAACAATTCCCTTGATTCTATGGTTCCTCATGTTGGGATATCCTTAACCAATGAATTTCTCTTGATGTCGTGTAGCCCACCCCATGGTGGTGATGAATATCCCCAATGCGAGCATAGGGCTAAATGTTACTCCATCATACTGGGAGGTTCTTCTCACCTAGACCAACATAATAGTTTTGTAGTTTTCACTGATTTTGAGAAAAAATAGGGGGAGTTCCACATGGATGATATTTCCTAATGAACTTGCTATCAAGGAATGTTTGAGGTCTTATAAAGTTTTCCTGAAAACACTCTGTGCATATTGCCTGTCAACAAATATATGCTCTAGATTTTGTTTATCTATAGGAAGTTAAGGTTTCAGGTTTTCTTCTATAGACTTCATTGCACTATATTTGGCATGACACCACCTATTTTTCCACTTTACATGAGGATGGACATGGTAGTCTCAGCATATTAGTTTTGCCTAAGTTTTACCCTTCATTATTGCCATGGGGGAGGACCCGTCACACTGGGTTGTGTGGCTACTCTTGGATATTGAAGCCCATTCATTAGGCATCCTCAACATTTACACCCCTAATGATGGTCTTGACAAATCTTTGCTTTGGTGATCCTTAACTAATAACCTCCCTATTGCCACATGATTAGCGACCAAGGACTTTAATATGATTGTGCATTCCAAGGATAAAGTTGGTGCCTTGCCTATGAGGTAGTGCATCAGGGAACATGAAGCATGGTATTAGTTAAAGAATAAATGGGGTCTTATCGACCCACTTCTCCAATGACACCAAATTAATACCATGTCTTGGTTTACATGGTCTAACTATCATGTTAGGGATCACTACATGCTCAAAGGCTCAACCATTATATGATGTCAGAGGAAAATATTTTCTCCTTTTCTAACAATAATGGCCAGACTATCATTATCCACTCTTATTTGGTGCTCTCTAGTCATACTCCTATCTCATACACTATCCACTCTGTATGAGCATCATTGGCCCAAAATGATGTTGGGGGAGAGAATTGACTGTAGGAAAAATACGTGGATGAAGCAAAACAAGAAGTGGATGGATAAGTGGGACATTAGCTTGCTTGATTGTCCTAACAATAAGGAAGAAATAAAAAAGTTTGTATTAGATAAATTTAGGCTTCCTATGTGGTCAAATCAGATTAACAAAAAAAAAGAGTTTAATATTAGAGAGTTCAATCCTTCGAGAGAGCATGGGGAAAAAGAATATATGTGCACTGCTCTTAGGGGAAATGCGAGGATTTTAGTGGCTCAACTAAGGATCGGGGCTCATCGTCTTAGATGTGAGATGGGTAGGTGGACGATTCCCAAAGAAGAGTGGGCCGAAAGATCACGCATTTTTTACAACAAAGGGGTGGTTGAAACGAAATGGCATTACATCACTGTGTGTGCTGCATATGTGGATATTCGTGATCAGTTTGATAACCCTTGGGATGTGAACAACTTTAGTGAGTTATTCGAGGAGCCTCAGTTCCTCAATACGAGTTCACTGATCAAGATTCATAGCAGAAAATGTGATATGGAAAGGAGATTGAAAATATCTTTAAGGTTTCTTCTCAAGTTCCTTAGGCTGCTTGACCTCGTAAACATCATTAAAATCTTTCATTCATTCATTCCATAGACTACTTTATCTTGTAAACATTATTAAAATCTTTTGTTTATCTAGTCAATCATTGAATGGCAGCACTATTTTTCATTTTTTCCACGTGAGCAACCATGGAAACACACGTTTTGCACATTTAGAAATTCAACGCTGGCGGGCTGTCGACACAGAGTTTTCAGCCACCCAAAAAAACAAAAACAAAAACGAAAAACAGAACTCCAAATTTGGTTCCCTTAGTTTTGGGGGAATCAAGGGATTCTAGAATCACCGACACTTATTTAGTCGCATTCCCTGGATTCACATGCAATCTTCTTATTGGATGCGACCCTGAATTGGGTTCTTAGTTTGTTTAGGGAATTCAGGATTTTTCATTACCATCAGTGACTGAACTGGGAATCTCTAATTTCTGATGAAATCATTGAAACTGTACACAATTTGTTAGGCCTATAGTGGGTATTTTGTATTTATCTCATTTCAATAAGTTTTGATTAGTACATTAACTGCTCAAAGTCTTGAGTCAGTTTAGTAGCCATGGGGGGAGGCAAGGGAATAACAGAGAGGAAGAAGCTCAAAGTCCTCTGTCTGCATGGGTTCAGGACAAGTGGAAGCATTCTGCAAAAACAGATTGGGAAATGGGATGAATCTGTGCTTGAAAGGCTGGATCTCTACTTTCCTGATGTCCCTTTTCCAGCTGAAGGGAAATCAGATGTGGAAGGACATTTCCCCCCTCCTTACTATGAATGGTTTCAGTTTAACCCTGTGAGTTTTCTTTCCCTACCAACTCATCTCAATTCTGAAATATTGGGTGCCTTGTTTTTTGTTGCAGCTCTTCACAGAATACCGAAACATGGATAAATGCCAGTCCTACATAGAAGATTATATGATAAAACACGGTCCCTTTGATGGCTTACTTGGGTTTTCTCAGGTATTTAATTTTATTTGCACTGTAAGAAAACATGTTGAATTGTGCTGTCTTTTGTATATTGAAGTTAATTGATTTATCACGTCTTTATTTTATTCAGGGTGCCCTTCTTTCAGCTGGCCTCCAATCAAAGGTAAGTTTCAAGCTTTTATAATAAATATTGAGAGAGAGAGAGACCCGAGGAGAGCGTCAAAGGTAAATATTGGGAGCAATTTGTGATAATTGTTAGCGGAGCAAAGTTCAAAGGGGCTTATTTTACAAGTTGCTTATTCTACTGCTCTTAAAACATACCCTCAAGCTCTTGAAGTCTTTAATAAATTATTAATGTGAAGGTGATAACAATAATAATGCTAGAATATATAACAATCTAAACAGTGAAGGAACATTAAACTAAGGATGGCCTCACTCATACCAAATATTTGATACTTTTATATTGTGAACAGTTTGATTATATCTACATCTATATCATTCTATATCCTGGTACCATAGTACGAGTTATCTTAGCATGACTAGGTGAAGGTCGGTTGGATCATCTCATACATTTTTTAGTAATAATCTATCAGTTATATAAAATAGCTATAAAACTATTAAGAGAGAGAGAGAGGCATTAAATATGGTGTTTGTGATACAAAGTTTTAACATTACTTGTTGGATACACTATTTGAGTTCTTTACGGATCATCATGCCTTGAGACATATAGTTAACAAGCTATTGTTGGGAGGATGAATATCTTAGTGGCTTATGCTATTTCAAAAATTTCAATTCCACATCAATGTCAAGTCAGGGTGAGAAAATATGGATCTAAATCATCTAATCAAGTTACACAATATAGATGATCCAGAAGAAATAGAAGATGAATTCTTAGATGCACACTTATTCAAATCTACTGCAATCCCAGATAATATGAAAGACATTACAAATTTATCAGAGTAAGAAACTTTCCTTGTATGCTATATGGATCAGGATAAAAATAAAATTGTCACCCAAGCTATACCTTATAGTCTCATAAATGGGTTTTTATACAAGCTAGGTAGAGATGATGTCCTATGCAAAGTAGCACTAGAGCATGAACGACCACAACTTATTCAGGAAGCTCATCAAGGTATTAAAAGGTGTCACTTTGTAGGTGAAGCCATTGCCAAAAAAATCCTATAGGGTGATCTTTGGTGGACTACATTGTTTTAGGATATGCATATAATAGCTAAGCATTACAATATCTATCAATGAATGGGCAAGCCAAATAAATGTGATGAAATACATTTCATTCTTATGTTCATAGAACAATCATTTGAACAATTGGGAATTAACTTTATTAGGCCTATATCTCCTCTTAGTAAGTAAATTCATGTGTGGTATGTCATTACTGTAACTGGTTACTTCACCAAATGGGTAAAATAAACTATGACCCCAAGTTATGGTGTAAAGAATACTACCAAGTTCCTATATGAAAATATAATCACAAGATTTAGTTGCTTGATCAAGCTCGTTAGTGATAGAGTAACACATTTACTCAATAATAGTATCAAAACTCTCACTGAAGAGTTTATGACATCATAACACAAAATCATGGCTTATCATCCATAAGTAAATGCATAGGATGAAACATCAAACAAGGTATTGGGGAAAATGCTAACAAACATTAGTAATGTGCAAAGGGATGATTGGGAGGATCACATTCCTATAATTCATTTCACATGCAAAACAAATTACAAGTGCGTAATAGGATTCACTCCCTTTCAGCTTGTTTATGGTCTTGAAGTAGTAATGCTTATAGAATACATACTTCCAAGCTTGTTATTGTAATAATTATGAGGCTTGGTGATAACGACTCTCTGAAGTAAAGGGCATCATACTTGGTTAAAATGGAATACATTTGATAAAGGGAACTATGGACATATGAGATACATAAGGAAAGTTATAAAGTATGGCATGATTGTAACTTGCAATCCAAATAATTCTATTTTGGGAAAGTGGTATTGACATATGATAGTAGGTTTAAGGCATTCTTGAGAAAACTACATATTAAATGAAAAGGACCCTATATTATACATGAAGTTTTAAAACAAGGTACTATAGTGATAAAAGATTTTCAAGGAACCATATTTCTAGGATGAATAAATGGCTATATGCTTATGCCTTACCACCTTTAATCTCTATCATTTTGTTAATGAAATGGGTGGGTGCTTTGTAGCACCATGTAGTTAAGTTTTTGTTTAATGTTGTTTGTTTTTATTGGTTTTTTTATTTAGGGTTGTGCATTTATATAATGTAATAGTTACATTACAACACATCATAACTGGAAAGGAGTAGTTACAGACATAAGGTATGATCAATTTCCAAAGATAGCCTAAGGAAGGATAGCTGTCACAAACTACCAAAGGTCGTGAAATAAGTCCATGAAGGTGATAGAGATAAGATAGGTACAATGAAAGGATGAATAATGATCATTAGAGACAATTAATGACCATTAATGACAAGGGACTTGAATATATTAATTTCTTCCCAAGGTGGATTGAGTGGGCAATTGATATATGGCATCATAAAATAAATAGGGTAGATGAAAAGATATCACATCACATTAAGAAACTACCAAGAGATCAATCAAGGATTTTAAATGAAAAAAGGTCACTATTAGATCAAGTTGCACCAAGTAAGATTAAATTTGGGAAGGAAAAATCATGCACAACCAATCAACACATTTAAATTAATCGAAAAGATGTATTTGAGTGCTAAAAACAATATAAAGAGGGGTGTAGACAACACACAAACATTACATACTTCTAATAATAAATGAATTTTGTAATCTACATTCCAAACATTTTCAAGGACACTGATTGCATTTAAGAGCTCAAGAAAGCAAAACAAATCTTCATCTTATGTATCGACTAGAATAATGGAGTGAGGTATGTAATGGTTAATAAGATAATTTGTATAGTCAAATCATTGTCAAACTATCTTATGGTCAAATTATTATGAAAATATCTTATGGTAAATTTGATAAGGTGACACTTACCCTCCTAAGTATATATAACTAAGGAGATACTCATTTTTCCTAAGATATTATAATTTGGATTGATGTCTAAACTATGACATGAGTTACAGGTTTACCAAATCATGGAAAATCTCTTTTGGAATACAAGACCACCACACCTCCCATTCATTCAAACATCAGGGAAAAATACATAACTAGGGTAGGGAGAGGAGTACCAATTGATCCCATAATGTATGATTCAATTCACCTTTTGGTCAAATTCATCACAAAGAATTTTTGGTGGACAAGAAAGTAGGATAAGTAGGGGAAAAAGGGGTCATCAATATCACGTATCACATGCTAATCCTACACAAAGATTTTAATTAGATCAAGTTTTTGTCATCATAAGTAACTATTAATATTGAGAAGGTTCTCATAAGTACTTCATATAATTTCTAATATCAGTTTTTGGTCTTGATTTTATGTTTAACATATTGGAAATCCCTAGAAGGACCCGTTGATGTCACTACAAATTTTTGTCCTGTCATCACCTTCACAAACATTGCATGGACAAAAATAAGGCAATATTATGAATAACTGGGTAGGTTCAATTCATGGTGGATTGAGGCCCTAAACTTAATTAATTTTCACCCCCTAATCACTTAGGATGTCATGAAATATATAGGGTAGCATACATCAGTAAAAAAACTACATAATGGGGTGAAAATCAAAGTGCATGAACTATCAACTCCAACTATGACCACAATGCCATTTTTCATCACAATGTTAGGTGTGCAAGTAGAAGTGTGGAGTTAGAAAGCTTTAGCTGCAAGGTCTGTGCAACCACTACAATATATTCATCTATAAGGATAAAAACCAATGTCTTAATAGGCATATTTTCAATATTAAGCACAACCTCAAGGCCCACCTTAAACATCAGTAGCCTTATCATAGTAATATAAAGGCAAAAGAAAGGCACCTGTGTGGTGAACCTCACCACCACCACTAAAGAAGAGAACATGTCAAATAAAGTCATGTTTGGACAATCCAAATGTCCCAAGTATAGTGGGTGAGTGAGACTTACAAGAGTTAATAGTGTAAGATCAGGAAGTCTTGAATACTATATTGGAATATATTGGCAATGATTTATATGATGAGGAAGAAAAGGAATCACTTTTATGGAAGGTAGTACACACATGTCAGGTGCATAACTAGGTAAGGCAATACCTATGGTTTGATATTACTCAACCCTAACCCTCTATTATTGTTGATATCATAGGTCAAGAATAAATTCAATTCAAGTTGGTAACCAAAATATTTCAAGTAGATCTAACTATAAGATCATCCACTATGTATATGGTCAGTATACCATAATGGGAAATCCCAACACAACCATTGATGCAAAGACCACACACACACCCATATTATCAACCATTTTAAGCTATAAGGGAAATAATGGTGTATTTTGGGGAACCAATAGTTTTTAGTAGTGCAAAACCATCATAAGATGCACAACAACAAACTCAAACTCAAGCCGTGAAGAAATAAAAATATATCCTAACTCCACCAACCACATCTAGGAAAAAGATATTTATAAATAGAGGTATGGTTTTAGAATTAGAGTCTTTTAAAGAGACTATATCATCGACTAATCTTGATGTCCCTGAAGTCAGGGAAGAGTCTCAAAAAATAATTAGGCTAGATTTGGCACCTAAAAAAGAAACTACATAAAAAACACGTGATCCAAAGGATGTGCAAAGGAAAGAAGATAGGAAGTAGAAAAAAGAAGAGGAAAAGTTCCAAAATCAAGATGAGGAAGTAGAGGATGTGATGAAGTAGGCTGAAGAAGTGGAGGAAAAAAGAAAGCAATAGGAACAAGCACCAAGGTAAATTTTAGCGATCCATATATAAATTAACTTGGGTTTTATTTAGCAAATATTTAAGTATGTATTTTGAAATTATGGTGAAAGTTAACAGATGATGTTTAGGTGAGAAGGAAAATGGATAGGCAAATCATAATAGGACACAGAATCCACATGGTCATGTGACTATATAGAAAACCCATAAATAGACTATGCATTATTTTTATATGGATCACACCTCTTCACCACTAAGTGATAGAATTGATGGTGAACAATAACAATGCTAAAAAATTATATCTAAGTTGTCATCTGACATCAATACTATTAAATGACAATAATGTTATGGTTTGATAGTAATATTGTCAAATGATAGCAATGTTTTCATTTAAAATTAATGTTGTCAAATAATAATAATGCTATCATTTCATAGAAATATTTCCAAATGACAATAATGTTGTCATTCAGTAGAAATTTTATTGTTCAACTACATTTCTATTAAACAATAAAGACTATTGTTAAATGATAGCATTATTGTCATTTGATAATGTTTCTATCATTTGACAATGTTTCCATCATTCAGTAGAATTATTGTCGAGAGACAACATTATTGTCATTCAGTAGTATTGATATTATTTGAAAACATTACTATCATTCTATAGTTTTGGTGTCACTTGACAACATGCTATCATTTGAGACCATCGCATGACACTTCCTTCATCCCTTTCCTACTACTAAAATTACCATTATGAGTATATGAGAGGACGCTTGTTTACATATAATGGTGAATAAGCTCATATTTAATTTTGATGGAGTGGTGAGTTATATTTATATGTATGAAATTTATTTTAAATAATAGGTAAGTTGACTTGGAGAACTAACTTATACCTAGATAATTTAAGCAAATCCACGTTGTTCACTGCCCCCTAAAAATAACCAAATACCAATTTATAAAACCAAAATATTTATGAATTAACAAAGGATAGATACTAAAATTTACCATGTAAAGCACAAATAAAATAATAAGAAGTGCAGATCACAAATGAAAGAAGGATAAAGAGGCAAAATCTAGGGCTCAAGCTAAACGATAGGCCAAAGACAAGCAAGCAAAAAAGTAGTTACTATGTAAGCACCTAGACATAAAGATAAGGCTTATGAGGATCATCACAAGAAATAAAAGGAGGTCAAACATGAATTTGAAGCCCAAGTATCTATGGATAAACCCAAAACTGAAGCCAAATATAAGGCTAAAGATGAGATGAAAGTTAAGGTAGAGGCTAAAGCTAAGGTTGAAACTATAGATAAATATGAAGAGGAAAAGGAGGCCTGAGATAAGGAAGATGCAACGTGATGTTCTAAGAGAAAGAAAGTGTGCAAGGGGAGGATTTACATTTGAAACTTTAGATTGATAATTGGTGGTTTTGGGATGTCCCCAAAACATCTACTTGGTGCACCTCTTTTTTGTTGGCTTTGGATCAACTCACACCTTCTCTTGCAAAAATTTCAATGACATACATGGCACTTGAAACCACTGTGATGGAAGCATCTTTGGATATTTCTTAGTCGCCTGTATCTAAGTAGATTGAAGGTGCTATTATCTTTTAGGATTCAATTGCACAAAAAGCCTCAGACTTGGAATATGAAGTTTTGAGGCTATATGAGGAAAAATTAAAATTGAAAAACTATCTTGAAAAGATAATTGATATCACTTATCCTACAATGGTTACATAAATTTTTGGTGACTAGGTCATGTCTAAGGATAATCAACTCATGAACTTATTTACGCAACTCACTAAGGACTGGTTGGATGCACAACTTCTATAAACACTGTGCACTCAAGAGTAGGTTCTAAGGATGGAGACAAATGCAATTTATTAGCTGTTCAAAGAATATGAACAAATCCTAGATACTATTATGCACTTAGCTAAATAGATATATCAAATAATGTTAAACTGAAGTTAACAGCTCAATAAATATTTGGCTATTATGCAATTGAAGTTCACTACAGTATATAAAGTCGAATCCATAATGAAATATAAAATGAATAATGTGCCAACAATGAGTAGTGCACTCAAGAAAACTATTGGATTTTAGGGATACTACCATGTAAAATCTTCAGACTTGATAAATAAGACAATGCACAAAACATTTGTGGCCATTCAAGCTCAAAAGTTTGTAAAATGATTGGATGATCTAGTGTTAGATATTTAGCTAAATATGTCAAACAAAAAAGCACTAATATCCATTACAAAAGATGATGTGCAAAATTTGATTCTGATCTAGAATCCATTATGCATCTTGCTTTCTTTAGTGTACGAGGCCATTTAGTGTACGAGGCCATGACAGACTGGAAGATTAGAAGTCAATATATTTTACAGGTCGATATTTTCATTTCTAAATTGGTGGATGAATGTTAATTTATTCCACCCCATCAAATCCAACAAGTTATACAGTAGAAGAAGATATTTATGCAGACACAAATAACAACTTAGCAACAACAAACCCCACTAGCAGACCTTGTGCACTCAGTGGATCTAGCCTAACCACAAGTAGAACAAAAAGTAGACCATCCTCCTATATATTCAATCCAAAACATTATACCAACCTCCCAGTAGGTACTATGCACCATAATTTTATGTTTTCACAAGATTTTCAAATTTTCTAGATAGTCTTAAGCATTTAGAGCAGGGCTAAAATGGTTAAAAACATGTAAAGGTGGCAACATAGTTATACTAGTAAATTGAAAAATTGAAAGGGTGGTAGGATAGTATGCTACTTAGTTGAAAACCCAAAAGGGTGGATAAGTAGTGCATAATGGGTGGAAATCATACCACTACAAGAGAATCATCATGTGGTATAGAAAGATAAGAAGATAATAGGCAAGGGTTTCAATACCATCAAAGAGGAAGAGGATTTCAAAGAGGATGAAGTTATGGCATTGGTAGAGGATGGTTTATAAACTAGCACAAATCTTATGTTTGTTACATATGTGAAGAATAAGGCATAGAGTTTTTGAGTGTACAAACTACTAATATCAAGAAAGGAGGCAAGAGGATCACCCAAGATTGAATTTAGCTGAAGATGAATCAAAAGAAAAAAATACTGAAGTTGTAGAACATGTGAAAAATAAAAAAGTTGGTGATGTATAGTAATGAACAAGTACCTTTCAAACAAGCTGTACCTTAGGAGGTAAGATATGCAAAGTAATTATAGATTGTGATAGTTGTGAAAATATGGTTTCTAAAGACATAATTGAGAAACTAGGTTTATAGTGTGAAAAGTATCATTTTCCTTATAATATTTTATGGTTTAAAAAAGAAAATGAAGTTATAAAAGATAAAAGGTGTTTAATAAAGTTTTATATAGGTAAAATTACAAGGATGAAATATGGTGTGATGTAATACTAATGGATGCATGTCATGTTTTATTGGGAAGACCATGACAATTTGATAGAAAAATAATTCATGATAGAGCAAATAACATGTATAGTTTTTGAAAATTTGGTATGAAAGTAGTTTTATTGCCTCTTAAAGGAGAAGGGTAGGCTGAAAGCATGCCGACTACAAAAGAATTTATCAAAGACATGAATATGACACGTTGCTTATATGTATTAGTAGCAAAAAAATAAGACATAAAAGTGATGCAAATACCAGTAAAAGTAGTAGTGTTGAAAGAATATGCATATGTTATACTTGATGAGTTACCAGATGGTTTACCACCAAAGAAAGATATTCAACATTATATTGATTTGATTCCAAGATAATCTCTACCCAATCAAGAAACTTATAGGATGAGTCCAACAGAACATGCAAAATTGAACAAGTAGATTACTGAATTGGTGAGGAAGGGTGTAGTAAGGGAGAGCATGAGTCCTTGTGCAACACCAACATTGATAACTCTAAAGAAAGATGGAGGGTGGAAGATGTGTGTGGATAGTAGATCAATCAAAAAATTACTATCAAGTACATATTTTTTATACATTGTTTAAATGATATGATGGATGTTCTTTCAAAATGCAAAATATTTTACCAATATTGATCTAAGGAGTAGATACCATCAAATTTGGATTCATGAAGAAGGTGAATGGAAAACATCATTCAACACTAGATATGCTTTATATGAGTGGATGGTGATGCCATTCGATTTATCTTATGAACTGAGCACATTTATGAGGGTGATGAACATAGTGCTATGAGAATATAGTGGTAAGTTTGTGGTGGTTTATTTTGATGATATTTTAAAATTTAGTAAGACTAAAATATAATACTTACAACATTTGAGAATGGTATTATAATTGTTATTAAAAGAGAAGATCTATGCAAGTTTGAAGAAGTGTAGGTTTATACAAAATAATTTGGTATTTTTAAGATTTATATTTTTAGCAGATGGTATAAGAATGAATGAAGAAAATGTATAGACAATTGTTGGGTGGCCTATCCTAAAGAGGATTACAGAGGTAAGAATTTCCCATGGTTTAGAAACATTTTACATAAAGTTTATTAAGAATTTTAGTAGTCTTATTGCACCAATAAAAAATTATATGGGATGAAAAGAATTTGTATGAATAAGGGAAACAACATAAAATTTTGAGTTGTTGAAGAATAAAATTATAGAAAAGCCTATTTTAACATTACTAGATTTTAGCAAAGTGTTTGAGGTTGAGTGTGATGCTTTGTTTATGAGAATTGGTGCTATGTTAAGTCAAGAAAGGAAGACAATAGCATATTTTAGTGATATTTGAATGAGGTAAGAATTTTTTTTTGTACTTATGGTGTTGAATTTTATGCCATTGTACAATCATTAAGATATTAAAGGCATTACCTGGTGCCTAAGGAGTTTATCCTATTCACTGATTATGAGGATTTGAAGTATGTGAACTCTCAAAAGAAGTTAAATAGTAGGCATACAAAGTTGGTGTCTTTCTTATAGTTTTATACTTTTGTGTTGAAGCACAATTTAAGAAAATAGAATCATGTAGTTTATGCTTTGAGTAGGTGACTAGGGTTGTTAACTACTATGGTATGTGAAGTAGTTAGTTTTGAATTTATTAAAGAAATATATGATATTGATCTAGATTTTGTCAAGGTAGTTAAACAACACAAGAATCCATTGATAGGTAATACAAATAATGTTTATGAAGAGTATCTTATGTAGGAAGGTTATCTCTTCAAAGGGAAACAATTATGTATTCCAATTGGGTTTCTAAGAGACAATATTATAAGAGAATTACACAATGGTGGTTTGAATGGACATTTTGGTAATACAAAGATAATCATTGTCATGGAGGAGAATTATTTTTGGCCAAATATGAAAAGAGATGTGACAATATATGTTTTAAGGTGCAGGATATGTTAGGTGGCAAAATGATATGCACAAAATACAGGGTTATACATGCCATTACTAATTCCAAGAGGACCATGGACATATTTGAGTATAGATTTTGTATTAAGATTCCTAAACAAATAGAGAGGTAATGATTCAATTTTTATTGTTTTAGACAAGTTTTCTACGATGCTTAATTTTATTTTATATAAGAAAACTAATGATGTCACTAGAGTTGAAAACTATTTATAAGGATATTGTGAGATTGCATGGTGTTCTAAAAACCATTACATCAGATAGGGATATGAAATTTATAAGTCATTTTAGAGGATTTTATGAAGAAAGATGATGAATAAGCTGTAATTCAGTAGTGACTACCACCCCCAAATAGATGGACAGACATAAGTTGTAAATATGAGCTTGAGAAATTTATTGAGATGCACAGTTGGAGAGAAGCCCAAGTAATGGGACATGGATAAAATTTAAGCTAAGTTTGTATATAATAGTTCAATGAACAGATCAACATGAAAATCAACATTTCAAATTATTTATGGAACAAATCCTATGAGTGTTTTAGATTTGGTACAGTTACCAATTTTAGAATGAGTTAGTGATGATGCAAAATTATTTGGAAAACATATACATTAATTACAATAAGTAAGAAAAAAATTGTAAGAAAATAATGAAAAGTATAAAACAACAACAAATTTTAGAAGAAGGAGAAAATATTTTAAAAAGGAGATTTAGTGATGGTTTACTTGAGGAAAGAGATATTTACAAAAGGCACATATAAAAAGTTGAAGTGCAAGAAAACTAAACTATGCAGAATTGTGAATAAATAATAATGCTTATAAGGTTAGTTTACCACATAATTTTGATATCTCCCTAGTATTTAATGTTTCAAATTTATATGATTTCCATGGAGAAGATGGTGAAGGTGAAGAAGATAAATAAGTAGATTGGAATTAATATGTGCCAAAGAAGAAGAAAGAAAATATAGTGCAAGTTCTGGATCAGAAGATAGTAAACACAAGATAAGGAAGTTATGACATGTATTTGGTACAACGAGAAGGATTAGAGTAGGAAAAAATATCTTAGATTATATAATAGAATCTGAATAATATTTATAAGAATAAATTATAGTGGTATAATTAGAACAACTTGCAGGAGCTGAGTTTTTTTCAACTAGAGGAGAATGATGTAGAAAAAGAGGCCAAACTTATGGAGGTCATAACTTTTAATCCATAGCTTTGTTTGAGCCCATATTCATGCCAAAATGATCACCTAAAAAATTTTAATGCAACTATAAATTTACCTTCTACATATGGGATGTTTTCAATATTTTTTGGAGGCCATATGTGACCATATAAGGGTCTAAAATTGTAGTTTAATAGTATTTTTTATTTTTTTTTCTAAATGTAGTTTACTATTATTTATGTTTTTTGAGAGGAATTAAGGTGATTGATCTAGTTTAGTTGATGTAATTTTAGTTTTATTTTTGTTGAATATTTTTAGACCCTAAAATCATTCTGGTTTGTATTGTAGGTAAGAAAAAATTTGATAAAGATGATTTACAAGTGTATGGAGGAGAGAAGGTAACATCCAGAAGTGGCCCATAATGATCTTTTGACCATGCTTCTCAAATAAGGAACCTTTTTTGATGATATTATTGTAGATCTGATACTATTTTTACTCTTTATGGGTTTTGAGACATCATAGACAAACATGGTATTTGTTGTAAAGATTTTCACTAAGATTTTGAGATCATTGGAGGATCTTAGGGTGAGTGCATAGTAAACTCTTTTTTTTACCAGTCAACCCAACCCATCTAAGTCAATATAAATAATATTATGGATAAAAATGTGGTCCAGGATGAACATGATGCTATCTTAGAGGCAAAAGGCAAAGACAATCAAAAGTTGACATGGGATGACTGTATGTCAATGAAATTCACCTAGTGTGTAAGTACACCATATACTCAGATTCTTTTAACACATATTTTTATAACATTATTTTTGAGACCAAAGTTTATGAGTAAAATCTGTCAACTTTTGTGGAAGTGTTATATATCTTATAACATTATATCTCTCAAAAATATTGTTGTAAGAGGTATTTGTGTTTTATTGTTGTCAATTTATTTGTGAGTTAAGATGTTGTGATGTAAAGTATACTTGGGGATATAATGATACTCTTAAGGTAGAGCAATACCATACAATACTCCTTAAATAAGGAACAACTCCACAAGATCTTAGCAATATGGGAACACCATTTCGAGGGGACAACCTCAAATATATTTCTACCAAATAAAAGACTCTTGCCTTACTTGACACACTTCATAGTGGTATTCATCTCTTTTATATGGACATACATTACCTATAAGTTGTACATAAACCCTTGATATTGATGTAGGCCAACCCTTTTCCCCACATAACTAGTTCAACAAGTTACCCCTTTCATCTAAAATAATTAACTAAGGGCGATGTATGCCACATGTTAGAATTTACATTGACCCATAAATATCAAAATATCACATCCCTAGGTACATAACATGCCATCCCTTCTTATCACATTCCATCCCCTAAACATGAGAATAAATCAAGCAATGTTTGTTCCTCAAATTATTGTAAACCTATTGGCATGCTTCATCATCTTAGCACATGTATGTGATTATAATAGCTTATAGCCCTCCAATTTTGGTTCCAAATTATAATACAATTATTTGATTCTAATCATGACCATAGTTGGTCTTCCTTGGATTCAATGGATAGCCATGGTTATTTCTCCACCAATTCCATTTATTTTGATTGTGGTTGTTCTTCCATATATATCCAGAGTGATTATTTCTATTATTCCCTATATAACCATAGTGATTTATTCTTTGATTCTCTATTGCATGTCTTCATGACTATTTCCTCTCATGATGGTGCGAGTTTCTAAATGCCACAACCTTTACTCTCTTTTTATGCTACTTTGACATTTTATTCCACAGTGTATATTTTCAACCTTTTCTTCTACTATTTTTATCTCTTGAATAGATGAATTATTCTTTCAAACATTTTCCTTTCATATAGAATCATTTTAATTTTCTTTTCAATCTGTCTTATACTCTTCTTCACAATCTCCATGCTCATCCTCATGATCTATGTTGACTTTTCTTTGGTCCTTGCTATGTGTGATATCATATAAAGTTACTTATTTCTTCTATACCAGAGCTTCATGAACTTATGTTGCACATTAATATTGATAGTACCCATAATTTCTAACCAAGTATATCTAAGAATTATATCTAAACCATTGATATCCAAAGCATAGTGCTATGGATGTAAAATATTTTAATGTGTGGCACTTGTATACACATAATATTTTCAAAATTTTATAAATCACTAATGCTCTTTATATTGTAGGAACCTGTCGAGTCTCAATATCTCTAAGTGCATGCCATAAGGGGTGCACTGGGAAAGGGGTGGGCAGACCATTAGTGCTTCATAGGATTGTTGTCATTTTTTCCACTTGTTATCTATAAACTTGTCTCCTAAAAACCATTCCCCTAAGCTTTGCCTCCTACTTTATACTCTCCTCTAGTCATTTACCACCTTCATTAGCCCTTTCCCTAACCTAAACCCCTTTTTGGTAGTTTACATGACTATGTCATCCACCTCATCCCTGTATTGTTATTAATAACTTACTAAGAACTAAGTCAGCTATGGCCGACTTAGTTCATTATCTAGTAAGTTTTTTATCAATTAAAATACTAGGTCAATTGGGTTACCCTATTAGCCTAAAATTTTAGAAAGGTTTAGGGTTAGATCCACCTATATAAAGACATTCATTCCCATCATTTATTAAGAGAAGAAGAGAAGAGAATAATATAAGATGAAGAGCATAAGTAAGATCTCTTACAGATTTGCTTATCCACCATTCTATTTGAGGATCAAGTTTAGGGTTTCATACTTTATGTAGAAATACATATCTTGTCTTGTGGAGAAATCTTTTGGATGCATTGATAGGTTGGGTAGCCTATAACTGATTTATCCTTATAATTATTATATACCACAATAATCTCTTATGAATCACCTTGTCCAAGGGAGAGATTAAGGCTTGGTAGGTTCATCTTCAAAGGTAAATATTCCTAACTTTGTTCCTCCTTTATAAGAGTAGATAGATATGCATTTGTACTTCTCTTCCATTCATTAAGATTTTTTATACATTAATATGAGTATATGTATGATATGCATGTTTACTTTTAGTGTTTATTACCTCTACTTTGTGACAAAGGATTTGGTGAACACTAGATTATATTTCTACTTTACTTGTTATTAGTATAGTGAATATGAAAGCATAGGACCTAGTTAGGGTTATTGTGTAGTTTTACTTGACTAGAGGATTTCGAACCCTCTTTAGTGATATTATTATGGTAAGAGATCCATTAGCTAGGTCTAGAAAATCCATATTGGTCATGACCCCAATTATCTAATGTATCCCCAATCAGAAGTGTAAGTAGGATCTATCTTCTTTGAGTTAGGATTGATTTGTAGATAGGCTACATTTCCATTGAATACATTCTAGTGAACCCGATGTGAATCTAACCCTTGTAGGTTTTCTTTCACACTTTTTTTTATTTTTATCATTTTTATTTATTTATGATACTAGGTCAACCAAGCCCATATAGTTCTAACTTCTATGCACAAGTTTAACACATAGTCGTATCAAAACAACTCTATTATTTTTATGAAAGTCTTCATTAGATATAGATTAATAAATCGAATAGGTCAACTTAATATTATTATTCAGTTATAGATAAAAAAATTAGTTGAATAGGTCAAATTAGTATTCCAAACAACATTTAGAATAAAAAACTAAGTCATACAGGTCAATTTAGTACTAGAATCAACATCCAAATAACAAACTAAGTCAACTATGTTGACTTAGTCATCTTAATAGGCTTCAACAAAAAAGGTTTTATAGAACTAGGTTAACCCAATCAACTTAGTTGACAGAACTTGTAAAAAACATTCAAGGTACTTTAACAAAAAAATTGTAAATCTTAGCATCTTCTAACCTACCAAGGTTCGTTTCTATCTCTCTCTTTTAATTTAGTACATTATTTTAGTTCTATTTTGTGAAAGTTGGTAGTCTTCAAAACTACAACCCTACAAAAAACTAAGTCAATATGGTCAAGTTAGTTCTATAGTCTACCTTTTGTCTATAATACTAAGTCAACCTGATCGAATTAGTTCTTAAGGACTCTTACTTCTACAATATAGTAGCGACCTTGTCGACTCTGTTATGTAATGTTTGTATATAGTGTCATCTGAACTGACTCTATACCATTCTTAATTTGGGAATTAAAAATTATATGTTGATGTCTTAAAATGATGCTAGATCTTAATCAACAACAATGGGAAGTTTCAAGCTGTGGGACAATGCGGCTTGAAAACAACCTCCAGATTTTAAAGAAGCTGGTCTCTTCTTTTGTATTGGGTGTTGGGGAAAAGGGATAGGAGACTAAACAGAAACTCAAAATGCAGGAATTGAAACCTAACTATGGTGATGCGCCTGAGAGTAATCCTAATCCTAACCTGAGTACAGTGAAACTATTATGTGATTCTATTACATTTAAGAGCAGACAAGTGCATGATCAATGTAAAAGATTGAATAACAAAGACAGAGGCTCAACACAGGGGATTCTTTTGTTGAGATATAGGAATTGTCAACAAAGGCATAGTGTCCAATCTTCTTAATGGAATCATCCACTCACATCAGAGGTGCAGAAGTCATGCACAGTTATGTAGAACTTTGGACTCCAGAAAATGGAACAGAAGCAAATGGCATTTCCAATCACCACACTAGAAAAATCTACAGTATAGACTACCTTGCAAACAACATAGATAACATCAACCATGGCATGGAGCTCAAATTTCCTCAATTCATTCAGCCACATAAAGGGCATAGAAACATGCACGATCACATAAAATTTACAACTCAAGAAAATTGAGACAAGAGCTAATGATATTATTGGTCAAAATTACAAGAAGTCCAAACTATGAGAATTCCCCCCTTTCTTCTTCAATTTTACAATTCTTCTTATATAGACTCAAATGTCTCCCTACATCACTCCCTTTCCCATGCAGTTTCAAATTCTAACCTAAGCAGGGGATAAACAGACGGCCCATTAATTCCTCAGGAAGGCCATGCTGAAGAAGAGCGGCTGCCCATCACTGCAGCATGGTGATTTCTGACTGGTACCTTCCTCCATGCCTAAAATTCAAATTCCATCACCTACCAGGCCACACACCTATCTATTCTATCTTAAACTCTGAGGGGACAAATAGGTGACTCCTTCAATGCTTTAGGGGCTCCAAAAATGTACCTGATGAACTGTTTCATCTACTCAAATTAACTCCAGCTGATTTTCCCTCCATTTCACTGTAACAGGTAGACAAACACTTTATTCTATTAGATACAGGAGAGGACACTTAGCCGATTCATAAAAATCCCCTTTATGGTCTAGGAGGCATCGGAGGATGACACTTGGCACCTTCCGCTTGATTCATCGAAGACACGTGGCTCTCTCTGCTTCCCTTGTATTAACACTAGGGGCATATATCAGATTTTACAGATGGAGACAATTGGCAGCTTCTGCTAATTTTTGAAGTAACACCCAGGACCCACCACCATTTTATGTTTGGCAATAAATCTTGACGGTGATTCTCTCGGGCGTTGACACGTGGAGGCCTCTGCGGCTTCGAGGGAGATAGGTGGCATCTTTCGCTTCTTCTATGAATGGAGTAAAGAGGGACCCAAAAAGTGACACTTGGCAACATCTGCTGCTTTGTGGTGCTTTAAGCAAAATGACACCTTTACGCGTTGGATGAAAGCGTTGGACTCACGTCCTCCCAGATGCTGACACATGGTACGTTTTGCTCAACTGCTACTGGGTACGTGGCACAGTCCATGGTCTTTCCAAAAGTTACAAAAGGGGTCTCAGAGGGCGACAACTGGCCTACTTTATCTCCCAGAGATTAACACTTGGCGACCTCCGCTTGAGATCAAAACTTAGGCAAAAGAAACAAAGGAAAAAAGAAGGAGAAACGGTCCCATGGCCGGAGAATGACACATGGCAGCTTCCACTACACTTTGACACTTAGTCAAAACAAATTGGCCCTCTGCATCAAGACTTTGCGGCTTCGCCTGAAGGATCAAAATTGCAGTGCTCGAATCAAAAGAATAAATTAAATATGATGTAGAGTGAAAATTACTCTACAGTATATACTAGTAATTAATTCACACTTTTTTTTTATTGTTTGCATGTTTAGAGTAGATCACATAGTCTAATTAGGTGGTTTTTCAAAATACCATTTAGTTGCACTATTTTTCTCTTTTGTACACACTACCAAATCACTCAAAATTCAAAATGCATTTAAAATTTATCTTCCAAAGGCCTACATACTTAGATTTCATCACCAAGGGGGAAGATGACTTGGTTTTTTGGCCAAGTATAAACAATTGGTTAATGGTATATATTGGCAAATCACTTGACACCCTTATTACTACGAGATTGTGAAATGAGAGGGTAGGTCCCAATACCAAGCTAGTAACATTGCCAACATAGATCCCTTTTAGCCTAAACATCTTGAAATCATCCATAAATTAATTTATAGTTCTTTAATTTCAACTAACTTCCTTATCACACTTAAAATAACACTTTATAATAATCTAACAACACTCAGGATGACTACTTAGTTAGCATTTACTTTCTAGTTGACTGCTTGCTCTCTGATCATTATATGTTGTATTGCAAAATCTTGCATTAGCTAGCATTGGTGCAAGGTTTTATGTTGTGTGCAATTGGATCATTCTCATTGATCCAATTATTTGTGTGTTTGCTTCTATTTTTTACTTCAAATTATATTTGTAAAATTTTCCCTATTTCATCACACTATCATTCTATTCGACTCTATATTTCTATCAGACTATCTTTTTTCTTAACTACAATTTTAAATCAACCTAGTCGACCTAGTACTCCTTTCTACCAATCATATTACAGTACTAAGTTAACTTGGTCGACTCTATATTCCTATCAGACTATCTTTTTCCCTAACTACAGTACTAAGTCAACCTAGTTGACCCAGTAATCCTTTCTACCAATCAAGTTATAGTACTAAGTTGACTTGGTCAACTTTGTATTCCTACTAGACTATCTGTCTCCCTTTTTGAAGTACTAATTTGATCTGGTTGACTCTGTACTCTTATGCCTTCTATCTAGCAGTACTAAGTCGACATGGTCGACTCTATATCTTTTTATCTTAGTTTCATACCTTGTTTATATTATTATGTCAACTTGGTCAACTCTATACTCTTATCTATCTATTTAACCCCTTTTGATTTTGCATCAATTTTATCTTCTCTAGTCTCTCTCCTTCATCATGAACTTCCTATTTGAAGACAAAATTGAGTGGAATTTAATAGATATGATGACTCTTAAAATCCCTAATAGGTTCTCCCATAAACATCTTGTGGCTCCTAACCTATATTAAAGTAATGTGTATGTATCCACTTGTACTACCAACTATGGGACCCCTCTTAATTCCTCTTCACATTGGATTCCTCTCTTCTCACTTGAAGATCAACTTGAATTAGAATATACACCAAAAATACTCTTCTTCATCAATGAGTTTCCTCAACACTAAGGAAAATATCCTTCTACTATATACCATATTATGACAAGTGGTCAAGTCAAGGAGGCCCATTCACCTTCTTCCACATTCTCACATAGATTGGGGATCCTAGATTCTTTTCTTCTCAACCTCTTCCCTCTATTTTGACCCCTTCTCATACCATGAAATCTTCCTCTTTGATTTCCTCCACCTTCATGCCTAGTATCTCTACTAACATGGTAGTTTATAGATCTAGTGGGCCTCTTTTTAGACCCACCTTTCTCAATTTTTCCACCAATGTATTGTTTTCTACCCATGGTAATCATGCTTCTAGTGCTACTTCCTCTCATCCCTCTACTAGTACATATTTTGCCACACAAGTAAATTATGTCACTAGTGCGTCACTTACCAACAATTCCTCTCAAGTTACTACCAACACCTATAGTGGTACACAAGCCACTACTACCAATTCCAATGCTTTAAATGATTCCAATAATACAACTCAAACCCATAAACTCCTATTACGAACTCTTAATCAAATGAATGATTTCCAAGCTAACAATGCAAATCAAATGATGTGAATGCAAAATCATCTTATCCATCTTCAAAACCACCCTCAACAGGTTCCATGGGGAATGCATAAACAAAATCATCCTCCACATTCTCTTCAAGATTCCCAAGGTAATCTTATCCCTCAACCTCCTCTTGTTAACAAAATGATCAAACATCTTAAAAATGAACCTCTTACATCTCAAATTATTAATATCAAAATAGGAGGCATCATCCTTACCATTTCTTACAATGGGTCAATCAATCCTACTCTTCACTTAAAAACATTTAGAAACCTATATAAAAATTGGGTCAAGTTAAATAATTTTGCCACTACCAAGTTATTAGAATAGACTCTCATACGTGATTCTTTAGACTGGTATAACCAAATCAAATATCATTCCATTACTAGTTTGAAATATTTAGTTAGTTCTCTAGTCCAAGAGTTCCAAAATAGCGATCTCCTTGAGAATACCTTGGCTCTTTTTATAAATTTTAAGCAAGTTGAGACCAAAACCTCACAATATTTCATCAAGCAATGGAAGACCTTATCCAGCAAATGTGAAAATAATATGGTAGATGATAACCTCTTTCATTTATTTACCAACGTGTTTTTTTCCAAGTTTCAATATCAAGTTTGAACTCTTTCCACATACTTTGGAAAAGGCCATTGACCAAGCCAAGAATCAAGATTTACTCATGCATCAATTTGAGCAATCTCAACCTTATATGGGTACTCACATGTTAATCAAAAATAAGCATCATCATGATATAAATGATGGTGTCACTGATTCTTTTGATACCATTCATACTATTCAAGTTGTTGTTCTCAACCATCCTCTGGAACAATATTCCCCTCTTAACCATGTCACTAATCCTCATTTATCTTGAATTAATAACATCAATGTTCATAAACCTTTATCCTTAACATAATTACAAAAACATCTACCAAGGCTTCTTCCATGAGAACTTGATCCCACTCATCCCATGAAATCTTTATATGATCCCAATAAATTTTGTTGGTTTCATGCTAGTTGGGATCATTCTCATGATATTTGTAGGCAACTTCATAATTTGGCTATGGATTTCCTTCTTGGTCCCATTTTTTACCATGATTCTATCATTCATAAACATCAAAAAGCCTATGGCATTAACTTCAAACCCCATGAAACACAAAATAAATCTCAAGCTTTCAACCAAGCAAATGTTTATTTGGCCAACTATAAAGACCCTCTTCCAAATCACCAAGATAACTAAGACAAGCCTACCCCTTATACTAATCATGTTGATAGTCTTCTTCACCCAGCTCCTGAAGAGAATGTGGTCAATATGACTAATATGATAAGGGTGGTTTCCTTCACTGATCCTCATCCCATCCACAATCCTTAATTATCTTGCACATTTCCTATTATCCAAGACTCTTCTCTAACTCATTTAACAAAGTTAGGGAAAGAATACATTATATATTTGGATGAACCAATTCCAACACCTCCCTTGGATAACACTTCTCATACCATTTCTACCATTCCTACAACATCTTTACATATCATTAATGATATTAAAATTTATAGCAACATTTCTTCTAATCTATCTCAAACCAAACCTACATCAACTAACCCATCTTCTCAGGATAATCAACAAATTATTCCTTTAACTAAACCTTTTACTTCATATCAACATAAATTCACATGCACTTAGGATCCTCCTTCTAAGGACCTAATTCAACACTATGCACCTCTTTCCCACAGTCCTCTTATAGGTTATGATAAATGGGATCCTATCTCAGAACTCACTAATGTCCCATCTCAAATCCCATTTCTTTAACTTATGTGGACCTTTCTAAATCATCATAACTATCTTATGCAACTCTTGTTTGAAATGAAAATCCCTTATCCTTCCCTAGCAGGATGCGAAGCCACCTTATCCAAATCAAAAGATAGCATTTTAAAATAGTGTGAAGAGATGTCCATACATGTTCATGAAATAATGGACACTTCTCTTTCCCTTAAATTCCCCATTGTTGTTATGATCCTTGATGAGATTTTTCTTCATGTGGATGATCCTCCTCTATTTATTAGTGTCCAAATTGGTGATGTCTAATTAAAGCATTCCCTGACTAATGAGGCTTCTGGTACTTGTGTTACCTCTCTCAAATTTATCAAAACCCATGGATATTCTGAATGTAATCTTAAATCCACACACAACACATGTCAAGGCTATGACTGAAGGCAAATGCCTCCTTTAGGTTGTGTGTGGCTCCCCATTACTGTCCTACCTATTACAATCCATGTAAAGGTGATGATTTTCAAATTTAATCTCTCTTATAAAATTTTACTTGGTAGGCCATGAAATCATTGTATGATATTAGTTGCCTCTTCCACTTTCTAATGTGTCAAATTTCTTCACAATGGAGCCATCTCTAGGATTCAAGGTGACACTAATCCTTAGAATTTTTAACAATTCCAAGACCATGGTGTATTAAATATTCCTACCCTTGAACCTTTTCCAAGTGTTCCATTTCATGAATCTCAATAGTTTAAATTTCCTATCAATTCTACCTAAGGTTACAATGGTCACCCCAAACTCATCATAAATATACCCCCTAACCTCCTAGATTCTAATGATGATGAGCCTGATGAGATAAATCTCAAGATTAAAACCTCATATCTCTCACCTCATCTCATCTCTTATTTTCTACCTTCTTTGTAACCTCATTTCCATCAAACGCCTAGTGATGATATACCCATTATCTTAACTAAGACTCGACATTCCATTTCATCACACCACATTGAATGACAAGGTCATCCCTACCTATTCCATTTATCTTCATACACCTGATTATGATGATGGTTATACCTTAGATGATCCATTCTTAGGTGGTCTTTTTTTAGGCTTGAGATGCTGAAATTATTTGTTATCATTCTTCTTTGATTAAATATTTCAATATATCTTCTAGTATTCTATCTTATACCATTCCTAGTTTTATTATTTTTTCTCTTGATCATGGGGTAGAGATGGTGCTCACACCTCCAAATTCTGAATAACCTCATATGAGTATACTTATGGATTGTGTTGTGATTGGTACCTATCATTTTTCTAGATATTCAGACCCCTCTAACCAACTTATCCCTAAGATGCTTGCGACTCTCCTTTAGCCTTCTGTGCATCTTGATCCTCCTATAATAGAGCCTAGTTTGGATCCTATTCCTACTCCCTCTATAGCTGAGTTTATTTCTATTTTTGATCTTATTGATCCTTCAGTTGAGCCTTGCCTAGTCTCTAAACTAACCCCACCTTCCCTTGGAGATGGTTTGATCCCTTTACCATAGTTGGATCCTTTGTCCACCACATAAGCCAATCAGCCATATTGTGACATTCATAAAGTTTTTGGTCATTGGAATAAAGACTATTCATTATACCAATCTTCCTCAGCTTTCATTTCCACTCCTCTTATGAGTACACCTACCAAGTCTACTCACAAGCATATTTTTTGCTTTTACAACATAGATAATCATTCATCCTTGTAAGTTACGATAATATATCAATACTTTGTGTTCCACCACTCCTCATCCCATAGATAAGGCTATACCTCCCCTGAAAGTATTACCTGAATATTTTCCCAAATATGGAGAGGTACATTATCATTGGCATCAATGTGGTACTCATCACACATATCATTGTCACATCCTTCAGTAGCATATCAAGGATCACCTCCTGACTATTCTTGTGCCTACTACCCTTCCTC
This sequence comes from Torreya grandis, assembly GCA_037957365.1. Lineage (NCBI taxonomy): Eukaryota > Viridiplantae > Streptophyta > Pinopsida > Cupressales > Taxaceae > Torreya > Torreya grandis. The sequence goes on along the minus strand of JARHVA010000038.1, from coordinate 5,623,569 downwards.
CCATAAGTTGTTCTCATAATAAGTTTCCCCCTTCTTCAACTATGGCTACACCACCTATGGTCCCTTCTCCAATTATTTTTTCTCCACCTATGATTCCCTCACCCATGGACCTTCCATCATCCATGGATCCCTCTTCATCGGTGACTCCTTCCCCACTGGCACATCCTCCACTAGTGACTCCTTCATCTCTCATAGATTCCACTTCTACACCTTCTCTTGAGCATCATTTTCATGATATCCCTCATTATCATGATCCTTCAGACATACCTACATTTTTTATTAAGGAAATTTGATGTGAAGTATTTTCTCAACTTTTCCTGAAGATCGATGAGACTTTGGTTACCATTCACATTAAACTTCATAGAAACTTATTAGATGTTATGGATAATGTGTGTGGAAAAATATATCAGTATTTATAAACACAAACATGGTGTTCTTTCATTTTTCTTCATTTGGACTAGACGTGTGCTCCAAATTTACATTTATCTATTTTTATCATTTGACATTGTGTTAGATTCTCATCTATCTTATATGATGACTTTTGTTTCATATTACATATTGATTGTAATGCCATTCTCATTCTTATGTGCTCTTATGAATTATTTTTCATAATTTCATACTTATTCTTCTTGAGTTCATCTCTTATAGTTACCTTGTTCTTTTTATGATTGTTTTCTATCTTATCTCTATATACACAAATAATTATTATTATGACTTGGTTATACAAACCTTGATCCATTTATTCGTTCCTCCTTTACAAAGTGATAAATTAGAAAATAATTCATATCATTCTAATCTCCTTTTATTGTTCCAATTTGGATATTCCTCTTTATTCCCTCTTACAAACTAAGCATAAACATGGTTGAGACTTGAGATAACAGTCTAGTTCAAAGTTAAGCCTAAGTATTCTAATCAGTCATATCTTTAGGATACTTATCTTCCTTTAGCCAAACCCTAAATCTCATTCATATGTATCACTCTATCTCTCATGATTGGTCATTCCAAATCTGTACGGAGGAGGAATCTTAAAATCCATAAAATATTCAAAAGCCATATCATTTAACAAAAGTCAATGATCTAAAGGAAACATTTAAAACTTTCAAAAGTTAAATCACACTAAAATATGTGATCATAAGCACATTTCCTTTTTCTAATTGAATCTCAAACTCCATATTTGTCCTTATGATAGAGTCAAGGTCCATTAGGGTGTGTTAGGTTACTAAATTAAAAAAGGAGAATAAAAAATCTCTTAGTTGTACTTACTTTCTCATGTAAGTACCCAATATTTGTAGTAGACCAATGGATTTTTAAGGGGTCTTGAGGAATGGGGAAAAATTTATGGGAAGGTAGGTCCATTTTAATTTTCTTTTTAAAAACTACCAACATGAGTTGATCTTAGTAACACACTTATTTGCCTACATAGTTTTGTGCCTATAGTAAACTGTTATCCTCTGTATATTAATGGTCACTAGTCACTTAGTGTCTTTTCATGTCCTTAACATGCCTCATGTTTCCTAAGGTCTCCTCATAATATGCCTATGTTATGCTTATTACATTCCCTTTTTCACTACCTATAATCCTAATATTTCCCCTTGAGAAATATTATTTTGTTCACTGATCACTCTCCCTAGGGATTCCATTTGTGAGTTGCAGTATAAGACCTTGGAAAGGACCATGCCTTCCTCAAAAATTATCAAATTGTTACATTACCATTCCAAACATCCCCTTTTACAATATTTTAACATTTTTTCCACCACATTGGTTTTCCCTTTGTGAGTTTCAGTGTAATACCATGGATAGGACTTGGCCTTCCTCATAAAAGTTTCCAATTCCCAAGTCATAATAAAATTACATGTGTCAAATATGAGATAATATGTGATTTATTATGAGTTGCATGTCATTGACATGCTTCCTAGCTTGATTTAGTATGTTTTATGCTTACTTTATTAATCTTTCACTTTTATCTTCTTATTTTCTGATTACATGTAAGAATCCAACTACTTTTCTTTAGTTTTTCATACTTCCCAACTTGAACTAGTGTGATTAATTTAAGACCATTTTGCCAATTTTATTTATCTTTTATACTTCCCAACATGATTTAGTATGATTGATTGACTTAATTTTTTTCTACCACTCGTCTTTCACGTACTTTCCATTTTATTACATTATTTATATACTTCCCAATGTGATTTAGTGTGATTTTACTTGTTTTAATTTGATGCCAATCTTTTCATGGTTTAAAAACATTTTTTTCCCCTCATGTTTACCACCATTTGGTTTATTATACTTAGTCATTTTTTGTTATTACACATTTCCCATCGTGAAATAGTGTGTAGTGTATTTGATTAATTATACTTTTCCAAAATCTTTTCGCTTGTTTCTTTTTAAACATGCATGTGTCCTACATAATGATAGAAAATAAAACACCCCACATATATTTCCTATAACATATACAACAAAATGTAAAGTACATGTGCTAGAAAAAAATATATTCATACATAAATAACCATAACCAAAATATTACACAAAAGATCAACATCTAACTATCAAAATGGAATATCTCTATATATCACATGTGTTTTAAATATAAATAGTACAAAAATACATCACTCTAGCTCTATGGAATGGCCCCATCATGTTTATCTCATGGCCTAGCTATGCTACCCATGGATGCCATAGACTATCCCCTATAAATAGTATGTTATAATGAGGATGTCTGAGATCTCAGACTTGATACCTACCCCTATAAATTGTCCACTTGGGCCTGTACCTATCCCAACTAGGTAATGGTAGCTATATGCATGACTCTCTTCTAATCCAGGGCCTGCCATGTATGTGCCTCTCCTAATCCCACCCCTAACAGTGGCTACAACTCATCTATGCATGCCTATAGCTACCTTATGACCTCCCATACCAATCTAAACTAGATTTATTGAGCTAGGGTAGATGGTACCACAAAATCATCTAGTGTGGTGGGGTCATACGGTGTCATCACCCCATCTATAATATCATGGTGCGCTCCCATAACCATGAATCCTCATATGGCCTCCTCATATGTAGGATCTATAAAATTCACACTAAATAGATATCAGATCACATATACATCTCAAAATATATCTATCTACAATCATATACAACTAGTATTTTATCACAAAAACTAACAAAATTACAAGCATTTATTACCTACCATGGTGTCACCAATCATTGTCTCCCCATATACTCATCTTTCAAGCATGTCTATCCATCAGCTCATCCCTTGAGTACCTCATTTGTGGGATGCCTCCCAATTAATGCAAAACTTAAAGTCACCACCCATGCATGCCTCAAGACATTCCTTAATGGTGCCTCTATAGATGAACTCTACCTTGGGCTGACTGATGAGTCACCTTGGGTGACCACCTTCTATACTCAACCCCACTAATGGCATCTCCATTGGTGGTATGATTGAGTTGGTTGTTGTTCTTCTTACTGAAGTACTACCTATGGTACCTATTTACCCCTACATCCACATCCATACCCTCTCCATCTACCGGTTATCATGATTGACCAATCCATAGTCTCACATGTTATGGTCTAATCTCTAATATCTCGACTAGTGCTCCTCTTCCTCTCCCAATTAGCTCTCTTTCATGTTGTGTCCAAAATTTAGGCACCACTATGGGATCTTTTAGGTGTGGGAGTCTAAACTATCCTAGTAAGTGTGCCACTTGATATGGATCTACCCACCATGTATAATGACCCATGATCCATTGTCATGCCAAACCTAGCACCACAGTCACCCAAATTGACCAAATAGTCATAATATGTGTATAAGGCTACCATACTATCTCTCCTCATGTGATCATCTATAACATTGGCACATGCAGAATAACCCATACCACCTGATTTTATCTCTGTTGTGCCACTCAAGGTAACCGATCATCAACCACATGGGGCAACCCAATTAGACAATACATCAAGAACCTCTTATATATCCAAACACTCAGTAACACTAATGGTCCCATGGTATTATTCCCTTTGGACCACATCCCATACACATCATACATGATCTGAATCTAGATGGTAGAACCCAAGTCATAAAGTGCCCCCTACTCCAATATGGACTGAAATAAGGCTATTGCATACAGTGGTACCTTACCATCTGACTTGTGACATAACACTTGTGCTATCACAAGTACTATCATAGACTTATGAATATCTATAATTTATGTAATATAAACATCAAACAAATTCACCCTTAATCATGGGTAAATCCTCTCTAAGCCCATTAGCCACAAGGATAGTGCTCATCTCTCTACCTGATCATCTGGTGTCCTTGTGATCACCAGTGTCCCTCTTATTGGTAGTCCAAGCAATGCATGGACATCCTCTAAAGTGATACCAACCTATATGGTATCCCCATCCACCACCCATCTAAAAGTATTGGTCAAATGTTTCCAGGCTCCCAGGAACATGACCACAAGATCAATGCTTAATGAAATACACCTAATCTCCGTGATTCCTCCTAAGCCTAACATGACCAATCTCACTTTATCAACATCTATCTAGCACTCTAATAGATCAAGTAGCCATGAAGCATCAACCAATCACCAAAATCTTTAGCACCTCTATAAAATATTGAATAACAAAATATTTATTAGACCTCCATGTCACTCATAATCAAAATACATTGTTTTAAATTTCACAAAAATAACCTAATTTGCCTTAATTAATTTATTTTTTACCAAATTTGACCCATTTTTAACTAAATTGGCCATTTCAGTACTAAGTCAACCACCTTGTGACTTAAAAGTACTATATCAACCATCTTCCTTCATTACAGTACTACATTATCCAATTAGAAACCAACTAATTCAACCCTATAGTACTAAGTCAACTCCTTGGACTTAACAAACTAAGTCAAACTTATTTTTCCATATATAGTATTAATTCAACCACTTATCAAACATACTAAGTCGGCCATGTTATATTATGTCAACCCATTTCCCCAACAAACTAAGTTGGTCATAACCTACTAGGTTGGCCTATTCAAAATTTTATTTTCTACCAACTAAGTTGACTAGGTTAACCTTGTTATTTCAATATGATGACTTTTTGACCAATTGTAATAAATGACTTAGGAATTTATTGCTCTAACCCCTTCCTAAATAGTACTCTGTTTGATCACTAGTGTCCCTCAAAATTTCTCAGGGTTCATTCTGGTATCTAGATTTGTCTTAATTAACAAATTTCTATAAAACACTTAATTTTAAATACAAATGCTTAAAATTTTTAAATTCTCAGTTACCTATGCTACGCTCACTGCAGCTGCTATGCATCCTCCCCATCTTAGCTATCATCTCCTCACCATCTTAGATCTCTAGGATCTCACTAAGTCTCTTAGAGCTCTATTTTTCTCAGAATATCAAATAGTAAAAAATGAATTCTTTTTCACCCTATTTATATTTACTATTCAAAATTATTTACCATTCAAAAATTTACCATCAAATTCCTTGTTTCGATCATATCTTTATTTCTACTAACTCTTTTTCTAAACCATAAAAAGTTTTGAAATATTGATATCATAAAGAATCTTTCTAACTATTATATGCCTATATTGTTTATTTTCTCTCTTTTGCGCTAATATCTATAGGTTCACCTAATGTTCTTTAGATTGGACACCTTCACATTTCCTAGATCTCTTTCTTTATCTACAACACTAAGGTAAGTCAAGGTATGTGTTTTTCAATTTTATCCTTTCATTTATCATATTTTTTTTTCCTTACTACACTTTATTTATCATTAGTATTATGTGGCATCATGTTCATTTATTGAAGCACCATCCCTTGTTACACCTATGTGACATGTTATGAGCTTTGAGTGGGGCATATGTATACACATAATATTTTCAAACTTTTATCAATCAATAATGTTATTTATCTTGTAGGAACTTGTTGATTCTCAATCTCTTTGAGTCTACACCTTAAGGGGTACACTAAGAAAGGGGTGGGTAGACCATTGGTGCTTCACATGATTTTTTTCCTTTTTTCCTCTTGCTATCTACATATTTATCTCCTAAAAACCATTCCCCTAAGCATTGATTGCTACTTTTCACCCTCCTCCAGTCATTTATCACCTTCATTATCCCTTTCCCTAACCTAAACCCTAGTTTGGTAGTTTACATGACCATGTCAGCCACCTCAACCTTGTATTGTTTTTAACAATAGCTTACTAAGAACTAGGTTGACCATGGCCAACTTAGTTCATTATCTTGTAAGTTTCTTGTCAATTGTAATACTAGGTTGACTAGGTCAACCCTGTCAGCCTAAAATTTTGAAAAGGATTAGGGTTAGATCCACCTATATAAACACATTCATTCCCATCATTTATTAAGAGAAAAAGAGGAGAAAATAATATAAATTTAAGAGCAGAAGTAATATCTCTTACATATTTGCTTATCCACCATTATCTTTTAGGAGAAAGCTTAGGGTTTCATACTTTCTTTAGATATACGAATCTTGTCTTATGGAGAAGTCCTTTAGATGCATTGATAGGTTGTGTAACCTAGAGCTGATTTATCCTTGTCATCCTTACACACCTCAAAAACCTCTTGTGAAGCACCTTGGCCAAGGGAGAGATTGAGGCTTGGTAGGTTCATCTTCAAAGGTAAGTATTCCTAACATTAGTCCTCTTTTGTAATAGTATATAGGTATGCATTTGCACTTTTATTACATGCATTAGTATTTTGTATATATTGACATGAGTATATGTCTTCAATGCATGTTTACTTTTAGTGTTTATTAATTTACTTTGCGCCATAAGCTTTGGTGAGTACTAGGTTATATTTTTTCTTTACATATTATTAATATAGTAAATATGAAAACATAGGACCTAGTTAGGGTTATTGCATATTTTTGCTTGACTGGAGGCTTTGGAACCCTCCCTAGTGTTATTAATATGGTAAAATATCCCTTGGCTAGGTCTAGCAGATCCATATTGGTCATGACCCTGATTATCTAATGTATCCCTAATTTAAAGTGTAAGTAGGATTTATCTTCTTTGAGCTAGGATTGATTTGTAGATATGTTGCATTTCTCATTGCATACAACACTCGTCCTTTGAAAGATATCACAAGATTTGTAAAGCAAATTTTAACATTGATATTATGCCATCATAGGGCATTTATTCACTTATATTCATAGAAACTGAATAGAGACCTTCAATTGACTTGTGTAAGGATACAAGTGTTTTCTTAAGTTTAACTCCTCGAGTCACATCTCCGTCAGAGATGATTGTAAAAAACATGTGAAAAATATAAAACCATGTCACCTAAAAGGTACCCATGAAGAAAAAACTATTAGAGAGGCCAAGCAATGCCATCCTTCAAGTATGAATGAGAAGCAAGGCATGGATGATTTTGCATACAAATTATATTTACAAAGTGTGCTATATTAGATTCAAACTCCTATTATGTATACTCTCTTATTTTAAAATTGAACTTGTTTTAATTTTTTTGGCTTTGGTCAATGTGATATTAGAGTGTGATCTTTCCATTCAATTTTTTGTATGAATAACTTTGTAACATAATATTATATAAATATATTGAAAAAAAATGAATTAAAAATATCTATAAATGCAAATTTAAGCTTTCTGCCATGATATTAATTTCCATTTCTTCTTTCTATGGAAGGTGATAAATGAAACACTTCATTTGGTTAGTTTTTCTCCAGGGGTTTTCAGAGAACCCAAACAAAACATTAAATTCAAAAGTTCAAATAATAACTTTTTTCTAGTTTCTAAATTGACACCTCTTTTCTTTTATTGTAAGGATTGAGTAAAACATATAATTTAAAACAATTTAATCATACCACAATGCAGATTTTGTTATTCCAAAAGTGTGGAATGTGTTTGTGTTCTTGACTAGCTGACATTTGGATGAGAATAATTATTTTGAAGCTTGAAAGTTCCATCCATGTCATTTGAAAAATGAGGGTCTAATATGTTATGGAAAAACCTTGATAATTTGTTTAAAATAAGTTGATGATATATATATGTAACTAAATGTTGTTTATTTTTAATTAATTGTAGGAGATTTTAGAAAACCCAATGTTTATGCCATTTGGAAAAGGTGCTAGGCTTTATCCAGGGTATTAATTGGCCCACTTTGAAATTTCTCTCTTCCTTCACTATTTTGTCACTAAGTTTAGGTCAAAATTGTATTCTTTTCAACCTTATTTTTGAACTTTACTTTTGTATTTCATTAAAATCTCCTATTAAACTCATGGTTTACAAATTATTTTGGACTTAAATGTACATTGGTACAATGAATATATGGGAGCTGATAGAAGTTGATCACGCCACATACTTCCCTCTTCCTTCCATGGAAAAAGGCTTTCTAATTCATCTTCATTCTTGATCACTAGAATGATGAAAGGTTGTTATGCATCCTATTAAAAAAATATTTTCTTATGTATATGTGACCTAATAATGACTTGGGACTGCTACTTAAGAATAATAGTTTATAATTCTTAAAAATTCAACATAATATAAATGGTTGTTTCATAGGTCTTAGAACACTTTTGATACTTAAGGAAGCCTCATCACATAGTTAAAACTTAGGGAAATTGTAGATTATGAGCCAAATTTTCTTATTCACATATCTATGAAGATTTAAAGGATATTATTAGCTTTGTTTATTTTTAAATAAGATTCATATTCACATACTTATGCATATCGAGTGGATAATATTTGATTTAATTAAATTTAAAATAATTTAGTATTATTTATTTTCTCTGGCTATAAGATAAGTGTTCACCTTATTTTAATATAATGGATAACAAACATCTCTTCTATATAGATTGACTTCTCTTTTGAAATTGTCCTATTATCACACATTAAAACTTTGGTTTATATTCGTATATGTCTATATAATTATATTAATTCTTAATAATTAGTATGTGTTTTCCAAATTAACTTATTAATCTATGTTAACATATTTACTATATGAAATTACGAAGATCTAAATGGAGAATGATGAGCTGTAGCGTGTGCAGGTCATGGCCGAGCTAGGGCAGCTGTACCCTAGCATGTTCAAAGCGGTGGGTTGGTGTGCACAGGGCTAGTTTATGGGAGCGAGGGAGTGGCGAAGGGCTGAGGCATCGGGTAGAGGTGTCACAAGGTCACATTGGACCAAGGAGGGTGTGATCATGGCTCAATAAGAGCCATTAAAAACCTCACTTGGCAAAAGTTTTAGTGCAGATATGGGCACGAACAGGCAGGAGCAATAGGGTAAAATAGTAGGTCAAGAGTTTTCTTCCCAGAATCTAGGAGCAATGGAATGGAGCTTGTCCAGGGGATCTAGGATTATGAAGATTAATGGTTGCCTGGAGAAATGCAAGGAATGACCTAAATTGGTAATTCCTTTCGATATGATTTTGGAGGATGTGGAATATTATTCCAAGCATTCTTTGTATTGCAAGTTTTTGGGTCTGAAAGTTTCCCTTCAATTTCTGGAGGGTTGGGCCAGGAGAGTGTGGGAGCTAGAGGGAGAAATAGAGGTCACGTTATTGGAAAATAACTACTTCATGGTCACATTTGTATGACTGGCTGACCGCAACAAGGTTTTTGAGGGAGGGACATACTTTTACAATTAGGTCAGACTTTTTGTTAAACCTTGGCATGTTGGGTTTAATCCTTATGAGGAATTACCAACTCAAGTTCCGATATGGGTTAGGCTCCCTAGACTTCTTATTGAATGTTGTCATGAGGACATTCTCCTGATGTTAGCTTCGACACTTGGAAGGCTAGTGGGGTCTTCAACTTAGACTTTAGGTAAGAAAGTCATGACTTTGGCCTAAATTTGTGTGGAAATTGATTTGAGCAAACCACTACCTGATGCACTAGAGATGAGTGCGGGTTCATACTCCTGGGTGCAACAATTGGACTATGAGACCCTTCCCTTCAGGTGTTGCCTTTGCCATGAGTATGGACACCTGGTGTGTAGATGTCCAAAGGCTAAGCCAATGGAGCAACATCCCCAACTGCCACCTAGCAGCATTCCCAGTGTCGATAAAGGGAAGAAATTAGGGGTTGGGGAGAGCAGGGATGCTGAAGGTTTTGTACAGGTGAAAGCTCGAAGCCATAATAGGGGCCAAAAGAGGACCCTTAGGGAGAGGCATGATGATGACTCTTTCAATAGGTTTGAAATATTGGATGGATTGGGCTAGTAACAAGTAATTTTGAGATTAATGAGTGTGGAGTAGTTCGTGGGAGGTTCAATACTAGAGATTATTTCAGCCAATCTTCTAGTGGTTCTTCAGGAAGAGTCGGCCTTACCCATGGCTATTGAGGGGTAGACAGAGGAATTGGGGGGGAGATGATAGATAAGGACCTGGAACAGAATGGAGAGGACCTATACCGTTTGACAAGGGTTGTGGGGATAGAAGTTGATAACAAAGGAAAATATTCTCCTCACCTGGGTATTCTCCAGAGGGAGGGAAAGAAGGGGACGTTAGAAAAAAATGCTAAAGTGGGGTGCAAGGACACAGATAGACTCAAGATGATTGGGGAGACTTTGGTGGAGTCTGGTGTGGTTAAGACCTTAGACTCACACTTCTTAACTCCTCTAAAATGATCATTATCTCATGGAATGTAAGGGGACTAAACAACGGTCCTAGACAAAAGGCTGTTAGGGAATTAGTTAGATGTCAAGTATCGAATATTCTCTTTCTTCAAGAAATGAAAGTTTTTATGGATGATATGAGGAATATTACACATAAGTTATGGAGTTATGGTTCATGGCAATGCATTGGAGCTCATGGATCTTTGGGGGGCATGGCTTGTTTCTAGAATCCATGCAAGATCCAACCTGTGTCCTGGATTTCCTTTAAATCCTCTTTATCTCTAGTGGCTTCAGGTATTGAGTCAAGTGAATCAGTTCTTTTCTATAATGTTTATGCTCCTATATATTTCCAAGGTAAACTTCTTGTTTGCAAAAAACATCCACTTTCTTCATCAATTATTTCCCTATTTGCCTTGGATTGTGGCAGGAGACTTTAATGCTATTCTTGATTTAACAGAGAAGAGAGGAGGTAATGCACAACTGGAACTTTCTTCTCTCCTGCTCTGGGATAATATTGAAGCACTCAATTTAGTGGATATCAAGCTAGTTAGTGGATGGTTTACCTGGAAAAATCGAAGAGTGGGGGACAGATGTATTGCAGAGCGTATTGATAGATTCATGACCTCCTATTATTGGGTGGGGGGTTTGTGGTCTTCTTGCCTTGAGATTCTTGATTGGAGGGGCTTGGACCATTGGCCAATAAAATTGGCCATTTCTTCTACCCGTGAGCCTCTGAAGGTGCCTTTCAAGTTTTAGCTTATGTGGTTCAAGGACCCAGACCTGTTTGGATGAGTGGCAGATTGGTGGAAGAGGGGCAGGCTTGCTGTAAGAATAGCAATGTATACTTTTGTTAAGCTTCTCCAATTCATCAAGTACCAGCTCAAAAAGTGGAACTGACAAAGTTTTGGGAACATTTTCCAAAAGAAAAATGAGGCACAAATGGAGCTGAATGTCATTACCAAAACCATTCGGGATGAGGGAATGACTAAGGTTTTGTTGAGGGAGGAAGCTAAGGCCTTAAAAGCTTTGGAGGAATGGGAACTAAGGGAGGAAATATTTTGGAAACAAAAGGCCCAGATCGAATGGCTTAGAGAAGGGGATAAGAACACAGCCTTCTTCTTCAATTCAGTTTGGGCTAGATAGCATGGCATGGGGATTACTTCTTTGGTGTTGGATAGCGGGGAGACTATTTCTTCTATGCAAGGTATCATTAATGAGGTAGTGCAATATTTTGCTTCGTTATTCAAGGAGGAAGCGCAGGGGCACTCAGCTGAAGAGGTCCAGATCTTGTCTTGTATTCCCTCCTTGGTGATCAAGGATATGAATGAACATCTGATGAGGGATATATCCTTGGAGGAGTTAAGGAGGATAGTCTTTATGATGTAGAAAGGAAAGGCACATAGTCTAGATGGCTTCCCAATTGAGTTCTTCCAAGAATTTTGGGAAATTATTAAATTTGACCTCCTGGCTGTTGTTTAAGAATCCCAGAGGAACAAGCAAATGCTTCGAGCTTTGAACTCCACCTTCCTAGCTCTCATTCTTAAGGGTGCAGGGGCTGATAGGCTGAGTCTTTTTAGGCCCATTTCTCTCTACAATTTCACTTATAAAATTATTTCTAAGCTGATTGCTAAGAGGTTAAAAAAGTGGATGCTTGTACTTATCTCAGAGGAACAAGGTGGCTTTGTAGAGGGCCAACAAATTTTGGATGGGGTGGTGATGGCTACTGAGACTATACATTCCATGACCCAGTCCAATGAGAAGGTGATGTTTATCAAGCTGGATATGTCAAAGGCCTATGATAGAGTTCAATGGTCCTTCCTCTAGAATGTCTTGGGCACCTTTGGTTTTTTAGAGGGTTGGATTCGTTGGGTTTTGAGTTGTGTGAACTTGACCTCCTTTTCAATTCTAATTAATGGTGAGCACTCTAATCTCTTTGGGGCTTCTCATGGATTGAGGCAAGGTGACCCTATTTCTCCTTACTTGTTTCTTCTATTGGCAAAAGGCTTGGGTCAATTGATCAAAATAAATGTGGGTGATGGTGCTATTTAGGGTTGGAAGCAGGGAGAGGAAATCCTTGTATAATCCTATCTTCAGTTTGTGGATGATGTGGCTTTGATGGGCAGGGCTACTATTAGTGAGGTGTCTAACATATGTAAGAGCCTGGATGTTTACCTTGTTGCCTCTAGATAGGTAATTAATGAGGGAAAATCATCTATTTTTTTCTTTAACACTCCTCTGGCCATACAGTGAAGAGTGGCTCTTATCCTCAAGTTCCAAATTGGGAGTCTCCCACTGCTTTATCTCAAGATTCCTATCTCTGTTGGATGGCTGGCTAAGGAGTCATGGCAGGTGATCCTAGATAAATTCCAAGACAAGGTGAATCATTGGACCCATCATTGGTTATCCTTTACAGGTCGGGTTCAATTGATTCAATCAGTGGTGCAGGATCTTCCTATCTATAGGTGTGTGATCCAGGTGGCACCAATGAGCTTTGTTAAGGACTTGGACTCCTTAACAAGATAATTTTTATGGGCTAAGAATTTATCTTTGACCAAGTGGAGCCTAATTAAGTTTGAAATGGTTTACAACCGAAAGAGGTTTAGTAGGTTGGGATTACTGTAGTCTGTGCTATCTGGTACTGCTTTGGCTGCCAAACTATACTGGCATTGGTACATGGAGCAAGATTGGTTGTGGGCTAGAGTGTTGTCCCACAAGTATTTTTTTGGGATTCCCAAGAGGGATATTCCATAGTATGATTTGGTTCGTAAAGGCTCGATGATTTAGGAGACTCTCAAGAAAGGAGCCACGCTGATTAAAAGGGGTCTTTTTTGGATATGCAAGAGTGGGGTGGAGGTCCAGTTTTGGCATGACTAATGGGATGGTTTCCCTCCTATAATTAGCCAATATCCTTAGCTAAGTACTCTAGCCCAGAGGTTTTGTGAAGCTAGCTGGAAAAGGGTGTGCGACTTTAAATCCCTTTCCTTTTAGGGGCAGGTGGCGGTTGCCAAATGGAAGTCCCTAGAAGAGTGGTTGATTCTTGGTTTGGAGGCAGAGTGTGCAGACCTGCAAAATATTCTGTCCCATCATAGTTGCAATGTGCTTATGGATAGTGATGTGTTAGCCTGGTTCCTGAACCCCAAAGGGAAGTATACAGTGTCTTATGGCTATCAGGAGTTGATTCCCCAATAGTATGAGGATAGAGGGGAAGTTCAGTGGTGGAAGAAAGTTTGGAATGGTTTCTCGTGGCCGAAGTGTAACTATTTTACATGGACTTTAGTGTGGAACAAATGTTTGACATGGGACAATATTTGGAAGTGAGGATTTGTGGTCCTTCGAGGTGTGTGCTCTGTAATAGAGAGGAGGAAGACTCCTCTCACATTTTCTTTTATTGTCCCTTCACTCTTCAACTATGGCACTTTTGGTGGGATGTGTGGTGCTGCTAGTGCATCCACGCTATCTCTTTGGTAGATTTTTGGTCTAGAGTGGGCCATCCCCCTTCTTCGACTTCCTTCTTGCAGGATGCATGGTATGCTGGCCCTATTTTCTTACTTTGGCAAGTTTGGTTGGAAAGAAACCAGAGGATTTTTAAGGGGGAAACATTGGCGACTCAGCAGGTCTAGAGCAGAATTAAGGGAATGATCCAGGAATCTATTGAAGTAAAGAGCAAGGTTATGCTACCATTGAAGAAAGGGGATGCTAAGGTGCTAGAATGATTTGGCATAAGAGAGTTATCTCTGATCTTGGCTTGTGTTAGACGTGGTACACAGGGGCAGTGGAAAGTTTAATGGTTGGGGAAGTGGACGCCTCCACCTGTTGGGCTTTTGAAAATTAATACAGATGGGTCATCTAGTGGCAACCCAGGGGCGGTTGGGATTGGTGGGATTGCTAGGGATTTTTTTAGATCTATGGTTTTTCTTTTCTCAGCATATTAGGGAGTGCAAATGGTTAATAAGATGGAAGGTTTGGCTATCCTATATGCTTTGAGGAGAGCTTATGCTTTGGGTTGGAGGAGGGTGATCTGTGAAGCTGATTCTCAAGTCCTGATTAACTTGATCCTGGAAAGGAATTTTTTTTATGTGAGATGGCAGTTGGCCACGATAGTGCAGTAGATTTTACAGGTGAGTTCTTGCATGAAGTCAGTATTCTATGCCCACATTCCATGGGAGTGGAATAGGGTGGTTATTTGTTTGGTGAAATGGGCGTCAGAAGAGGGAAAAGGCTGCAAGGTGGATGAATGGGAGTAGTTGCCTAGTGATTTATGTTAGGAACTGGAACCCATTCTTGCTGGAGATATTGGGGGAGTTGAGGTTTGAATAAACTTAAATGCAGAATTTAACCAGAAGTAACAAGTAACTAGAATTTAAAAATAACACAGAATATGAGAGACAATACACAATTGTATTAATACCCATCCAGAAAGAAAATACAACAAAGAAGATGCCACTTCTTCTCCACACCTCTCAGATAATTCCCACACCTCAAGTGTACAGTAATTTCCAATCAAGATTTCTCTCTCCCTTACAGTCCCAACACCCAACTCAAACATAGAGTTGGTGTTCACCTCCACTAGTTAGTATCCACTACTGCCAGTACACCAAGTATACACAGATACTCAATCGAGTGCACAACACACTCCAAGTAGATCTCCCATGAACTACAACAACCTGCAATCCAAATGATCTTACTTTAGAAGGAATTGCCTTGCCTTCCTTTCTTGCTCTGAGTACTCATCGTACTCTAAGTAGATCCTACCTGATCTTGCTCCCTATTGTGTTGTGATCTCCCTGATCTTGTTGCCACCACAAATCAACTTTGTTCTGCACCACCTGCAAACCTAGATCAAACATACACAATCACTTGCAAATCAATGATCTTACTTACCATGCAGATCTCCAAACCCAGCCTCACACATCTGCTGACCAAGATCATGCATCCATGAAGAATCCTTCTGATTCTGTAAACCAGCACCCACACTTGGCACTATGGCACTAGGAGAAACACACCATGCTCTCTTCACTCTGAAGGAGCTTAATTTTGCTCTCTTACTCTCTAGCACGAGTTTATAATATAGCCCATGAGTCTATTATATAGATCCCATGCATACAAAAATTAGACATCTAATTACAATAATTAGATCCGTAGCTTGAGTCTATAATTAGCCCTCAACATGCAAACACTTGGTTTGTTAACAAACTATCTATGAACTGGCAATTTTGGAACCACACAGGTGACCAACATCAGTCCCTATCTGCCTGGAGGTGACTGACGTCGATCGACACCTATCGACATCAGTTGTTCTTCTATCTGCACCTTGCCGACATCGATTTGCCTGATCGATGCCGGTGTTTGTGGCACTCAACAACCTCCTCCCCTATTTGCATCAGTGAAGCTTTTAGCTCCATAACCTAACAATCTCCCACTTGGAGATAAACAGTTGCACCTGTACCTGTACCTGTACCTATACCTGTACCCTATCTAATCTATATCCTGGCTTGTATCCCTCTTCAAGCTCAAGCTTGAAGACCAACCACCACAAAACCTATGGTGAACCTCTTGTCATCCAAGTAACCTGCCACATACACATCTACAAACACATGTAGAAAATAACTTAACCCTGCATAGCATGTTGACCTACTGCTGGTCCATCTCAAATACCTGAGAATCCACTGAACTACCCTCCAATGCTTCTTTCCTGAATCAGCTCCAAACTTTCTGACAGCTCCCACTGCGTGGGCAAACCCGGTCCAGTACGCATGTACTTAACCTCATTATGTGAATTAGGACACTACTCTGTCCAACCCTCGGCATGTTGACTGGTATCACATAATCATCCGAAGACAAAATCAACCTATGATCTCCATGTCTCTAGAACACACTCATGTTAAAGAATTTTGCTGCTCCAAATTCCTCATGACATACTACTGAATTAACTTTACCTTAGCTTAGCAAAACCCTGTATGTGTAACCCTACAACAAGCAAACACACAACATACAGTAACAAGATGATGTCAAGACTCATCATCCACCTGGTAAAGAGAACCACAGTAGTTACACTGACATTGACAAAAGCCATGCTTTGTCATCCACCTGTCAAACCCTGTACCACTGTCCTACAGCTACCTCAAGACCATATGACCTAGCCTTCCTTCTCATGTGTCTATTCTCTCTATTCTTCAACTAAGGAATCCATTCATCTCTCAGTGCTTTCATACTAGCTGGCAACCCTACCAAATCTCCCATCTTGTTCTGCGTCATAATCCTGCCATGCTCCCACTGTTTCCTGGATCCTTCCTACTTTACAGTGAGCAATGAGTATAAAGAAGAGGAACAACAAATTTGAGGCTTACTTACCCTTTCAGTCCTCCATATGGGCATTTGAGACTCCTTGACAGCTTGTTGTCCACCCAAAATTTGTTACAGTGACTGACCTCGGTCACCCCATAGTCTGCATCTGACCAACATCAATTCCATGCGCCTGTCCTGACTACCGACCCTACCGATGTCGGTGTCTACCTATTGTTGATGTCGGTTCTCCTGACCGACATCAGTCTTACCTATTGCTAACGTTAGTCCTTTTGACTGACATTGAGCTTACCCTGCCTGATACCACTAGCTTCAGTCTGCACATGACTGACATCGGCACCTGTCTGTTCGACGTCGGTTCCCCCTGACCGATGCCAGTATCTGTGTTTGCCTATGAGTGATGAATTTTTACCCATGAGCTCTTTTTGGATCAAAACCCTGTCCAAATTGCTCTGCTCAGAGCTACTCAGTCCAATCCACTGATCTCTGTCCATCATCTCCTCCATAAACACCAAGGCTTTCCAGTTATTAAGCCTATCAAATATATCTGACCTCCTCTTAAGAACATGCATCTCCTTCTTGCTCATGTGACCAAGCCTACAAAGCCACATCTCCACAACAGAAGAAGAATCAGTAATATAAGCAAATAGATAAAGAGTACCTGCTTTCTTACCACCAGCTAATTCAAGTGTATCCGCTATGAGAGTTCTTATGCATCTCTCATCACCCAACTTTCCTAAAAAATTAGCCACATCTCTAGAACCGGGACTTGCATGACCTCCTTCAACACCCATGTGTTCTCCGCCTGCAATTTTAGCTTCACTTCCCCTTTGCTAATATTTTGGCAAGGCACACCAGCCTCTAAATAAATCTTTCCAAAGTCTCTAAAGACCTTAACATGGAAAAATACCCTATTTCAAACAACATGGAAAGAGGCAACAAAATCTATAAAACAAGATTTTACTTTATCCAAGAAACATACCAGAGCATCTTGTGCAACGCCACCTGCAACATCTACTTCTTTAGTTCCTTCATGCTGATCTTCTGCCAACCAGCAATCTTTCTTTCCCTACTCTTTCTTTCCATCCCACCGTAAGTAACTATTCATGCTTTTCAATTCCTCCATTCTTAGCTTTCTTTCTTCTGTCGTTGCTATACTCCCACTCAAACAGAAACCCCTATGAGTAACCTGTAATCAAACACAACCCTGCTCCCTACAGCGTTAGCTCTGATACCAACTGTTAGGAAAATAGATCCGGGAGCACACAATTGATTACCTTGTATAAGCAACTTAAATGTAGAATTTAACCAGAAGTAACAAGTAACTAGAATTCAAAAATAACACAGAATATGAGAGACAATACACAATTGTATTAATACCCATCCAGAAATAAAATACAACAAATAAGATGCCACTTCTTCTCCACACCTCTCAGAGGATTCCCACACCTCAAGTGTACAGTAATTTCCAATCAAGAGTTCTCTCTCCCTTACGGTCCCAACACCCAACTCAAACACAGACTTGGTGTTCACCTCCACTAGCTAGTATCCACTACTGCCAGTACATTGACTATACACAGATACTCAACCGAGTGCACAACACACTCCAAGTAGATCTCCCATGAACTGTAACAACCTGCAACAAAAATGATCTTACTTTGGAAGGAACTGCCTTGCCTTCCTTTCTTGCTCTGAGTACTCACCATACTCTAAGTAGATCCCGCTTGATCTTGCTCCCTGTTGTGTTGTGATCTCCCTGATCTTGCTGCCACCGCAAATCAACTTTTTTCTGCACCACCTATGAACCTAGATCAAACATACACAATCACTTGCAAATCAATGATCTTACTTACCATGCAGATCTCCAAACCCAGCCTCGCACGTTTGTTGACCAAGATCATGCATACATGAAGAATCCTTCTGATTCTCCAAACCAGCACCCACACTTGGCACTGTGGCACTAAGAGGAACACACCATGCTCTCTTCACTCTGAAGGAGCTTAATTTTTCTCTCTTACTCTCTAGCATGAGTTTACAATACAGCCCATGAGTCTATTATATAGATCCCATGCATACAAAAATTAGACATCTAATTACAATAATTAGATCCACAGCTTGAGTCTATAATTAGCCCTCAACATGCAAACACTTGGTTCGTTAACGAACTGTCCGTGAACTGGCAGTTCTAGAACCACACAGGCAATCGACATCGGTCCCTATCTGCCTGGAGGTGACTGACGTCGGCTGACACCTACTGACATCAGTTGCTCTTCTATCTGCACCTTGCCGACGTCAGTTTGCCTGACCGATGCCAGTGTTTGTGACACTCAGCAACCTCCTCCCCTGTTTACATCAGTGAAGCTTTTAGCTCCACAACCTAACATGGGAGTAGTTGCCTGGTGATTTATGTTAGGAACTTGAACCCATTCTTGCTGGTGATATTGGGGGAGTTGAGGTTTGAAGCTGTTGTTTTTGGTTTGCTTGTCTTGTGGGCTATTTGGATGCTTTTGTAATCTAATGTTTTATGTTTAATAAAGTTTTTACCCCTTTTTATTTTAAAACATATCTACTATAAATTTTCCATTTATTTATTATAATTATTTATGGTCAAATCCTAATATTTATTGAAATAATATATTTTTTGGGGTTGCAAATAAATTAGTGTGACAAGGTATCAAGTTATTTTGATAACAAGTTTTATGTCTATCATTCTCATATGTTCTTTAATCAAATTTTCTTGACTAGTTCTTCACATCCTTAGCTTTGCCTCTTCATTTAATTATGCTTACGGGGAAATATTAACCCCTTAGAGCTAGGAGGATCGCATAGGTTATGAAAACAAACTTTTATACCTCTAAAAATAATATAATTAACTAATATATCCATCATCTAGTTCTAATATCCAACCTTTATCCACGTATATTAATATTTTGGTCTCAAGATCTCAATATCCATTACAAGATCATTGAGGATTTATTGATACAACAACTCAAGAATAAGACAATGCTTGAAAACATATGTTCAAAAACAAGTAATCTAACACACAAATTGAATCCTTGAAGTTAGTATTAACCCCCTTTTGGTTGCCTCAATCCAACCATGGGAATTCAAATGGGAAGAAAATGAGTAATTTTCCTTGCATACAAATTATGGTGAAATTGATGTGAAGGTTTATCATTTTGTTGAATCATTTTATTTACATTTTCATCCATTATGTTTTTATTCTCTCTCTTTCCATTATTTATTAGGTTTTATACACCCACCTACCATGTATTATTTAGAGATACCTACCTCTTCAAGATATGTTACCTTCCCAAGTCATGTGAGAATCTAAGACTGACACTATCTTAAATAATGGACTCAATTTATGTATCAAATAGAGTAATACCCTCATGTCATGTGTAATGTCAGCTCTATTATTTAGACCACTTTCCTAATCCCCTAAAGGGTATGGGGATAATCTTGGAGTAAATATATTTTCCATAGATATTCCACACACACCTCACAACCAACATGATTCAAATGACATGACCATGACTAGCAGGTATTATATACCTATATTCGAGCCTCCTCTAATATTGATCTTCAACACCTCAATCACGAGGGTGATTTTATAGTTTGGACCTCTATAATAAATGTTGACATGGTGGATTACACCCTCTGAAGGGAGGCTCAGCTCTCTTCATCCATGCGACACAATGGAGACATCCCTCTTGTTGTGGGTGGAAAATGTGAGGGATGAATCTTTAGATTAGGGGCTATCTCCCCTTGATAAACCATGAAGCCCTGTATCTCCTACTACTAAAAATGGGGGGATGAAAAGGGAGAGAAAATATTGAAAATGGGACCTAAGCAAAGAGGTGATGCACCAAAACAATTGGTTTACTCAACTTTGGGATACACTTTGAACCATGGACAACAAGCATACACTTCATTCAGGTGAGAAAAACTTCCTTGCATCAATATTTTAGTATGGGGTCCTATGAAGATACAAGGAGGAATAAACTGGCAAAAGAGGTGTTCTAAGACACACTGTTGCATAGCCTATTCACTTCCCTATACTTCTTCATACACTTCTTGTGACCTACAAGAGAAGAAAATCACTATGCACTAGATATGATAGAATAAACTTATGAAAACATGGAAATAAAATGATTTAACACAAGATAAAACCATAGACATATAAAAGTGCAAGCTTAAATGGAGGTAAAATGCTCTTTCTAATTCAAGTTAAATTCATGTAGTGCTTTGTCATATAAGCTGAGAGATAGCTTTGCAAATGAGAAGTTACAAATATATAGAGAGTTGGAAAAATGATGTTAACAAATCCTTAGGAATGAAGACCCATGCTAGAGTTAAACACTTGGCCATGACAAATGACCACATCACTACCATATTCTTCAAACTACGTATGGGAGAGCCATGTTTCAGATGTCCAAGCCACCACCCATGCTATCATGGGCCTATAAAAGCATGGGATACTCCTTCTAGAAACTAACAAAGTCATCCCCAAGTTGTTGTGGTTAGACCATGCTCTCTTTAATGTTGGGTGCAACTGGTTGTGCATTAATGGTGAAGCATGAAAACATGGGTTACTCTCCTCTATAGTTTGAAAACCAATCTATTTTATTGGTTTTTAGTAGATATATTTCACCAAATGTATTAATTCTCCTTGTTGAGTTGTCTATGCCACTTGTTTTAGTCAGAGTGGTCATTTATTTTGCCTTCTGACCTTGTCAGCTAATGGAACTATTATGTGCTTTGTCTTGTTCTACTCTTTACTTTGCCTATGTTTTATCTCTTTCTTTCCTTCTCATTTGCCTTAGCTTCTTCTTGGCTTGTCTTTGACTTATGAGGCCTTTAGGTTCTCACTGGTCTCTACTCCTTTGTTTCGGTCTTTTTGCCATGCTTTCCTTTAGACAAAATGTCTAAATGAATTATTTCAAACATTTTTTTTAAGGAATTCTTTCTTATGATTAATTCTTTCCATGAAGGGCACATGTCCTTTAGGCCTTTTGTCTTCATTCTTCACTTCTTCCTAGTACCCTCTGCAAGGGCACTTGGCTTCCTAAATTACCCTTTGGGGAAATTGAATTGGTCTCTTTTCCTACCTAGGTGCCCTCTATAAGGGTTTATTTCATCCAAAAGTGCCCTTTGATATTTCTGAAATGGTCGTCTTTCTCAAGGTGCCCTCTATAAGGGCACTTTGTGCCTCAAAATGCCCCTTTAAAACTTTTGATTTGGTCCTGCCATTGACCAAGGTGCCCTCTGCAAGGACACTTTGAGTCCAAAGTTGCCTTGGTGAGAATGCTAGACTAAATTGGGTTCTTCAATGTAAATAACTCATGAATCTTTCAAGTAAAAGCACTTTAAAAACTTGATTCCTTCTTGATAGACCATTTTAGACTTCCTAGGAGATTCTACTTCAGGTTTCACATCATCAACTTCAACTAATAAGGAAAATAAGCAAAGACACTTGGAAAACTTGATTTGGTCTGTCAAAACAAAATAGAGTTTTGCAAGTGACTTTAATTATAAACCTTTATAAGTAAAGATGCTTGTAAAGTCTGAATAACACTACAAGGACCAAATTGGGTTTATCAACCAACTCGAATTATGAAAATTTCACAAGTAGTGTAATTTAGAAAACTCGATTTGGTCTATGAAGACCAAATCGGGTTTTGTAAGTGACTTAGCTTATGAAAATTTCATAATTTAAGTTGTTTGTAAAACTTGAAAAGCACTACTATAGGTGAAGTAACTGCACTTGACAAACTTGAAATGCACTTTTCTAAGCAAAAGTATAAAACACTTGGATTTTTCATGGAATAGGTCTGACAGGGGGTATTTTGCATAAGGCAGCTGAGGGATGACTTAGCCAAATCATGGATGTGAAAGACTCTTTGCAAATAAAAAGGAGGGGGTGCCCAATTTTGGCCTATGGGACCAACAATTGGTCAACAATAAACAAATCAAAGAAGTAGAGGGAATAATTATATATTATTACACTTAAGTATGTGGTCACCCACGTTAAATTAAATTTTAACGTATCATCCTTTGAGGAATTGCAAATACAACAATTCATTATAGGGTATTATTATCCTCCCCTTCCTACATTTGAGTGTAACATATAATCCATTCATGAAACATGGGGCATCTCATCAAAATAATTATACCCCATTACAAGCCAACAATACTGTAGAAGCTATAATCCCCACTTGGGTGGGACACATCCTAAATATTAGGGCTAGTTGTGCACTATGCCTTCTATTGATCCTATGGGTCAGGGGATCATCTACACACTACCCATTTAACAATACCCACTCAACAATTCCCACTCAATCAATCCAATCCTTCTCATAATCAATTTGTTCCACCCTGTAGTCCATGATATTTATCTATCCATGCTAACATTGACTATGTGATGCAAAAAAAGAGGCCCAACCTCTAAAGGCCATAAATTTTGATCCGTAGCTCTGTTTGAGACCATATTCACGCAAAATGACTGTCTATTTATGAATATTTTTGATATTTCTTGGAAACTATATGTGACCATTTGAGGGTCTAAAATTATAGTTTAAAATTATTTTTGATATTTTTATAAATTTAGAAATTGTATATTTTTGTAACTGGACTTGAACTTTAGTTGATATTTGCCTGATAGAGTTTATTTTTGGATTTTTTTAGAGTTACACACATTTTCATGTAAAAATTACTAAAAATAACAACTGCTAAAAATAATAGGTCAAGTTTTATTATTTTTAGAGTTTCAAATTTTTACATGTCAACTCCAATTCTGAATTGAGGCTTATTTATGCATGATTCATAATTATTTGAATCATTCAATACAAAACAATATAGGTTATTATTTTATTATCTTTATGTATTGGCATTTTATTGTCTTGATAGTATTCAGGTTTATTATTTGGTATTAGAGCAAGTTTCAACCTTCAATATGTAAGAGATGGTGAGAGGATGAGGATGAGGATGAATCACTTAGATGAACTAGATTATGCAAGATCTGAAGAGACAAGTAAAATAATTAACTAGGATTATTATGAATCAAAGATAAAGGAGAGTAGAAGATGAAGTAGAAGATGACATAGATCATGAATAAAAATTATGCAAGAGGAAGATCAATAATAACAACCATTAATGGAAAAGACGATGGTTAGAGCTTTATAAGGAAGGAAGGAAGGAATCAAAGTTGACATTCCAGATTATGAAGAAAGTTTGAAACTAAAGGAGTTGATATATTGGATGATTAACATGGATATGTTTTTTGAATGGAGAATTATGAGAGAATAAAATAAATTAAATTTTGCATCTACAAATTTGAAGGGTCATGCAATGATTTGGTGGGATCACTTGAAGAAAGAAAGACAAATAAAAGGTAAAGAGAAGATCAACTCATGGAAAAAGACAGAGAAGAATCTAAGGGAGATATTTCTTCATGTGGATTATGCACAAGCCCTATACATAAGATTCCAAAATTTGAAGAATAAGGATCACATTATACAAGAGTATATAGATGAGATTTATAAGATTTTCATACTAGTGGATCATGATGAAACAAAAGAGAAGATAGATGCAAGGTATGTAAATGGTTTGAAGTTTTCTATTCAAGATGAATTAAGAATGGATAAAATAATTTATATGGAGGAATCTTATCAATTAGATTTAAATGTATAAGAAAAACAAAATAGATAGAGTTTTAGAAGAACATCTAATGGGCCAAGAAGAGGACAATCCCATCCAATAAAGGGATGAGGTAGATTTAATACAAATAGATATGATTTAATACCACTAGAGGAGAATCATTACATGGTACATAAAGACAAGAAGATAATTAACAAGGGTTTTAATACTAGTAAATAGGAAGACGATGTCAGAGAGGATGAAACTATGGTGGTGGTAGAGGATGGTTTCCAAATCAACACAAGTATTATGTTTGTTATAGATGTTGACAAGAAGGACATATAGTGTTTGTGTGTCCACACTAAAAAGATCAATAAATGAGATGAGAGGATTTCCTAACAGTGAGTTTAGTTGAAGCTAAAATGCAAGAGAAAAATAATGAAGTTACAACAACAGATATTGGAAAAAATATCATGATGAGAATAACAATTATTGCTCCAAGGAAAGAATATGTGTAGAATAAAGAAGGTGATGATGTATGGATGCAAATAAATATCTATAAAATAATGTGTAACTTAAGAGCAAAGATATGCAAAGTAATTATAGATGGTGGTAGTTGTGAAAATATCATTTCTAAAAACGTGATTGAGAAACTAGGTTTATAGTGTGAAAAACATCTTAATCCTTATCATATTTTATTGTTTAAGAAAGAGAATGAAATTATAGTAGATAAAAGGTTTTTAATCATTTTTCCTATAATTAAAAATTTCAAGGATGAAATATGGTGTGATGTAATACCAATGGATGCATGCCATTTGTTATTATGAAGACCATGGTAGTTTTATATAAAATCAATTCATGATGGAGAAAATAACATGTATAGTTTTCTAGAAAGGTGGTATGAAGGTAGTTTTATCACCTCTTAAAAAAGAAAGGAAGATTGAAAGCATTCTAACTATAAAATAATGTATCAAAGACACGAAGATGACATGTTATTGTTATGCATTAGTAGCGAAGAAAGAAGACACATAAGTAGTGAAAATACCAATAAAAGTAATAGTATTGTTGAAATAATATGTAGATGTTATACCTGATGAGTTACTATATGGTTTAACACCAAAGAGATATTAATCATCATATTGATTTGATTCAAGGATCATATCTACCCAATTAAGTAACTTATAAGATGAGTTCAATAGAACATGTAGATTTGAATAAGCAGGTTACTAAATTGGTGAGGAAGGGATTAGTAAGGGAGAGCAGGAGTCCTTGTGCAAGAACAACATTATTAAATTCAAATAAAGATAAAGGGTGGAGGATGTGTTTGGATAGTAGATAAATCAATAAAATTACAATCACGTATAGATTTCGTATACTTTGTTTAAATAATATGATGGATGTTCTTACAGGAGTAAAATATTTTGATCTGAGTGGATACTATCAAATTCAAATTCATGAAGGAGATGAGTGAAAACAAACATTCAAAACTAGGGATGGTTTATATGAGTAGATGATGATGACATTTAGATTATCTAATATAACCAACAAAATTATGAGGGTGATGAACATAGTGTTATGATAATAAAGTAGTAAGTTTGTGGTGGTTTATTTTTATGATATTTTAATTTTCAGTAAGACTAAATAAGAACACTTACATAATTTAAGAATGGTATTATAATTATTAACAAAAGATAATCTCTATGTGAATTTGAATAAATGTAGGTTTATGCAAAATAATTTGGTATTTTTAGGATTTATAGTTTCAGTGGATGGTGTAAGAATGGATGAAGAAAAAGTAAAGGCAATTATTGAGTGGCCTATCCCAAAGAGCATCATAGAGGTAAGAAGTTTCCATGGTTTAGATACTTTTTACAAAAAAATCATAAATAATTTTAACAGTCTTGTTGCACCACAAACCAATTGTATTCGGTGAAAGGAATTTGAATGGACAATGGCAGCAATAAAAAGCTTTGAATTGTTGAAGGACAAAATTATAGAAAATCCTATTTTAGCATTTCAAAAATTTAGAAAAGTGTTTGAGGTTGATTGTAATTTTTTATTTGTAGGAGTTGGTGTTGTTTTGAGTCAAGAAGGGAATCCAAAAGCATATTTTAGTGAGAAACTGAATGAGATAAAAACAAAGTATTCTATGTATGGTGTTGAATTTTATGTCATTGTATAAGCATTAAGACATTGGAGGCATTACATGGTGCCTACGGAGTTTATCCTATTTATTGATCATGAGGATTTGAAGTATGTGAACACTCAAAATAAGTTAAATACTAGGCATGAAAAGTAGGTGTCTTTCTTGCATGGTTATACTTTTGTGTTGAAGCACAAATCAGGAAAATAGAATCAAGTAGCTGATACTTTGAGCAGGATAGTGGGATTGATAACTACTATGGTGAGTGAATTAGTTAGATTTGAATTTATTAAATAAGTATATGATATTGATCTAAATTTTGGCAATATAGTTGAGCAATGTAGGAATCCATTTATATGGGATACAAGTAATGATTATGAAGAGTATCTTGTGTAGGATGGTTATCTCTTCAAAGGGAAATGATTATGTATTCCAATTGGGTCTCTAAGAGACAATATTATAAGAAAATTGCATAGTGGTGGTTTTTATGGACATTTTGGTAAGATAAAGACAATAGATCTGGTAGATGAGAAGTATTTTTTTCCAAATATAAATAAATATGTGAAAAGATATGTTACAAAGTGTAGGATATGTCAAGTGGAAAAAGGACATGCATAAAATGCAGGGTTGTACATTTTTTACCGGTTCCAAGGGGACCATAGATAGATTTGAGTATGGGCTTTGTATTGCGATTAAAACACACACAAAGAGGTAACAATTTAATTTTTGTTTTTATTGAAAAGTTTTCTAAGATGGTTCATTTTATTGCATGTAATAAAACCAATGATTCCGGTAGAGTTGCATAACTATTTTTAAGAATATTGTGAAATTGTATGGTGTTCAAAAAACCATTACATCAAATAGGGACATGAAATATATAATTAATTTTTGGAGGAATTTATGGAGGAATATGGGGACTAATCTATAATTTAGTAGTGCATACCATCCCCAAAGATATCGACAGATAGAATTTGTAAACATGAGCTTGGGAATTTTGTTGAGATGCATAGTTGGGGAGAAGACCAAGCAAAGGGACTTGGCTTTACCACAAGCTAAGTTTGCATATAATAGTTTAATTAATAGATCAATAGGAAAATTAAAATTTTAGATTTTTTATGGGAGAAATCCTATGATTTTTTTAGATTTGGTATAATTATCAATTACAGAATGAGTTAGTGATGATGCATAAGTGTTTGTAGAATATTTACAATAGTTACAAGAAGAAGTGAGAAAAAAGTTGGAGGAAAGTAATGAGAAGTATAAATAAGTAACAAATGTAAAAAGAAGGTCAAAAATATTTGAATAAGGAAATTTAATGATTATTTCCCTGAAAAAAGAGAGATTTCTTAAAGGCACATATAAAGTTAAAGTACAAGAAAATTGGACCATACAGAATTGTGAAGAAAATCAATGACAATGTTTATGAGGTGAGTTTAACATAAAATTTTGAAATATATTCACTACTTAATTTTTCAAATTTATATGATTTACATGGATAAGATGGTGAGGGTGAAGAAATTGAATAAGTAGAATGGCAAAAACATGTGCCAAAGAATAAGAAAGAAAAGATAGTGCAAGTTCTGGATAAGAAGATAATAAACACAAGGCAAGGATGTTATGATAGGTACTTGGTATAGTGGGAATGATTATAGTAGGAAGACAACACTTGGATTATATAATGGGAGCTAATGGGAGCTAATGGGAGCTAAAGAATATTGATAATAACAAATGGCATTAGTACAATTAGAACAACTTAAAGGAGCTAAGTTATTTTCAACTAGAGGAGAATGATGTATAAAAAGAGGCCATAAATTTTGATCCATATCTCTATTTGAACCCATATTCATGCCAAAATGATTGTATCAAAAACTTCAATGCATCCATAACTAGATTATTTAGTTATGTATGTTTTCAATATCTTTTTAAGGCCATACATGACCATCTAAGGGTCTAAAATTATAGTTTAATATTCTTTTCAATATTTTTCTAAATTTATAAATTGTATATTTTTATAACCAAATGTGAATTTTAGTTGATATTCATTAGATATGTTAATTTTAGTGTTTAGTTTATTTTTAGAGCTATGGGTGCTTTCATGAGAAACTTACTAAAAATATCAGCTACTAGAAATAATAAGTTGAGTTTTATTATTTTTAAAGTTCTAAATTTTTGCATGTCAACTCCAATTCTTAGTTGAGGCTTATTTATTCATTGTTTTAAATCATTAAATATGAATCAATACATGTTATTATATTATAATATTTACCTATTGGTATTTTATTGTCTTGATGGTATTCAGGTTCATTACTACAATTTCACAACCATACTGCCTTACAATCAGATACCACCTTATTAGAATTTGTATTATAAATCTAATCAATATGATAATTATATTTTCACCAATTCATGACATATATTATCCATGTTCGTTCAAGGGTTGAACTTCACATGTAAGCCCAATATCCACCAGTTTTAAAAAGAAGACAAATCTGTAGGAATATATCTCCATAGATATGAATCACTCCATAAGTGCTAGAAGTAACTACAAAGAATAATAAATAACAAAAAAACTATTGTAAATAAACCAACTAAATAAATTTAAATGTCAACTAGCTTACAATTTACAAATATAAGTGGTCTATATATACAAAAAGTAAGGCATGTAACCTAATTTTAGTTTTGAATATGTAATTGTGTCCAACAACACGCACATAAATAAATGCTTGAGAGATAAAGTGGTCAAGCTATAAGTGACACTTGTATTAATCTAAGCCTAGAAATTGTGCATAGTAGATTAAGTTAAAAAAGCTAAATAAAGCTAAGTAAAATACATAAAAAATAAATAAAAAGTGCACATATATAACTATTACACCAACACCATCCTTTAAGTTATATTTGGGGAAGTATAAAAAAAAGAGACTTAGAATCTTCTAAAAATGGGTCTTGACAACTAGGTCTAATAAGGCACCCATGTACAA
This sequence comes from Torreya grandis, assembly GCA_037957365.1. Lineage (NCBI taxonomy): Eukaryota > Viridiplantae > Streptophyta > Pinopsida > Cupressales > Taxaceae > Torreya > Torreya grandis. Next base: position 5,593,907 of record JARHVA010000038.1, on the reverse strand, counting down.
AGTGTTCTATCATAATCAAAGAAAAGGAGAAAGCTTATGTAGGAAAAAAATCCACCCTAAAATATAAATAAGAAAAGGCATAAGAGTATAAGGCTCCCACAAAAATAAGTTATATGACCATATGGAAAATAACAACCACAACATTATAGAAATAAAGACCCTCAAATGAATTGAGGACTAAAGAATCTTCCAAATATGATTAGGATCAAAGAGATTTAAGAAACTAATGAAATTAAGAACAACTATTAGGACTAAGAGAGATAAAAAATAGCATGAGTGAGACAAAACAACACCATTCAAACCTCCAAAATAATAGAGCATGTTGGAGATATCGATGGCATAATGCAAACATTATCATAAACATTGATCAATTGATGAAGGTGCCTTCTATAAAAAATATCCAATTTTTTATATAACTAAATAAGGTAGCTCTATAAATAGGAAACCAAGAATGGAACTTCCATAAAATGAAATTGAATAAGTGTTTATATGGTATGTATTCCATCTCACCAATATACACAGGTAACCAAATTTTTCATCTGCTTAGTAAACAGGAATAAATACTAGGTATATATCTCACTTGAATATGAATACAAGGAAATGTAACCATAATACAACATATATATTAATCTTAGTGGCCTACCCCTATGGATATAGAGACCAGTAGTAAGAGTCATGGTAGTATGAATTTGTAAGTTGTAAAGGTTTTGGGGGAGAGTGACATGTGCTTATGTCTAGTTTATGAGACATCAACATTAGTTTCTATGATCTATGTCAGCCATGCCCAGAATGTCATTACCCAACATGGTGTGGTGAGTGATGAGGTAGGATTTTTAGTGGCATTGGTGAATTTTTTTTCCTTAGGGACCTATGTTATAACCTAATATTTTGAATATCCCTTTGGTCAAGGATTCATTGGTTCCATGTGTCTCTTTCCCTTTATCTTTACACTTACTAAATTTTTATACTACCTTTTATAACACCAATTCTACTTATTTTGATCATGACTTAGTGGTCATAAGTGATGACCTGTGTATATTTATCTCTTTGGAGATTCTAGCTTAAAATGATGGTATTAATCAATGGTCATTGGAGTTTTCTGAATTTTTATTCCACCTTACTTTTTCCAATCTCTTATGTTTTTTGATGTTGTTTGGAGTGGCAGATAGTTTTGTTTAACACCCTATGAGTGGGTTTGTGCCCCTTGATAGTTAGTTCACTCTTCCTTATTTTGAATGATGTTTTTGGCCCTCTTTTTAGCTTGTCATGGTTATGTCTAAATGGATCCATGATGGAGAGGTGGTGCCCTCCCTCTAATCTAGATTTTTATGCTTGTTGAGTGTGTCATGTTGATCCTTAGCATGTGTATTTACCTCCTCTTACATTGTGGGACATTTAGATTTAAGTGTAATCTTCACCCAATGCCTAGACTAATCAAATTCTAGTGGTCACGATCATGGTGTCCCCTAGTCAAGAAAATCATGGACTATCTTGAGGGCTAGAGAGGTTTTGAATCACAAAAGTATATTGAAGGATTTTTAGCTTGAATAATATTTGTTGATGGAAGTTATTATGGATAATCATTGGATAATGGGTATGGATTTTTGGGCTCTTCGATGAGTAGTTGGTCTCATCTCTCATTTCGGCCTTGATTTCCTTTTCAATTGGGTTGCTTTGATTCATTGTTATGGTTATGGATATGGGATTTGGGGTAGGTTACCTAGCTGTTTATAATTGTTTTTATGGTTTTGGTTCATAATTAAGGCTCAGACCATTATTAAGGATATGTTTTTGTTGGATTTATCTAAGTTGATATTCTATTTTTTTTTATATAGACTTGGTCCTTTTTTTTTCTATTTTATATTCATGGTTTTATGTTTTCCTAGGGTTCATTCCTTAGTTTAGACACTCTCTAAATGAAAATTTAGTAAATAGTTCTCCTTTTAGTGGATCTCTATGGATTTTCTAGGGCCACCATTAGCTTTTTTGAATAATTATCACTTCGTTATGAATGGGTAAGGGACCCTCTAACCCTTAATATCGATAAAAAAAAGAAACAAAGGTAATGAATAAGAGCACCAAGGAGTAATAAAGACCCAAAGAATAATGTCCAATATGCCATATGGAGTACCTAAAACTAAGAAAATTGTGTTTTAAATAAGGTACAAACATAAAAAGGGAAACAATGTTGTGAAAAAATCATAAAAAACACCCCCTGGAAAATTATAAAATAGTATGAGTACAATGAAAATATACATTGATCGAAGCCACATATACAAATAAAATATTTTAAATTTATAAGTGATTACATTTTACATATTCTAATGTAGTTCAATGGAGTTTTATAGAGTTTTAAAAGTAATAAGTTACAAAAAATATTAAAATACATTCTTTATACCGAAAAAACCAATCTAAAGTCATTTCTATGAATAATATGAAAATCATGCACTTAAAAAATAATAAGTTGATTTCATGTACAAATCAAAAGATATGGTTGCTTGATGGTTGAAAAAATATGAAAAACTAGTAAATTTTAGAAAATCCCATAATATATAGAAAATAGGCAAGTAAAAATAGAAATAGACCTTAGCATTGTGAACATTTAAAAAATATATATATATTATAAAAAAAAAAAACATGCCTAGGCCTTCCAAATCAAAATATATGGCCTTCAGAAAGTTATAGCTTGAATAACATGCTCAATTTGGTTCATGCAAAAAAAAATTACATCGAGGGATAAAAATGCCAAAAACAGGTCACATGGGTGCTATAGACATGTGATTGGATGTTAAAAAGATTCTAATAAATTTTTTATTTTTTGATATTTTAACCCAAAACCTACTCCACATGAGAGTCTTTTAAAATGTTAATACAGACACCATGCTACCCAAGTGTTTATGTCATCAAGTGATAAATATTTTTTAAGCAAAAGTTTACTAAAGTTTTAGAACAAAAGGTAACTATGGGATTCAACCCCTTAGACTCTTGAATTACAACACCTTAAAAAAAAACCTTTAGCCACCATGCTAAAAAGGGCATGTTTGTATGAATGTGAAAAATTTATCCCTTTATTAAGCATATAACATATTTGAGACTCCTTTAAGTGGAAGTGGTGGGAAAACTTCAATAGGTCTAGAGGTATATAAATCACTAGGGTATATGTTGGTGCATTTATTTGATTTATTGAATTTTCCTTGTATTTATTATTTATTATTTTGGTGCACTAATTACTTGTTGTAATTAGTTTATTATGTTTATTAATAGTTTGCACTAGATAGGATAAGCTTGCTTAGCTAGTAGTTAACTTAGACACTTATCTTGTTACAATGGAGTTTCACTCCACTATTCAAGGTAAGATAAGATAAGATTGTTTAACTAATATTCAACTTGTGTTGATCATTTATACATGTTGGACACCTATCTTGTTAGTGTGGAGTTGCACTCCACTATTCATGTAAACAGATATCAGTTAAACTACACGTGTTGTGTGAGTTTTTTTATCTTTATCATGCACGCTTTACTCTATATAAGCAATGTATATTTATGTATTCTATATCAGATTAATATTAAATTATCAGAGTAATTCATCATATTTGAGTTATTTATTCATTTCTATTATTATCTCAAATATACAGTTATTTTTTATTCCTATTACTATTTTATCTCTTATTTATGCTTTCTATTAGATTCATTAGATCATGTAGCTAATTATAGCATGGTACTAGAGCTATCTTGAATCTATAGATTGCTAAATATTCAAGATAAAAATATCTAGATATAAGATCAGTTTTTTTATTTTGTATACAGATACAAATTGGAGCTTTGTGGAGAATTTTTGAGCTCACCATTAAGTTCAGAGTGCCCAAGATAGTCAAAATCATCTACAATTTTGTCTAAATTGGGTACATGATCCAAAACTTAGAAGTTGTGATTGATAAATATCTTAAGAACATGAAAATAAAATAGTAACAATGATTTCTCTGAGAAGAGATGTTTTATTACTGAAGATTGCAAATACAACCATATGCTTATCTGTGGGAAATGATGTCTAATTTTCATTTCACGTTACATATTCATTTATAAACATTTTGAAGGTAGGAGGAGGATATGAAACATCACCAATATCAATGGATATTAAGTGGTTCGACTTCCATGATTTACAACAATACAGAATTCAAGGAATTACTATTTTTAGAAACTTACTATTTTTAGACTGCACTACTAAAATTGAAATTTAGGGTACTTCTATTGGGTTTTAGAGGGTCAAAACTCACCAAACAAATTTTGGTGTCATCTCATCATGTTCTCCTCATTCTTCTATTTCCAACGGTTCAAATTGGGAGTCAATCGGAGCTATGGTGCAAAAGTTATCGCTTTTAGAAGTTCCATCATCAATTGGGATAGAACCGTTGCTCGAATTATCACCTGAATTGTTACTCGGATCAGCACAAGAGGCAAAATTGGTAAGGATTTGATCCAAAAGAACCACACCCAAATCTTGTTGGTACCTAAAAATTGAAGCATTTTTTTTTAGCAAAATGGACCTCACGATTGCATTTGAAAGACGTCAAAACCTAGAGATCCATATAAAATTTGTCCAATTTGGATACAGGCACCTGGAAGACAATTTTTTTTTGCTCCTAGGTACAACCATACAGACCATATGGACTCTACAGACCCAATTTATTTTTTTTGGTAGGCCTCACAGATCAGTAGGTAGATTTGAAAGGGCAACTTCAGGAGCCCACCATTTGAACATCGGGAGGTATTTCTGAGCGCATTTTTTTTGAAATAGATTAAAATTTTGTGTTCTTCACTTCTGTACTTTTAGTTTTTTCCAAAATTTTCCAAATTTTTCTATAATTCATATTTTTATATAGAGCTCTTGCTTGCCTTCATTTTTTCAACTTCAGAGGCTCATAACTTTCACATATGACCTCGAATTGAGGTCCCATTTTTTTTAAAGTTAATATTTTTTTGAGAAAAACACATTGGGATAAAATTATGTAATTCAAGGGGGTTTTGTGGTGTTTTCTGTACTTTGATTTCTACTTTGTGATAGTTTATTTCTAATTACATCATGGGGAATCCTAAGTTCCCACTATTAACAACATACAACTATAATACATGGAAATAGAATGCTTCAAATACATTAATGATGCTATGATATATGCCTTACATAACAACTCTTCTTACTCCACCTACTGATGTAAAAGAGTTATAAAACTTTCTCTTTGAAATTACTAAAGTAATTGGATGCATTCGGTCTTACATGTCTTTAGATTTGAATTTCCATCTTGACAAATGTACAACTCTAAAAGAGGCTTGGGATAAATTAGCATCATTATTTGGCAAAATAGATAAGGTTCGTGGTTACCAAATTAACAATGAACTCATTAGTTTGGATCCTAAAAATTATGCTACAATACAAGACTACATCACTAAAGTCATAGATCTTAGAGCACAACTTTTAGAATGTAAAATTGATAAAAAGGACATTCAATTGATTTTGAGTGCCTTACATAAATTAGGTCTTGAATATTCATCATTTGTCTCTAGCTTTCAGACTCATCAGCTCACATTGGGCACATCTTATAAATTAGGTCTTGAATATTCTATGAGATTTTAATAGCTGAAGAAGAAAAGTTAATAGCTATGGGTCTAATCAAGTCATCCAAATCTCAAGCTCTAGTTGCAAGTCAACCTCAACATAAATAAGTTTCAACATCAACATCAAATACACGTTCAAGTAAAAAGATGCAAAATAATCAAAATAAGTCATAGAAAGATAAGATTAAAGGGCAACAATCTTCCTCACAAGAAGATTATAAATCCACTAATAAGAAAGGGGATTCGCAAAAAAGGACTGGCACTCCTTGCCCTTATTGCAAAAAGGGGTTTCATAGTGAACAAGATTGTTGGAAGAAAGAGATTGATGAACTTAAGGGTCTACTCAAAAATAATAACATCAATCAATCCTCTTCAAAAGATTCTTCCACTCCTTCAAATTTAGGGAAAGGGAAAGCTATAGTACTAGTTGCATTGGCAGATTCACCCAAGTCATGGGTCATTGACTTAGGTGCTTCACACCATATGAGTTCTGATTAAGAATAATTTTCTAGATTAGAACCAAGTTCTTTGCCTCATATTCTCATAGGTGATGATTCTAAGGTAGATGTTATAGGAAAAGGTCTAGTTGATGTTGATAGTGGTGTATTTGAAGATGTCCTCTATGTGCCAGAGTTATCAACTAATCTTCTTTCTATCTACCAAATCACTCACTTTGATACTGGTATAAAATTTGAGTTGACACCTAATTCTGTATCAATCAAAAAATTGGAGGATAATGCCTTAGTTACAGTGGGAAAAGTTGACAATAATACTCAGCTGTATTCATTCTCCCACTT